>JAWWES010000168.1:44094634-44198722 GCA_035583135.1 Lophotriccus pileatus | reverse complement strand
GGGAAGACTTTTTCAGTGAATGATTTTTTAGACAGTAATTTGCAACACATTCCAAGAATAAGGTTTTGAGTAGTGTTTATCACTATTCTACTTAGTTCTCATGAGAATGTGTTGGTACTGGGTTTAACAAGCAGTGTCAGCATTTCTGAGTTCATGACAAAATGCTCTATAAGCCTCTCCCTTTCCTCCTCTTTATTCTTTTCCCAGTTCTGAAGAATAATCTTAAAGAAGAACCTTAGAGACTGAATCATTGTTCAGCATATAAAAGACAAAGCAGAGCAAGAAGATAATGAATGCATATTTGGACAGGATAGGCCAGTTCAAAAGGTCTTAATTCTTCATGCCAGCTTCCCACACATTGTCATACAGCGTTAAGTAGCTATTGTTTTGCTGATTTGGTTGGCCTTCTTTAGTATCACTGCAGTGCAACCATCTCAATTGCAATAATTATTTAATACTATTACATACCAATTTTAACATTTTTGGCATTCTACAAACCAAAGTACTTAACAGTAACTTGTATAGGAGTTCTGACATTCTGTCTCCAATTTGAAATGTTGAAGTAGCAAAACTAAGAAGGGATATTTAATGCTACCATGTAAATGAGAGTTCAACCATCTATTGAAAATCAGTTATTTTCTTTGGATATTGCATTCTTACTTTCAAAGAAATATCTGAACCTTATCCAAAACATATCTTTCAATATTCTAGCATGATAAATGTTTCACCAACACTCTGCAGTGCTGATACTGACACCTAGAAGGAAAAGGGACATAAAGCACACTGAGCAAATTCCATATTTATGCTATTGATATTAAAGAACCATAGTGTGCTTTTATTTTGTATGATGACTTCTCTTTGGCAAAACTTTAAAAGTTATGAAGGATCACTGAAAAGATGGTCTTTGGCAGCCTGGATTCTGCTATAATGCTTACTATGTCTGAGTTAGATACTTGAGAATAGTTTATTAGCCATGGTTTAGCTGTATCCCTTGGATTTTTCCTTCCATTACACTCACTAAATAGAAAAGTGTTATCGTGCACATTTTAGAAGCAAGAAGCAAAGGTGCAGGATGCATATGGACTACAAAGGATTTAGGTACCCTAGGTGTCACGTATCAGTGTACAGTCTCTTTATAGCTTTCTATGAACATAATTCACTGTCTGGGCTCCCTATACATTGAAGGGATAGACAAAAGGGTGGAAAATGTAGAAGTCTCGGTGCTAAAGGCAACAAATTAAAACCAACAAATCGGAAATATGAGACAAGGCTTTGGATAAATGTATCTTCCATTCTTGTTTGCCCTAACTCCTTTCCTTTTAAGACAGCTCAAATATGTCCTGGAATACAGAGACAGAAGAAGTAGCAAAAGTACTTTTTTTCTAAAGTGTTCCTACAGCTACAGATATTATTTTTTCTGTCTTTGAACAACATCAACTGTGTTATGATGCAACTGTAGGAGGCCTTATTATCTACTTCTAGATGCTTAAAATAGTAACAGTCATTCTGAAATTCTCTTGTACTAACAGAGGCATCTGCATTAATTAGAAATGGACTTGAATTTTTAACTTTGTTTCCTAAAATCTAGTTAATCTACCTACAGAACCATCCTTTCTATACTCTTAAGAAAAAAAAAAAAAAAGGGGAGTAAAATACATTTCAACCGAGTTGATTGCAAAAATTTTATAATATATGTTGTTCTATAAACACTTCCTCTTTCCTGGTTACTGCCTTTTTTATCCTCATCCTGAATCTTAAGTTTTGTGCTTTAGACTGATCACAGCTCCACTAGACAACAAAATCAATCTTCTACTCCTTATCATTTCTGGAAGCTGAAATAAGTGAAGAGACAGAAAATATGGACAACTGAGCAGTCATAGAAAAACAGAATAAAATCAGCTTCAGTACAAATGTTGTAATAACACGCTGTTGATGCTTTCCCCTTCTGTCATTGCAGTGCATCCTTGTCACTGGCTTATCAGACAATAGTTAATGTCTATCACACACCCTGTATGAATACTGTATGAACACAGTTTTAAGTCAGCTTCCCACAAACAGTCTTTTATTTCTCTGATATTCTGCAACTGTGTTCACTTTATCTTAATATTAAAAGTAATGTTGTACATGGGAGTCAACACTGGTGCATTTCAGATGTCAGAAGATTGGAGTTCAAAAATGGCTCTACCACCGAGTCAGAACTTGATTGTTGTATTGCCATTTTTTTCTTTACCTCAATTTGCTTATCTAATGGGTGTAAACTTGCTACATAGCTGGAAAGTAGCATTATTTCTTATGTGTGACAGGGGGACAATACATGTGGACAAAGCATTTACATACCTTGAGTCAAAAATTGCTACATATGTATGAACAATTGTAGTGATTTCCGAACTAGTGCCACTTTAAGGACCCCAAAGTTCAAGAGTATACATTCCTTAGGACTTTCTGTAGGCATACAAGGTAAGTAAAACAGCAATAATAAATAGTAAAACTTTCCTTTTTTTTTTTTGGTGACATTTTGTATCACTCTTGTATTGATACTTATGATGTATAGGTCTTAAGAGAATAGAAGCTTCCGAGAGATTGATATATGTAAGCTACAAATTTTTCTCCTTTGATATCTCTAACCGGCCTCAAATTTTTATCAAATCTTAAAGAGAGACTAGGGAGTTTAGCTCCTAAAATAAAGAAAATTGAAAATATAAGAAAATACATGCACGTACAGATACAGTAAATTGAAAACATTATGGATTTGGATATTTATGGAAAATTAATTTTAAATATTTATTTACAATCTAGGCAAGCAGATTGCATAAAAATGCTTTGTGACACGTGAATGCATTTATAGACTTCTTACTTTGAACGTCAGTTTTGGATTAAACATTAAGTTATTTATAAAAATTTTTGGGAAGTGACTTTTTCTGGGACAATGTGGATAAAACCAGAAAAGACAGAAAAAAAGATAAGAAATAGATGAATAGATTATTTGCTTCTTTTGGTTTTTTTTCCAAATCTAGTCTTAGATCATTGTAACTGCCATAATGGCATTTAACAAGACAGAAAGTACCCTCTCATGGCCTATGAATACCAGTTTATGCTTCACTTTCTTCCAATCAGCCTTGAAGAAACTTTCAGGAATGTCTTTCCCCCCAGAAAAAACCCACGAGCCCTATGTTTTTCTAAAGATGATTTACCAGCTGTTCTTAGATAGAGCTAAAGAAGAGCTATATATTTAAGAGCATGACCCTTTCAGTTTAATGCCAGAGGTACAGTGGCATAAATTTGTGACAGAATAGAGAAGAAAAGATATCAGTACTCCAGAGGCAACTTTGCATGTACATGCTTTCCAGTCCATGCACAACCAAACATGTGAGGAATGTATAGAAACAAATGGAATTTTCTCCTGTGTATCCCAAGGCAACACAGCCAGTCTGGCTTTTGCTTTTAAATAAAACACTGTTAAGATCTTAAAAGACAAGAATGTGAGAAAAACTTCATCAAAGGGAGACATACATTATTTGTAATCTTTAAAAATGTGAAGAAATAAAAGTAATATTGCTTAACACTGTCAAGATAGAACAAAGTGAATCTGCATGTAGTTTTAAAACAGATGTAAAAATTCAGATGTAAAAATTGACATCTTTAAAAAAGGGGGAAAGTCCTAGCAATAACATATACTCCTTGCTATCCATTGCACTTTAAAGAAGGAATGTTAATTACTTTTTTTTCCCTTTCAATAGCAGGAAAGACTTAATTTCATCTACCCTGAAAATATGCCCAGACCGCAAGTATTTGAAGCAAGGGAACACCTGCAAATCAAGAAAGAATGAAACAGAGACTGCCAAAAGCTGTAATTTTCCTTGGTTCTTTGCTGTGAAATGCATCAGGGGTATTATCAGATCATTCACTGACATGAAAAAGGTACTCACAGATTTGCCTGTCACAAACATAGTTTCTGATCCTAAATCTACTCTGGCCAAGAGAAAGATCATTGCTTACTTCAGTGGCAAACTATTTGTATTCTAAAGTGTAGTTAAACTTGTTGCAGTAACGTCAACGTATTCAATCAAAGAATTTAAAACTCTTATTTAAAAACAAATAAATGTAAATAAATGTAAATTTTGATGCATTTGCACCTACCTATTCTATTTCATGGCAAGTTTTAAGCACAGCTTTTTTTCTTCTTAAGGAAAAAACCCTTACCCTTTAAACTGATTATCAAAACTCCTACTGTCAGGATATTTTTTTTTTATATATATATAAAACACCAATTGATTTACACTTTAGGTTTCTGCTTCTTTCCTTTTTAATTGCATTCATTTAGAAATTATTACCTTCAGTATGACAATATAAATTTCATACACCTTCCAGTTGAAAATTTAAGTGAAAACTGTGGGTTTCAATGACTTTTACTGATTTGGATTATATAACAGACTTTCATCAATCTGCCTCTGTTTTACTATTGCTGAAAATACTCTGTCCGGGCTTAATTATGTTGACTTGATAGAGATATATTTACAGCCATATAAGCGCAATGTTTCCATAACTCTCCATAGCTGAATAAATTATACACAGGGAAAGTTGTTTTTCTGCTATTGCTATGTATAGTCACAATTTATGCTACATGCGGCTCAGTTTCCATCCTGTCTAACACTACATATGGGTCTACTCATACGCAGTGTTTTACTCATGCTGGGAGATTCCATCAGAACAGTCATGGGTGCCCATGAACTTTTCTGTAAATTCCATAAATTAGACATTGAAACATGTTATGGACTACCAATCAAGTAGCTGAATAACTTCACACTATAAAATCACCATGCATTCTCTAGCACTATTACACACACAATCTTGAAATTATTTTCTATTGATACCTGTAGTCAATTACCTTTGAAAGTTGATTAATGCATTTGTATTAATAACTTGGACATTACTCTGTCACTCAGCCTGAGGTAAGGAAACATATGCAAAAATAAATTGGCATTTGTTGCCAAATGTTCATATCTAAATGCAACTCAGGTTGTGTGGATGTTCCCCAAAACTGCAACATAAGCACATGAAAACTGACTGCCATACACCTTTTATCTCCCAGCACACTTGATTCCCACAGGAAAAAATCCATATTCACCAGTGAAGTATTTCACTCCAAATATTTCCTTACTGTGGAGGGTGACTAAACAGAACTGTAGAACCAAGTCATGATTTTTGCAGAGCTGCCCAACACTTCAGACTGGATCACAGAATAAACTGAGTTGAAAGGGCCCCACAAGGATCTTCAAGTCAAACTCTCAGCCCTTTACAGCACCATCCCCAAGAGTCACTCCATGTATTGTCCAAATGCTTTGAACTCTGTCAGGTTTGGTGCTGTCATCACTTCCTTGGGTAGCCTGTTCCAGTGCCCAACCACCCTCTGAGTGAAGAACCTTTTTCTATATCCAACCTAAACTTCCCTGACACAACTTCAGGCCATTCCTTTGGTGATTATACTTAAAATTTGCTGAAGTGAATAGCAAAACCTTTTTTTTTTTTGACTGCAGTGGGCTTTGGTACACCCCTTATATTTATATTAACATGGTATACTCCCTTTAAGTACAAAATAAGAAGTCTGAAATATGTCCAATTTTTGGGTACTTAAAAAAGAAATTGAGTGGTTAATAATGACACATACATATATGTTCTACTGTTTAAAAGAGAATGAACTAACCTGACAGCATCTCTCAGAATGTAACACCACATAAACCAGATTTCATTAACAAGAAATCAAGAAAGTACAGTTGGATCAGTGAACAAAACACTATGTTAATAATTTACAAGGGGAAAATGTGTTAAATATTTATGTGTAGTACATCACTAAATAAACCAATTATATATTATATAAAAGTATATTGAATATATTATGCCATATATATAATATATGCTACTGTAATAAAATATAGCATGAATATTATATAAACCACATGTATTAGGTCACATTATATTAGAAATTAAATTATACATAATTTTATATTACATCAATAGAAATTAGTAATTGCATATCTCTACTACAATGTGTATATTAAATATTTATACAAAATATTTAATAAAATAGTTTTAATATAGTTTTATCCATCATTTTATGCATGTTTTCTGACTTAGGTATGCTTATAATGGTAATTAGTAGAACTCAATAATAATAAAGTCCAGAGTGCGGTGGTATTTATTCAGAACAAGCAAGGCACAGTTTGCTAGTAAGGTCCAGCTTGATAGTACTGAGAAGAGATGATGAATTTGGAAGCATGTCATAGACCATTTTCGGCCCTTATAATTATTTATTTTTCTTTATTACATTCTTCAAAGAAAAATTACAGCCTCCACGCACGCACACACAAACATGCTCAAGCACACACAAACACAGACTGTGTTTCCATCAAAGAGATAAGGCACAAATGAACTAAACAGGGACAATTTGAACTGTTTTAATATGAAAACTCCAGAAGGGTGTAAATTTGATAGAATCCTGGTTAGATAGAGAAATAAGATTGAGTTGAAAGTTTACAATACCAGACAGCATTAAGAAAAAGCATTACAATGTCAAGAAGAATATGGTCAGGCAACACATGACAGATAACAAAGGTGAGAGTTTTGCCAGGTATTTGTCAGAAGTGAGATCAATTCCAGCCCCTCCATTACCACTCCTGTACTGATACAGTCTGCAGCTTTGAAAACTGAAAATCTGAAAGAACTGACTGCAAGAATTTATGAGGTATTTTGTTTCTCAGAGTAATTAGTGCTCTAGGAAAACTTAATCTTTGGTGAATCCTATGGAGTGGTCTCTTTAAGCTGAAATAGTGTCTTCACTGGTATTCCAGTAGCACAGAAAATATATGTATTTACTTATTTACTGTGGCCAATTTTGTTGTTGTTTTCTTGGCCTATTGAAGGCTTCTCTAATAGAAGAAAAGGTAAGTCTGTCAGGAGACCTTTCTGCAGTGACTATCATAATTTTTGTCCATTAGGGTTGAGTGATGATAGGTGATGATTTCTTCATTGCAACGCAGTATTTCTTTGTCCTTTTTTGTTCTTCTGAGTGTATGCTGACATGGAAACACACCTGTCTGAAAAGCAGGCACTGTTAAATGTTCCTGTGGCTTTCAGTCGTGTTCATCTTCCCTGTGTGCACCTCCAGAGAACCAGATGAGAGCCATGCAGACTGCGGAAAGGGGCGCAGGCCATCCTGTGCATTTCAGCGAGTCCCTGCTCAGCAGCAGTTATACCCTCACAAGGTGGTTTCATGTCTGCAAATTTCATTGCAGGCATTTTCTTCAGCTACATAAATGAGTTTTTATTCTGTCCCACCGTAACTTTCTCACAACTATTGATGGTAGTGCTCAGAAATAATATTCCTATCCATTCAGCATTAATTTAATTTTTGTAATGAATAGATTAATATCGACAGTACAAAGGGTATAAAAAGTATGAGGATGATATACACAAAAAGATAATCTCTATGTTCAAAAATTTGATGATTACTGTGCCAATAAAAGAGAACATTATCCTCCTACTGTCACCGCTTTGTATCCTGTAGAGTGTTCCTAAGTCACATTGTGCAGTTTCCTAATGCTCCTGCTGTGGGAGTTTTGACACTGAGAAGCCATGTGTGAGAAGTGTACTTGTCAGAGTACACCTTGTAATGCTCTTTGTTTGAAACCAACCTGCCTTGTCATTTGTGTTTGGTATAGACTCCTGCTGTTTTGAAGAGGCAAGCAAGGAACCTTTATCTGTCTACTATTATACTTCAAGGTTGTGCTTCTTTAGATGAAACTGCAGTTGTGCTAAGAAGATTACACATCTGCTAAATTCATCTCTGTCCTCTGAGAAGAGTTTACAGAATGAACAAGGGTGATAAATTTCTTAGATCTGGAAAGGTATTTCTCAGGTTATCAGCTCTGCTCATATTCTGAATGATATGAAAAGCACACAAATTTTCACTCGTGCGATAACCCAATCTATCTTGTACCACTGCTGAAGTACACACATATCTCGATAATTCTATGATTCACAGACCACTGGAAGTTTTTAGTTGTGCAGAATTGAAGCTTGCTGAAAAAAAACAAAAAATCACTGATTTACCAAAATATATTATTTATTCTAACAATTTGTGGTGTTTTCAGAATTGTCATCAAATTCCCTTTTCTGTCTGATCAGAATGGGAGATGATAGGAGCATGAAGACTCTTCAGAAGGAGATAACTACTGTACCTCAAGGATATGCACAAGTGTGTAAAGCACTTATTGCTTTCTAGAAGGGGTTTTCTAGCTGGGACTTAAGCATGTAGTATATCCCTGACGGGGTTCATGACATTCCTCCAAAGTTTAGCAGTCCAGAAGTAAAATATATTTAATGTTGTTTTAGTGTGTAAAGAAAGCCTAAAGCTATGCCTACTAGAGTAATCCTTTTTTCAAATATGTCAGCAGTGTAAACATCAGAGATTTTTCACAGTATTTTGTATATATATATATATATATATATATATATATATATATATACAATGTATATAAATATTCGAATCCAATCACAGTTTTGCATGCTAAGGCAGCCCTACCAGGCCATGAGGATTAGGTGAAGCAGGTAATGTTTGAAGCATAGTTTTCTTCTCCCTTCCCTAGGCAGGTATGAGTCATGACACAAACTGGCATAAAATACACACCCACGAGAATCAAATGCTGTGGTTTTTATCCTCGGGTGGTATAAATAGCACAGGTCAATATAGTAGTGCCAATTTACATAAATTTCTACACTGAATTTGGCTAAATGGCAACTCATAAGGATATGACAACATTCTGCAAGTATTTAAAGGCCATAAACACTAAGCAGGGGGACAAATGATTTAGGGTGGCATAAGGAGATGTAATTAGGAGCAATGGGAGGAAATTAAGGGAGGAAAAAATTAGGCTGAATATCAGAAACAATTTTCTGACAGTGAGATGTATTAGACTGTGGAAAATAAGTCTCCCAATGGACATTCCATTGCTTAAGATGTTTAGACTGGACAAAGTACTAATACTTATACAACAGGGACTAATTTTGCAATGTCTGGTGCATAGACTAGAAACCAGAGACATTTAATGGGGTAAAAAGAATTCTGCATTAAGATAAACAAACAAATCCATCTTATTACTCTCACCAAATGTTATATGTCTGTATCTTTTATGTATGTGGATTTATACATGAATACATAGCTATATACATATATATATCTGTATTATTTTCCTTTTTTCTGTCTGAAAATTAATTTTTTTTAAAAAGTAAAACTTATGTTTAATGGCAAATTCATAATGGCAAATTTCTTGTCCTCTACTGCCTATTAAATGCAGATGAGCTACATTAGCTAGTATTTAATATATTTTTTTTCAAAATCAAGTTCACACTTTTTTTTTAATCCAAAAAAAATATAATATACTTAATTTATTTTATTATATAAAAGTTTCATTGTGCTGTCTTTTGCAGAACTGGGTAGCCTTTTGGAATAGTATGAATATTTTTGTGGAAGTTGATTTTTATATAATTTTTATCCTTAAAATATTTGGAAAAACTTTCTCAAATAATTAAAGAGTCTCAATTATTTTACAACAAGTGGTTAAGATAAGTTATTGTTCTTTCTGCAGCTAGTTGGCCTTTAATCAGTAGAAGAAATATTTCCAAACTAATTGTTACAAGACTGATTACAGAAACGCATTTCAAAACTCCATATCTTTACAGGTTTTTAGACAATTCAGAGCCAAAGATTGGGATATTTCTCATTTTACCTTACAATGATGTCAGATAAGTAAACAGAACATGTTTTAGAGTTATTAGGCTACATGTGATGTAAATATAAAATACGCTCTGAAAGCCCAGACAGCATAGTTGATTGCTGAGTATCTAGAAGGCAAACTACAAAAGAAAATTATGCAAAACAGCCACATCTAACAAAGAAATCTGTGAGATGTCAGTAAGTAAACAACTCCAGAACCCATATATACAGCTTGGTTTACTGAGCATTGTACTGTTGCAAGTGAGAGAAGAAAGACAGTTTCATAGACTGAGCTCACAAAAGACAAAGTGAAATTACTTGAATCAGAAAGGTATAAAAATACTAAAAAAAAAAAACTGGGGGTGGGGGAGAGAAAAATATTCTGGAAGTATTTTGGTAACAAATATTTCTTTTTTTTACTGAGGAGCATGTATAATCCCTAACACTTCAGGAGTTGTCAAGCACTTGTTTTTTGTTATCTATCTGTTTCCACATCTATTTCCTTGACAAATCCCTATAAACATATTCAGATGCTTAATATAACTGAAATCAAATTTTTTAAGCTTTTTTTTTCCATATTGAAAGTAGACCTATATAGCTGACATGATGAGTCAAAGGGAAGTACATAGAACATAGACTTTAGCCTCTTGTTCTGTCCACTGCTTCAGTAAGGGAAAAAAGCATCATTGCCAGATGACCCTTCTATATGACTGTTCTGGACAACACTTTCAATGTTGTGAAGCAAAACATCAGTTCACCAGGAGTTGTGTGAGAAATACAATCTTGAGGACCTCTCAGAATGAAAACAAATCTGTTGCTATTCTGAATTACAAGTGAACAAGCATCCTCAACATGCTCAAACTGCAGTATAGGCAATAGCATGGTTTACAGTATAAAATATAAGTTCACACTGTCACAGTGCACATTTCACCAAAATCCACCATCACAAAATTGAAAGTATCTGCAAAACTGCATAGATATCAGTCTAAATCCTTGAGATGCGGAAGCAACAACTAGCTAACTAACTTCCAAAGGAAGTGAAATTGATGTAACATTGTGGAGAATTTACATATTTGTGGTTTTTGCCTGAGTGACTTTAAGTGTTCAAGTTGTCATTACTAAGAAGTAGTAGTAACAAGAAAACATTATTCCTCAAGTATTGTAACATAAAGCATCTGGTTTTATACCACAGGAGTGATAGACACTCTTGGTTATGTTAGCACTAATTCTCGAGTGATGACAACTTCAAGTTTATAACTTGTAATCTCTTTTTCAACAAAGTATACTGAGAAAAGAGATAGTCACACTTGTAATCTCTTTTTCAACAAAGTATACTGAGAAAAGAGATAGTCACACTCATATATTTGTTTTATTATTTAACACAAGTTGGGGTTGAAAGCTCTGTGATTTTTTTTTACAGTATAATTGCTTTCCTAGGTAGAAACATTATTTATTTACCTTCGGAGGACACTCAATATACAGTGGATGAAAAATACTGGATTTAATTAGAAACCAGGTAGAGAAACATACTTTTTAATAGTGTGTCATATCATAAATCATTATATCTTACAAGTGTTAAAATTTTCTTTAGATTTTATAATTTCAGAAACAAATTTTTTGCTTTACTCTCTGTAGAGGTATCTGCCAACAAAAGAGTAAAAATTGTGTAATACAGAACCATTTAAACTGCCTATGCAGCCAAATGTGATATCGCTAAAACTGGTTTACACAGACGACATGTCTTCAACTCCCTGCATTCAGAACTCACTGATGAGATAACTTCACAATGTGATATCATCATGGTTGATGCAGTGCAACCTGATTAAGCAAAAATAACTTTCTGTATACCTTTGGTCCAGAGGAGATTGATGCCCATTCTTTAATTTCATTTCTGATCTTGTTCAGACCTCCCAGAATTTATAAGAGAGGTGATGTAACTGAAGAACACTTTCTGATGACTACAGTTTTAAAACTTATAAGATTCCTTTAACCTTGATAGCTGTAAGTCAACGGTGAATTTCTGTCACCATAAGAGTCTCATAGCCACGTGTCATTATTACATTAAAGACTGGTGTATGCTGCTGATTTCCATTTCTATAGCTGGATCTCCTAGATCTGTGGTCATACTCCATAACATGTTCACTCGAGAGATGGAGCAGACAGAATTTCTTCACCTTGAAAAAACACATTCTCAGCCTAAATGTGCTTGCCTGAGAACATTTTAAATTAATAAACCAGTAAACCCAGCAATTTTAATTGCTGCAGCTGAGCTATGGGCTCTCTTTAAACCAAAACTAGTGCACAAATAAGCTGCCCTGCAGACATACATTATGTTACATACCATCATTTGTCATACAGAGTCATTGCAGGTGTTGGAGAGCTTCAAGGGTTTAGCCCAGTCAAAGATTGAAATAACTTGTCTGACTGCTACATTAGCTTTTTTATTTACTTGGTTTAGTGAAGTTGAGTTGAAAAAACTCTTTTTCTTACAGACATGCCCTTTCTCTTCTCCTAAGTGATGCTATTTTCAATGATTTCTGGAGCTCAGAAAAGAGTTTGAATACGAAAACAACAAAACTGTTTCAAAGACGGTGAAAAAATAAACCCCTGCAGTGTAGGGTGTTATGAATCTAATTAGCTTGAATGAGTTAGCTCTTGAAAAGTTGCAGTCTGCCACAGAGTTTTTCAGGCCCACTTGGTGACCAACATTTTGACAAGACTTGGGCTGTGGTTCAGAGGCAGCAAAAGGTTTGCCTTAATAACCAAATGACAATGAAAGTCTCTGGACTTTTCCCTTTATTTTTTTAATTTTATTTTTAAAACCTTCATAAGGAGTTTCTAGAGGATGAAAAATATTATAAACGTCATACTTGGCTGGACTTCTTAAAAAACATACCATAAACATGGTATAATATCAATTTAGAACTTAAAATGTATTATTTAGATGCCACAAAGGTTCAAGGGTTTGGAACCTCTTTATGTCGAGACAGTATCTATAGAAAAGGTGTTGTATAAATGTACTGTGAATTTCATGGTTTCAAGCATAACACAGCACACAATAACTAAAGAATTCATACATACTTTGCCATAAATAAAGTCGTATTATTACTTAATCTCTTAATTCATTTCTATTACAGAAGTATTAGGGTTCTGTGACATCTTGAGCTGTCATAGAATTTTCTACAAAACTTATCCTTTCAGAAGAAGTTGCTCTCCAGCATTTTGGATTTCGTTTCTTTCTTTTCTATACAGGATTTTTTTGGGTGTTTTTTTCCCTTTCCTTTTCCTTTTCCCTTTCCCTTCTCTCTCTGATCCTTATTTGAAAAAAAACATGAGCCCTATGTGATGGAGTGTCATCCTTCTAAATTTTTAGATAGGTTGTAAGAATAGTTTAAAAAGGAATGACTTTCCAAGATCACGTCACTCAAAATGCCACAAAATCCTTAATACCATACTTACATACTTTCCAATGTATTAGAGAATTCAACACTTTAAAGAGGGAAACAACCATTTTGCAGCAACAAGACGTCTGACATTATAAGGTTTCCTTGCCCACTTGGAAATTCCTGTAGATGTTTTTTCTTTTACATGTGGTTATGCTGTTGACAAGGCAGTGGCAGTTACAAATGCTGCAGTAACCCACTGCATTCTCCCTGGGGAAGACAAGAAATTTCTATTTGAAGAGCACATACTCCTGAAATGATCAAATGTCTCCCCCTGAGATTTGAAATGGTTGTATCTGCCACATCATGGTGGGGGTGCTTCCCCCAAGGGCACACACAGCCCTGGAGGCTGCTGTTGTCATCTCAGTGGAGACTGCTAAGGAAAGAATGAAGACTGAAGGTCTGGCTTGTGCAAGGCCAAATTACTTACAGCACTAAGCCTGGGCTTGGCTAGCACATCCAGTTTGGATGCCATGTATCTCAAAATTACAGTAGATATTAAACTATGTTCTGCTAAAGTGGTTCCTCCTTTTTACCCCTTCAAAATAACAGCTTTGCTGCAGAGACTTAGTTTTTCAATTTTCTCCTCTTAAAGGTTCTCTTATTTATCTTTCTTCTGGAGATATCTGGGACTTAAAGTATGAATTATTAACCTCAGTTCTTCTTTCCTCTGGAGCCCTTGATAGGTTCTGTACCTTCTACAAACTAGCATAGAGTAAGAACCTGTTAGATTTATTTTCCCATGGATTCTTCTTCAAACATAATAAGAGATACTTTAATATCTTTCTCTATCTATTTGCTGAACTGGATTAAATTTGGTGGCTGCAGTGAGGAAGACAAATGAGTTAATGAAGTAAACTTCTGTTTATTTCTGGGTTACTAGAAGTGTTAATTTACTGCTTATTAATATTAATTCAGTGTGGATTTGAAATAAATTCATATACCATAGTTAATGAAGCTGAATGAATATTAAAAGTATTAAATGCTTTCATCTCATATAACATAGAATGAATAACTTTTAACTGTTCATAGCTATTACAGCAGAGGTTCATTGCACCTAACTTTACCACTTTTGTAACACATAATAATTACAACAATGTTTGCCTAGTAACATTTCTTTAGTCAGAGGACAGACATCAGAGCTCTTGATTGTCCTTTAACAGGGAGATATTATTGAAGACAAAGCTTTGATTTCAGTATCTTAAACACAAAGAACTAATAGTTCATCTTCTAAGGATCTAATATTCTTAATTTATATCTCTTTGCATTTCTTATTTTATTGTCTAAATTTTTCAGTGGAGCATGCACAGTACTGAGATATTTTGGGATGAGTGAATTTTATATTGAGTTTTTTTTCAATAAAGTTATCAAAGCTTGATATTAAAATCCTTCAAAGGGATTTAGGTATGCATCCTTATTTTTTTAATATAATCAGGTTGTAATTGGGTTCAACAAAAATCCTAAAGTTTTATTTCAGATTTTAAATATTTATGTGTATTATCATACTACTACTGGACTTGCAAAATAAATAATCTAATTTTCCCTATAGGGCTTTGAACTATGAGGCCTTGTTTATCTCTTGATCTACAGCAGCCTTTGATACTCTTTACAGGGTGTATGATCCTTGGAGTGAATATCTTGTAAAAGTATGTTTCTGTTTCCTTCATCTTATACTGAAGAGATACCATAAAATCCCAGCAGTTTCTAGGCAATATCAGCTGCTTATAAATTAAAAACATGGTATATTAGAAATACTGGTTCATCTTTCTGCTTCCTCTGAATACCTGGTAAAGTGTCTTTGAAACCAATAAAATAAACAAAAAAAACTTCCACCCAAACCCAAAGAAATTGTATAAATTCCATATTCATTTAAAGGTTAAATATGGGAAATATTTGAATGTTTCTCTTGATGTCTACTGGACTTGTGTACATTGAAGTATCTATATGTACTTACAGCTGTGGAATCATATTTGCATATTTTCTTTACAATAAAGACACCATATATCAGAGATCTTAAGATTTCTTAGGCAAATTCAACTACTGGAGGGCTTTAAAAATCTCTCTTCACTTTATACAAGACATTTAATGTCTTATAATTAGTCTGCCATTCACAGTAAATATGAATTCATCAGCCCGCATTGTTTACTCAAATTTCTTCTCTAATCACTGAAAATAGATGGTGACAGTCATAGCAACACAGGCTTTATCAGCCTCAGGTAAAGGTAATGGGTAGCTTCTTACTACTTGAGACTACTTACATTATTAGTATTTGTACTCCAGCATCACTGAGTTATGAAGCTCAGCAGAAAAGTACTTGTTTATATGTGTACAAAATATCTGTTATGTCTATAGTGCTATCTATTTTTTTGATTTGTGGAACCACTGTCTAACATGAAGTATTCCAGTGTAGCAGGGTCAAATCTGCACAAAAAGAACAGTCTCCTCTCAAACAAGGTAAATCAGAAGAAACAAACATAGGAATGGTAGAAAGAAGAATGGCTTTGGTTAGAATGAAATGTAGTGCCCTCCATCCAGCAGATCATGATTTTTTATTTAAAACATCACAGCAACCAAAGGTCTAAAAAAGACTTGAAGGAGAAGTAGCTTTTTTGGGTATTTGCAGCAAGAGAGATAGCACCAGATGTATTCTGTTAAGTGTCCTGCTTTGACTTAGAAGTAGCCTGGATAATCCAGTAAATATTTTTTTTTTATCTTTTACTGTCTTTCAACATTGTTTTACACTTTTTATTGTACTAAATTATTTTCTAACAGAATGTTGATTAGTATTACACAATTTAATCACAACCATACAATGATCACCAAAATTAATATATTTTAAACAATATATGTCTTTCAATTAGCCACATATTTTGAAATGTAGGAAGGTTTCCTTTTTTTAATATTTTTTTTTCCCAAACTCTTAGCATACCCCATGTATAATCACCCCCCCAAAAATTATGGAAAGAAAAGCAAAAGACACAGTGTCTACTGAGCCCTGTATGTCATGGAGAGATAACTTTATTGACAAATTCAAATACTAAAACTTTATTTGTCAGCCTTAATTCATTTACAGGGAAAAAAATGTGAAACTTTAGTAGATTCTTGTAGATGAGGTCTGTTTGTTCAAGGACACTATTACACTATTGATAAAGCTGTGCATTTGCTTAATAAGGGATAAGAAATTAAAACCAGATACACAACATTCTTTTGTCTTTTGTCAAGGGGGGTGTCCACGGATTTTTGAACTTTGAGTTTTCAGAAATAATAATAGCAGTAAGGCAGTTATAATGTGCAGCTCTTTGTGAGATTTCAGTTCTGATTGTTGTAAAGTTATAAAAAAGAAAAGAGCAGAAAAAAACAGTTTGAAAAGAAAACAAAGCTCTAATTTTAGAATACTTCTATTTCTTATCTCCCTTCTATGCAAAGACATAGAACCCTTCTTCTTGCTGTGTGGAAACAGAAATATTAGTCTGTGCATCTTTAAATTGCTGATGAGGCAGATGCTGTTTTTTCTCCTTTCAGCAGTGTCTCAAATGATGAGCAGAATTTCATTAGGAGTTGACAACAATTTGACATTTTTGATCTGCTTTAGTTTCTGAATCTCCACAAATGAAGCAGATAATAGGTGATCTAATAGCAATACAATGAAAAGCATCCAGTCCTTTTGCTCAACCTCAGGTCTTGTTTTAAACTAGAAACAAATGTAGTCTAACATTATCTTGGACGCTCTTTGTTATTTTGAAAGAATGTGTTTCAGGGTTTTTTTTTTAAGACAGCAGCTCAATTTGCAAATAGAAGTAAAATCCATGAAAAATTATAACTACTTCGGATGTGTTCCAAGTTTGAAGACACTGAAAAGGTTGATGTGCAGTAAAAACTGATCAGAATGCATACTCCCTCTAGACTTCTTTGTTATTAGCATGAAATAGATTTTTTTTCCCATGTCCGCTCTGGGTAAAGATTACAGGGAAGCTGGATAAAATACTTAGCTCTTAACTTCAGGAATCTATTTCCAAAAGACAATAATTTCAACAGCTGTAATCTATGATCCAAGAAACCTCAAAATAAGAAGCAATGAAATTGCTAGCTCTTGAGAATAGTTGGTTCCTTCATATAACCAATTAAAGGTTATCGTTTTTATGAACTTATGAATTTTTGCTGTTCAAGATTTCCTAATAATTTCATCATTGGATAGACAACCATGTTTTTAGATGAGTATTCTGTGACAAATCCCCATGTCCTAACAATTTTAGGACCTGATTTGTATGTACATATTTTTTTCTTCAATTTCTTCTATTGCCCTCACAAAGAACCCTTGAAATAAAACTATTTTGTAAGACTGATCTTAAGCCTCGGGATCCCTGGCTAAGCTGTCTGGGAAATATCTATATTTTTGATACAGATAAGACTTGGCTTTCTTGCTTGGGCTCTGACTATACACAGACATGTCAGTTAAATTAAGTTCCAGTCAAAAGTTCATTAGAAGTCTGCTGTGACTTATACCAAGAAAAACAGAGATTTATGGGAAAATGTAGTGAAGGGTTTTTTTTTTTTGTATAACGTTATAGGTGTAACATACTCATTTCCAAACACAAAATATTATACATTGAAATTACATAGCATTAATGAACTTGACAAGGAAACTGTAGAATATATGCAACTCATGGTCTGTCCATCGCAATTTGTTTTACCATTGCTGAGATTGGAAGTTATTCTTGATGATAATATTAGTGATGTCTAATTGATTAAACTTGGAGCATACCTGAATTTTATTAAATTTGGACAGAAAAAAAGCTGCAACAGAATCTTTGAGGAGACTAAGCAAATGTAAGATATTTAAAGCAAAACAAAGTTTCTGATCTGGTAGTCTAAAGCATTCAAATAGGAATTTGTGTTTTTTAGGTTTATTACTGTCTTTACATATGGCTACAATGGACATGTAGTTGACACAGTACCCAGCTGAAGTGTTGCACTGGATATTTTTCAAAGCTGCCTTGCAAAGAAATAAAATTAATTTATTGTGCCCTGCAGTCATTAAAAAAACCAAAAAAAAGTCGATGCACCAAAATAATACTTAGTATTTCAGATTCACTATCAAATTAATTGTTAATATATTTTTAAGGAGTCTTTCAATACAGACATATGTTTCATTATTAAAATTTATTGACACAATTCAGCAGTTATACCATGTTATATTTAGTTATAAGGTCAAATTACATTGATAAATAGTATTATTTTGTAATTTTTTCTTTCACTTTATCAAATCTTGAGAGTGTGAGTCAAGAAACAATTTTTTTGAGCAGAAGTATCAAAGGACATTTTAAAACATGTTTTTAAAATCAAGTTACTAAAGTCATTCTAGTAAACCATTTGAATTCTGACACATTAAAAAAAAAAAATTCTGATGCCATTCTAGCACCAATTAGAGGAATCTCATCCAGACAAGGGGTGCCTATTGAGAAAGCCTTCTTACTCCAGCAACAGGAGGCATCAGGTTATTTAGGAGGGACGGGAGAGGAGTGAGAGGAGAGGTTGCCCTCTACATCAAGAGAGGGATAGTGCCAAGAGCTGTCTCTGAAGAATAACGATGAGCAGGTCAAAAGCCTGTGGGGAACAATCAGAGACCAAGGCAACAAAGGGAACCTTGTGGTTGATGTCTACTACTGGTCATCTGACCAAGAGGAGCCTACTGATGAAGTCTTCTTGCTCCAGCTACAGGATGCATTATGCCTAGCATGGCAAGCTGTAGACAGTCCAGGAGACTCCTGGAATGCGTGGAGGACAACTTCTTAAGCCAGATAATAGTGAGCCCTACCAGAGGAGATGCAATACTGCACCTGATGGTCACCAATACAAGTGAGCAGATTGGTGGTGAAAAGGTTGGAGGCAGCCTGCTCTGCAGTGGTCAAGCACTGGTGGAGTCTGCAGTCCTGAGGGACAGAGGTCAGGCAAAGATTAGAGTCAGGACCTTGAGTGTTAGGAAAGCAAAATTCCAGCTTTTCAAGGATTTAGTCAAGAGGTCCCCCTGTGAAACTGTCCTCATGGAGTGACAGATCTTTAAGGGCATTTTCCATAGAGCGCAAGAGCTCTCAATCCAGATGTGTAAGAAATCTAGAATGGAGGACAAGAAATCACAATGGATTAGTCAAACTAAAGGACAAGAAGGAAATGCACAGGCAATGACAGGTATCCTGAGAGGAGTACAGTGACACTGCTTGGTTGTATAGGCATGTGGTCAGGAAGGTCAAGGTGCAGCTGGAGCTGAAATTGACAAAGGATGCAAAGAAATATAAGGGCTTCTACAGGTATGTCAACCAGAAAAGGAAAGTTGAAGAAAGTGTATTGCCTCAGTGAACATGACTGGCAAACTCGTAACAACAGATAAGAAGGTTGAGGTGCTCAATAACTTTTTTTCTCAGTCTTCACTGACTACCTCTCTTCCCACATCTCTCAAGTGGATGGACATCAAGACAGGAACTGGGGAAGCAAAGTCCCTCCCACTTTAAGAGAAGATTCATTTAGATTCATGACCACCTGGGCAACCTGAACACATGGAACTATATATAACTATATGGGACTAGTTGAGATGTATCCTAGAGTCCTAAAGGAACTGGCTGATGATTGGCCAGGACACTCACTGTGATATTTTAAATGTCCTGGTAGTCGTATGAAGTCCCAGATGATTGGGAAAAAGGAAACATGGTACCCATTTTTAAAAAGGAAAGAAAGATGGACCCTGGGAAATACTGGTCTGTCCCCTTCACATCTGTGCCTGGGAAGATCATGGAATAAATCCTCCTAGAATGTCCTAGAGGGTGAAAAAGACCAGGGGGAAGACCTGGGGCAGGGAAGATCTGGATTGGGCAACATCCTGTACCCAGTACAAGCTGGACAATGAAGAAACTGAGAGCAACCCTGCCAAGAAGGACTTGAGAGTGCTGGTGGATGAGGGACTGGACCAAAAATCAGAATCACCAGATATTAAATGCTAATAGAAAAGTGCTGGAAGAAAGTAATAGGACATAAAAAATAAATTACTTTTGTTTCATGATTTAAACAAAATAAAATCTTCCAAAACTTCAGTTTCATCGTGAACCTGCAATAATAAACAGTTTGGACAAACTCTATGTGTCTTTATTTATTAATTTAATCATCATAATGCATAATGACATTCACTCTGACACTGTGTAGAGTACTAAAAAGGTAATTTTGGAGTTTTTTTCCACAACTGTTTCAACACAGAAGACAACAAATTAGGCAGTTACATCTGTCTATGTAATTATATAAAGCCTCTCTTACTACCAACCTTTCATGGCTCCAAATGATTCTAGATTTCACTTATCTTTTTTTTTTTCTCACTGTAAGAGAATGAAACTGCAGATCCTAAAAATTAAATTATAACATTGTTCCTTTTTATATGATGAGAGCTTTTCTTATCCATGGAGATTGCTCTGTCTCATTGCAACGCAATTAGAAGCAAAGGTAGAAACTGAATCCAAACACATCACCCTTAAATGCAAGATTATCTTTTTCTTATTGGGAGATATTTGATTTTTTAGTTTAAATTATTCTAGTTGCACAGAGAAATATATATATCCCACATCTGGAAAGATCTAGACTTGAGTTGTTTCTTTTTCTAATGATTTAATTAATTTGGGAAGATCTGCATTAATTTGAAGTAGAAAACACTAAAGATACCACATTAGTCAGAGGAGGAGTTTCATCATCTGTTGACTTACAAACCTTCTATCTGACCTAAATACAGTCTTCTTTCTCTCTGACATCCACAAAATTTGTCTCAGATCTTCATGTCACACACATTTGCACATTTCTTTGAATTCACTTTAATAAAAAATTCCACTGACCCAAAAGTACTCTAGTTATGATTAAATGTAAATGTGAAATCACATTTGCAGGTTGAGATGTCAAGACAAGTTAGTGCCTGTTATTTACTAAGAAAAATTTAGTTTTGTCTTCAAAAATAGTCAACCTAGTAATAGCAGAGTCAGACAATCACACTCTTTTATAGTGTTATCTGTGTACATTAATTTATAAAGTATTAAAGTATTCCTAAACTAATACAGTCCAAGCTAAGACTAAAACATGATACAAATAGATCTGTAGGTTTGTGATGCACAGAAGTAGGGTTAAATTGAAAATGAAACCAAACAAAATAGAATTTTGAATTTATTCTTAATTGATATCAGGACTTTGTAGTGATAAGATTTTGAGCCAGATCCACAAAAGTAAAACTATATTGCATTAACCTCCCGTAGTCCCTGTGGTTCACAGTTGGCAAATCTTTTGTGATGTTTGCATTCTACCTTCAAATGATATGTGTCATTGTAGATACTTCAGTTAATATCTTCTCTGCTTGTGCAAATTGGCATTGAATCATCCAAGCAATGTTGTTTATATAAACTGAAGAACTGACGTTAACTTTTAGTTCCTGAACTGAGCACAAATTTGACAACATACTCATTGTGCAGATGAACATGACAGATGAAAAGGGAACATTTTGTTGTTTCCAGTGTTACACTGTATTGCTATAGTACACAATTGAAAATAACACTTTCTTTCATTTAGTGTTCAACTTAAATAAATAAATTGTGAAGTAAAACCATAAATAGCCCAAATTTCTGAGGTATTATGAATGCATATGTTGTTTAAAAAATTACATGAATTTTTTTAAGAGCTATAGACACATCCCTTTTTTATATGTACTTGACAGTGTATTAGTATAGTTTTGGTGGGTTTTCCTTTAGTTGTAGTAGCCCTGTCTAGTAGAGGAAACATATGAGACTGTAGGGTAATCTCATAGTTTTTTAATTGCACTAATATCTTGGTGATTGTTTTCAAGAACAAAAAATATCTCCTTGTTTTCCCTTTTCTTTTGGGAATTGGAGAAAAGCCATAAGTAGTAACAATGATTAATTTAATTAGATAACTGCTTAAATTCTTTACTCTTGTAGTGTTCTTCACATTTAAATGAATTACTGGATTTATGCCACAGAAATTAGGTCCCCAGTAACTTATGGGACACTTTTTTGGCCCATCAAACATTGGAGACATCCAATAATCAAAAGAAAACAAATAAACAAGCAAGCACTTCTTTCTGAGCAGATTTCTACTAAAAAAAAAAAAAAATTGTTACAGAAATAGCAGTAATTTGCAGTAATTCACAAGTGTGCTACTAAGAAAAGAACATGGGTTATTGCAGGTCTTATTATTACTAGTTTTTATTAGGAAAGCACATATAAGCCAATAAAGAATGGAGTTAGATTATACTAGGAAACAGAAGATACTTTCCTTTCATACAGTATTCATCAACATGAAGTGTACAGAATGAGGGATGTCAGTATTAGCACCAAGTTGAACAATGGTAGAGAGAATGAAGCAATCTCCCATTTTTTTTTTTTTTTTAAGATGTACTTGTTAATGAAAACTAAACTTCATGGAAAGAGGAGGGAAGGTGAAGAGCAGGGTTATAGGTATGAAATAGATAAAAAGGAAGTCCAGGGAAGTAACAAACATTGCAGATGGAAAGGAAGAAAGAGTTTGTAGAAAGCAGCTCCACATCCTGATTAGAGGATGACTTTCATAGCTGCAGGAACAGTGAGGTCTCTTACTTCTAATTACCTAGCCAACATTAGAATTGCTCCTCACGCAGCAGCTCCTCACACAGGCTTATGAGTAGTCAGTACCAACATCTGGAATAGTAAAAGATAGTAATGAAAACTGCACCAGTCCAGTGTGATATCACAGGAGTATTTGTGGCTTTATAAAGGACCATGCTGTACAAGTGAATAACATTGTCATTTATTCCTTCTCGAATTTAGTATGTTGGGTAGACCCTTTCAATTTTGTTTTGGGTTTTTTAATTTGACTTTTAAATGCATCAAAGCTATTTTGTCATAGAACTATACTACCTGGTGATATCTGCAAAAATTGCTATAGAGATGGGCAAAAGTGCTTGTTTATGGTACTATAGATTTTCCCCTTTTCAGAAAAGCACATTGTTTCTTGCACTTCTGAGTTTTTGAGTAAAAAAGCCTTCTAATGTTTTGGATTCAAGGTAGAAAAAATACACTTTTACTCAGCTCCAGGACATGATCAGACAGTCTTTCTTCAAGTCCATTCTCCTTTCTCTTCCTATCTAATAACCAGCACTGAAATACATCTCCATTTGTTTCTTCTGTTAGATAACACTAGAAGTGAAATCAAATTAAGGATTCACTACAGTAATACCATAAGCACATCAGGCTTTAAGCTCATAAAATCTGGGATATTTCAGGAAATCTTTGAAATAAGTTTTCTATTTACAGACTGTCTTCAAGGTTCAGTTTTTTCCTCTATTTACGAAGAAAGTGAGAATTGGAATTATTTTATCATGGCACAAGATTTAAAAAATGCCTACAATATTTTGTCTAATAAATACAGATTAAAATTAGACTCTCTGAAGTAAATCTAATAAATCACCTGAACAGCATCACAACTGATATGTCTTAGAGTCATTATCTGTAATTGGCTAATGGTGTATTTACTCTTGTGCTATTGGGTCACCCTCAGGGACAATTCCAGCAAGCTTTGAATCTCAAGAAGGATTTCTCTATAGAGGTAATTTTTTTGCTCAATTTTTTTCTTCTTTTTTTTTTTTTTGTCTGTGTGTAAAGAACACTAACTAATTACTTTTAATTTAATTCATTTGTAAAGCAGTTAGTCTGTTGTGAGATCTCATTGCATTTTCAAGAAGTGATGAATTTGATGTTCTCTGATGTCTTGAGTTCCCCCCTTGTGCCAAGAAAGGTGATGAGAAAAGGAAATGAAGCCCCAAAATTCGGAGTTCATATGGGGCGTACACAAAGAGTTTCTCAGTCAGTGCTCTCTGGTTGTGAAAGACTATAAATGACTAAAATTCTTGTTCAAAATGAAAAGTCTGAACTTAACATACTAAAAGCATAGAAGACTTTGCAAGTGTGGAAGATAGCAGATACTGCATTCTATCGCCTGACAAGTAGTGATTCTCAGAAAAGGAGTATAGAAGCTGTATAAAATGATAATGTTTACTGCCATCTTGTAATAAGCCAAACAGACATTACATATACCAAATTATTTTTTCCTCTCTAAGTAGCTCCTTATTTCACCCAAGGATTTGAAGGTGTACTCTTAAATATATTTTTTTCATTGTTTTTTGAAACATTCCAAATTTTTGAAATGAATTGACCTAATGGGGAATTTTGCAGTTTACAGGCTCATGTTTTGTATGCACAACATACAAAGAAAGGAAAGAAAAAAAAAGAAGAAAGAAAATGTTAAAAATATTCATTTTTAAAGCAAAAAGAAAAGAAAAAGAAAATAGATGTTTAGTGTTCTAAGACATTTCACAAAAGGAGGTGCTTCAGAATTAATCTGTGTTCAGTTTCAAGGTAATAATTAATAAGATAGACAAACAGATATTTAGATTAAATATTTAGGAATAAAATAAATATTTAGGACATTAAGCTTCAGAATTACTGGTTTCTGTTAATTAGTTTCCTTCAGGTGCTAGATTTACAGTGTTTTACTGGAAATGTGCGATTTTAAGTAAGACGCAAGACCTTTCTGTAGATTTTATTTGTAGGTAAGCAGTAAAATCCAAAGTAAACAGAGCACACATTACAAATTAATTAGAGGATATCTTTACCTTTGAAAGTTGTTTTCCTTCCTCACCCTAAAGGCTAACAAAGTCATCTTGGAATTAAATGATCAGTTTAATAAAACAAACTACTCTGTAAAATATGGGGTTTATTCTAAAAAATCTATTGTTTTTTACTTGGTTCCACATTGACAAGTGCCCACCTTCCATTTTCCCTCTCTCTCTCTCTCTGCAGTTTGAAGAGTGTGATGTAAAAACCTGAGTTATTGGAACACCTCTTGACTTCAGTAGAGATGGTAGAGCTTTTGGGTTGGGTTTTCAAGTGAGGATTGGAATGTAATGTTCAGCTATAGTGGAGGAAAACAAATTGAAACATTGAAATTGCATTTTCCATTTTATTGGAAAAAAAAAAAAAAAAGACAAGTAAACAATGAATTATGATGTACAAAAAAGTTCCAGCCTGAGTTTCTCAGATGGATCAAAGCCTTTACCTCAAAAAAAGAGAAGAATTCTTATGTGATCTGGAAAATAGGGCTGATGAGAACAGGACTGGAATCAAGTGTTTTTGACTTTAACAAGGTAAACAGTGTGATTATAAGAAACTATGTGAAAGTCACAAGATGTCCAGTGGAAAAAGAAAAAATACTATTAGTTTCTCCGACTCCTCTTTCATACTAAGTGTATAACAGAATGCTTGATAAGAATGATTTAGAAAATTTTGAATCACTAGTGTTAAGTTACTAGAGAATTAGGTTGGAAAAAATCCCAGCATATAAAGCAGTATGTAGTCCTTAACTTCTAACAACCTATCTCAGCAATGATGCTTGATGACTATAGGGCTGGATAAATAAGAAGTATTAATAGTGAAGTTGAACTAGGTGATCTCTTGAGAAAGTTATGCCAGTAGAGTTTGCCACACAAATTTGGTTTTGCTCTTGCTGATGTATGGAACAATTCTGTTGCTGAAATACATCTTTGTGACTCTGACAATGCTGGCCTTTTGATACTCTTTTTTCAGCAGGCTGAAAATTTGATACTCTGTGGGGATGACTAGAATTTTTAGAGACTGAGAAGAGGTACCTGTTTCTTTAAAGTCAGTAGTACTTGGATACTTGCCTTTCTTAGATTCCTATTAGATTGCCCTTGTCATGCAGTGAAATGTTGTGTCAAGATTCCTTGTCACTTGATCCAGGAAGGACAGATTTATGTTAGACTAATATATCAACTGGACTGGGATATAGGCAGTTAATTGAACTGCACTTTGTTACAGTCAGATAACATGCCACTAGATCAGATGTAATTTTAAATAATCCATGTGTGCTTTTGTGTAATGTTACATGTTATAATATGTGGATGGATTCAGAACTGTTTTGATGCTGATTTCAAAAATTAAAAATGCAATAAAGAAGCCTAAGAAAGGCATGTATCCAAGTACCACTGGCATTAAATAAGCAGCCACCTCTTCTCAGTGTTTAAAAAACCTAGTCATAACTAGATGTATCAAATATAGTATAGAGTATCAAATTATCTGGTTTTTGTTGAGATAAAAAACAATAGATATCTTAAAGTTCTTTTAGGCCAAATTGAATGAACATCCCTAGTTCTTGGTCAAATTTTAAGCACATTTCACTAGTTCATTTGTGTTTGGGTTTTTTTTGTCTCTATTAGTAACATTTTTTGACTGACAGAGAATCTTTGTCTACTGAAAGAACAGATAATTGCAGCAAAAAACCCATACCTCTATGTAATTTAGGAAAGGTGTGTGAAACTTTATTAATACATTAAGAGCAGTAAAAATATTATGGGCTAATTACTAACGCAATATCTTGTATATCTTAGATTTTTGTTCACCTTAGTGATTCAAAACTCTGGAGTTAAATTCCTCTTCTGATATACATTACAATTTGCCTCTGCGAATGAAGATAAATAGTTGAAGACTATGTAAAGTAAAATTACAGTTCATATAGACTATCTCCCCTATCTAGGAACCAAGGAAATCAACACTGAAAGCAATCGTCAAAAGATGTGAGATCACAAAGAAGATTTGCATATTTGAAACCCCTCTGCTGTTTTTCCTCTATAGCCTCCCTTGAATATACTACAGCAATATTAAAAAAATATATTTTAAATGTCTAACCCTGACTTTTTCTATTTCCAATATATTTACCTGTACTACAAAATAACAAAAAAAAAATATATATATATATTAGAAGCCTAATTCACTCATTTGTAGGTGATCTATGATAAAATTTATAAGTCCTTACAATTTTTTTTCAATAAGCACTATAAACAACTAAAACTTCACAGATAATAAATTCAGGTTTGATTTATTTTATGTAGGTTTTACAGAAGCAAAACATATCTAGGAAGTACAGGAAAAAGTAGGTAAGACTTTATATAAAAGTTACTAAAACATAACTTTTTTTACCACTTTAATTTCTTCTTTTAATAAAAAAGTGAAATTGCAACAGAATTGGTTTTACTGCTCTTTTCAGTTCAATTCACAGAATTTTCTACTGATATTTGGCCTTGTAACCATAAGGACAAAATCCCTTAACAATATTTATTATTTCTTGAAAGCCACAGGTAGTGACAGATCACTTCATATTGTGTTGTCTTTCCTTCCATGTCCAGGCGTAGAATCCAGGTGTAACTTGGTTGCTTCTATCTGCTAAACATATAACTCATTCATATCAGAAACAGTTTATATATATGTAAACATATAACTATATATATATAAACATATAACTTTTATCTGCTAAACATACAACTGTTTTGTACCAGCAGATGGTCCTAAAATGATGACTCAAAGTATAGTTACCCTGCTCCTGCCAAGACGGCAGTTTTTATACTCTTTCAGTATTTCCCCTATACTCTTACTTGGCCAAACAAGGTCTGGTTCTGATTTTAAGGAGAGACTGGACCACTGTATTTGGATATGTTTATATTTGAACTGAGGAATAAAATAAGGGTATCACCATTCCAAAAATTAAATTACAAAAAGATCTTCTGTCTGGTATTTTGTGGGAAGCAACGGACCGGACCAGTGGTATTTTAGTCTTTGGTATGACAGATAACTGATATCACTGACATGTGAATGAGAGCTCAGAAAAACACCGTGATATAATACCATAAGTTAACAGGCATATTTGGGCATTTAACTAAAGAGTTATTTTGTCTGCTGAAGAAAAGCACTCTGCCTTCTGACACAGTGAGAAGCTTCTCAGCAAGTCAATACAGTCCTAACAGTTAGAGAAAACTCTTGAAACAGTGACTCTTAAGAAGTGAATTGTTCCAACTCTGTATCTAAATCAGATCCATTCCTAATTAGTTCCTGGATTTGTGTAGGCTACTAAAAGAAGTAGCAACATAAGGAATCAAAAAACTTGAGGCTCTTGGGGAAAGAGAAAGGGAGAAGGAAAGTGAAGGTGAACTCACAAAGTCAAACTCAGAATAACTTAGAGATAAGAATTGGAAAATTGAAAGTACATTGTTTTCATTCTTGTTCTTATTTATGCTGCAATCAGTGATGTTAGATGCAGATAGGTGAACATCTCTCTTTGTCTGTAAAGCTTTAGTCAATGCAAAGAGATTCTTCTTATTCTCTTGTCTTCAAGTTTCTCAAGTTCAAAGATGCTGTCTTGTTCTCCTAAGAAAAGAAAGAAGCAGAAGACATTTGTAAGAGGACAGCTTGTAAATTCCAAAGGAATTTCTGGGCATCATAATATTACCAAAGAATTAGTGTAAGTCAACTTTGGCACACAATCAGATGCTTTTCACTTTGAGATCTGGCTTCATATTAGCCTTAGGGAATCACAAATGTCAGGACAGCGCTACAGTATATCTTTCTTGCCTTTCTAAACAGTGCCCTGTGCTAATCTATCTGGTACATCTGGTAGCTTTCAAAAGCAGAAGCAAAAAGGCAATTCTATGTAGGAAAAATGTGAGAAAGAAATTCAGAAGCACCATCCTTCTTTTTACAGACAGAGAAAATTACCAGAGCGCAGTTGGTATTTTTCATTATTGAGAACATACAGCAGCTTAGTTTCACCAAGGCTAATTGATTTTCACAGCTGGTGCATGAAAAGCTAAAGATGATAGGGAATTTGAAAAGGACCTTTTTCTAGCCCCTGCAACTTTTGGCATCTGTAGAGACAACAGAAAATCTTTGGAACTAGTGTATCCAACAATAACTTCGGGTCACTGGAATATTTAAGATATTCATCCATCTCCCCGTACCACAGGCAGTTACAAGGAACTGTATCATTTCTCTTAAAAGAGAATGTCACATATGTCTAACATATTTAATTTCATTCTGCTACCAAAAAGGTCAATAGGTTTATGTCACATGTGATATAATTATCTATAGAATGCAACATCGTACTGAATAAGCATGGTTTATTATTTGTTACAGGCGAAACAGATCATGTAGCTAAGACAAGTCTGCTATAGCTGATCTGTCATCAAGGGGAGGTTTGTCTGAAAGAAGAAAAGACTTTTCCACTGTGGAAGGGAGTAATCAAGCACCGCTGTAAAAGTCATTCTTTCATAGCACTTCATCTTGTTCAGTATATCAAATTTCTTCATGTGTGGTCAATCTTCTTTAACATTGATAAACCAATCGATGGGATGCACACATCAAGACTCTTGAGGTTTAAGCATGGTCCCCAATCTCTTCCTGAATACTAAAGAGGTTTTTGATTGCCTTTAGATGTTTAAAAGCAACTCTTTTGATCCATGTGGTATCAGCATTCTATTCGTTATGTATATAATGGGAATAAAGATCTTTTACCTGCTGATTTATGAAAAAGGAAGGGCAGGTCTCAAACTGACGCAATATCTCCAGCTTGTAGCTATGCCATGGCTTTGCATGAGGAACATATTTTAACAAGGTCTTACCTGATCCATTTGACTGACTAGTAAATAACTCATACTGAATCTTACCATTTACCTCTTGGTAATTCATTAGTATGTTTCAACATGAAACATTTTCTACTTTGAACCTTACTTTACACTTCAATTTAATATATTAATTAGTACACACACTTCATGAAAGCATCTAATTCAAGTAAGTGCATACAGTTGTTAGAAGCTGCTTGTTGAAACCAAGCATAATGAAAATTGATGATTTTGGTCGAACACAGATTTTGAAAGACTGTTTAGGAAGATTTTCTCTGAAACGTACTCTTATATTAGTATTAAAAAAAAAACAAAAAACAAAACAAAACAAAACAAAAAAAAACCAGTCCAGCACCATAGGTTAAATTTTGAAGGCAGAGAGAGAGCTCTATAAGATGGGATATTTAGATTTTCCTGTTTTGACATGATAGAGATACCAGCTGTCCTGTGAGTGTAGGACCAGCTTAGAAAGCAAAAAAAATGCACCCCCCCCAACTGTAATGTGAGATCTTTAAAGAATTGCATTTTGACATACAAAAAATCCCTACCAAGAGGTGTCAGTGTTTAGACCGAAGTTTATAAAACAGCCAATAACCAAAATGCACCAGGTATTTTGTCTTAGAAACATAACACGACTTTGCCATAAAGGCTTTTCTTTCCAATTGTTTTGCCTATGAGTTGCAGAAATTCAGATAGTCTTTTACTAACCACTTCTGTCTTACACATTGTAGGCAAATATGGCTAAACCTCACCTGTGAGGGGCATTCCATAGCTGGCTTCTCTTTCTCTTAGACAAAAAAAACCCAGATATAGTTTGATGGTGTCCATGTCAGAGCATAACATTAAAATTTAGCCTGTTATTTTGTGCATAACATTAGAATTTTACCTTGATTACACCACCTGGGACCCAGACATTTGGGAAGTCATCTGGTCCAGCTGAAATTGAGGAGACTAATTATTAGACCTAAGTTAAAATTTACATTAAAAATGGCTTGAGGGAATTTGAACTGATCATTTGGTTGGCACTTTTGTAATAAGGAATCCTGTATTCAGTCAGTGCTTCCCCAAGTTTACCTGACTTACATCAAGTTTGATCCCTAATAAAGACCAGTAACATACTGATGCACCATACCAGGGATCAAAAAAGTGTTATATCTTGTTGCTATGAGTCTCAGAAATTTGTTTAGATTAAAGGGAATGGGGTAGAGAGGGAATAATCTTGTTATACAGAAATAGTTTTGGTATCGACAAATAACTGAAACAGTTTCTTCTTTTTCTCAGTGACTGTGTTTAGTATAGAGGCTGGGAAAACATTTATATGCAAACCAGAAGTGAAGTAACACTTTTAACAAGGTTTCTAAGGTTGAATTGGGTGGGAAAGGTGAATCTGAGATTACAAACATTTTGAGACTATAAGGCTTGGAATAATAAATGACTGACTTCCTCTTCTCAACAAAGCAATGCTTTTCTCTCATGCTCTATTTCCTTGCAGCTAATAAACTCTAATGAAATACCAGTGCCTTTATATTTCTGTGCTGTACAGATGTCCTTTCTCACTTTGTCTACTCTTGTCTCTCTGATTATAGGATTATAAGAAAGTTACACTCACACTCCCTTTCATTTTTCTCTTTCTCTCTATGATGAGAACGTTATTTTTAATTGACACCTAAGAAATTATATCACAGAGACAATATAAAAGAGGGTTAGAGGATTTTAGACTTTGTCTCAATTAAAATGCCAGACAGACAAGTTAATCAGAAGCACACAAAATGAAAGATTATTGACCCTTTGAGGCCTAATAAATAGTTTTACAGTTCTGATTCTTTCCTTTCTTCCTCCGTCTAAAGAGACTGTAGTTAGATACGCTCCTTGAGAGCAGATGATGGATGTCTAATGAGAAAATGTCTCCTATTAGGTTAATCCATGCACACCAAGTAGATCAAGAAGGATAAAAAAGCCTGCTGAAAGAAAAATCCATTTAACATTATTTTAAAATATGGATAGGGAAAAGATGACCTATAACAGACACTTTCTATCACTGCAGTTACTACTGATGCACATGTACATAGAAATGTGAATGTTGATACTCACTTAAAAGGAGTTTGTTTAGGAGAATCAGTATAACTGAGACAGGCCTCTTTTACACTATGAATCTGAAACAGACTGCTTTGTGAATGACCTTGGCACAAGTTATATGTATACTGTACATGAACAGTAAAGGTCTGAATGTATCATACAAGAGACATCAATAGATCCAGATGAAGACCAATGTAAAAATCTAAATTTTAGTTTGATTACACATGGAGAATCTGAAGCCCTATTTTTTCTTTTTGAATTTTTAATGATTTTTGGTCTGGTTAAAAAAACCCTCTTTTTCAGTCAGTAGTGCCTGCATTAACCTACTATGCTCTTAAAGCAGAGACAAAATATTCATTTTCTTTCTCAGAACTACAGCTGCTCCAAATTTGGCTCAATTTCGTTTGCTTAGACTTAGAGGAAAAGTTTATACTACATTGAAAGAGCAATTCCAGAGCACTCATAAACTGAGGACACTCTTTTTCTTTCCCATATTACATCAATGTATTTATCTTACACGTATCCTGTGGATGGCCTATGTAAGGGTGTCTTGAAATTCATGAAGATATTGGAAATCTCAAGTGTGGAGTCCCGCAGGCTCTAAGGAATAGCCTTTGGCTGTGTTCTAGCTGTATCAGAAGCTGTGCTCACAGATCTGCAGTATGAAAGGAACTGGGAGTTTAAAGTCATCAATGGGTCTTCATTAAAAAAAATGTCTAATGGGTAGTAGTAATTCTGGGGTAATTTCTGACTCCAGTGGCTTAACTGTCTTAGAATCACAGGTCACTATGGAAAAGGTTTTGCAGGTGTGCCAGCACTACCATTTGGCAGAAATAGCAAAGTAGAAAGTAAAGGAAAGTGATCAAAAGGTTCCTACGTCATGTTTTCTAAGCTGGTGATTAAATATCTTGCCTGTCTATGTCTGAGAACATAAAATATACTGATGCTGAAGCTAAATAAATCAATAAATAAATTAATAATAAAAAAAAAAGGAGCAGGAAGCTTTACCTAGCATCCAAAGTGAGTGAAATTCCTCCAAAATGCCTTCTTCAACTTTGCATTTGCTAAATAACATGCAACTACTTCTTTTTAGCTCGTCATAACAGACTGGTCAAAGGAAGGATTAATGAATCTTCCCTAAATGTAAACCACCTGGATTTCATAAAAGGGAGTGAGGTGTTTTTGAGTTCATGTATTTGTAGTTCAGATGTAGACATCTCTATTGTAGATATCCAGTCACCCTAACATCCCTTTATAATTGAAGAAACTATGGACATAGGTAGGAGCATTAGGGGATACCAACCACACGAATAATATTCAAAAAGTGCAAAATCCTCCTATGGCTTACAGGAGTTGTTTTGATGCTTCACTCAAACATTATAATTTCTGTTCTCTGTAGTTCTGGATTTCATATTATCTTCCTTCACTTGTGATCTGGGAATATTAAACGAGCTTAGTCATTTTACTCATAATTCCAGTTTAAAGATAGTTCACTAACTTGAGTAGAACACGGAAGTTTAAGCAAGCACTTCATTCGCAGTTTCAAATTCATATTTCGCTTACACTCCATGTGTTCAATAACATCCAAACTGAGTTCAGGACAGTAAAGTGTCTCACACAGTTTGTCAGGGAGACAAAGGATGACTGTCATTCTGGTGCGTATTCATGCAATAAATGAAAACTTAAGACTCTTTTAAGCACCATATCTGCATTTGGATTGATCTAAGGGAATCTAATGTGATATAATTTATATGCTGAAGGAGTAGGTAAGAAAACTGCAGCAAAAAAGACAAACAGCATAAGAGCATAGAGGAAGTTAATCCCTGCTGCTGTAATTAAGAGAGCAATATATTATAATCATCATTATAAACATCTCTTTAAATAGTTATGTCAGGTCATTAAGAGAGCACCTGAGTTCGTTGCAACATGTCCTCACAAAGCAGATGGGACGCTGTCAGTTTGGCAATAGCCCAGTGAAATCTGCTGGTAGGCATTATTGTAGCCTCCACATTGTTACTGCTAGTTCACCTTCAGCAAGGAAGATAGCATTAGACAGATGGTAATTAATTCTGGACAGGTCAAAAGGAATTACTGTGAAAAGAAGAGAGAAATGGTCTGGACATCAGGGCTGCCGTTTTTTTTCTCAACATCATTGAACTGTAAGATGAAAAAGTTATTGAATATGTATATGCCTCTGTTTAGCCATACATAATCCATAAGAGATACTACCCACCTGAAGCTCTCTACTTTCACAGGAGCAATAAATATAGAAAAATGGATAGTCCAGTTAGTTAAAGAAAATGCTTTGAAATCTTTGAGATGTAAAAAAAAAAATTCTGGATATATTTAACCCTACTTAATAGCACAGGGTTGTCTTTTTCGTTTGGTTACCTGATTGGCTGCTTTTTTTGTGAAACATCTTTTATTGTCTGTTTTACCTCTATTTCAGTTGTAAAGCTTATCTAAACTCCTTCCTAAAACCTACTGTCTTCCATATCTTCTTATTACAACATCTCTGTTTCACAATAACTATCACTGGAACACTGAGAAAAGGACAAGACGTCAGCTATGAACCTTAAGTGTTAGTAGCTTTTGATTATAATAAAAAGAAGGGGTTGGAGTTTTGTTTCCCATCATCTTTTTGATGTCTGGCTGGCATAATTATTTCTCCATCCTGTGGAACAAGACACTAGTTAGTTTTACATAGAAAAATAGGATTTTCTATAACTGCGTAAGAGCTATCGATTTTATACTTAAGACAGAAAAATACAGAAATGCAGCTTCCAGACAGACAATCTAAGTTAATTTCAATTTTTTTTTTCCTAACATGACTGTTGGCATTTTAAGAATAATTAGACAAAGTATCACCCTAATTCTCAATTCTTCATTAGTTCCCATTCGTTGCAATCAGTTGTATCCTTGGACTTCAGCAGAAAATTAAGTAGCAATATATTTTAAAACTTTCCCTTTTTAGAATGGTTTTATCTAAAGCTTTTACTGGCAAGAGAAGTCATGGAAGAATATAAAGTCAAGACCTAAAAAGAACTAAAAGGCTCCTCTTACCCGTCTCCTGGCTAAACAGAGGTCCAGTTTACAAATGCCATTAAAAAAGGCAAAAGGTATATTTGTGAAGCTCTCTGATCTATTGACTATCGTGTTGTCTGTCAGTCTCTTAGGCACTTGGAGCACCTCTGGAGCATGGTATTGAATTTTTTTCTTGCATCTTTGTCTTTTTAATAAATAATTTGTTCATCTGCATTTCAAAACTTATAACCTAAAACACTTTAGCAAGGCACACAGGCAACCCCCATATAAAATGAACCTTCTTTAGGTTTGAAAGTTGAAGTGTTTGTTAGCAGGTTTTGTATCCTGTACCATGGTGGGTTTTTTTCTCATTTTTAGGTTCTTTGTTTTACTGTTTTCCCTCCAAATAAAAAGCCATCAAGTTCTATTAATTGACTAGCTAAAAGAATACTTCGAACTACATAACTACACTAGTATATGTCAAACTGACCTTGAGACAGAGAAAATAAATTCAGAAGACAAATCCTGTGGAGAAAATTAAAAACTATTACCAAACATTAAAGAAGAACAATCAAACAAACAAAACACCAAAAGAAACCCAACATGAAAATACCATAGAAAGGAATTAAAGTCATGCAACATTTTGTGAAAGAAAAATACTATCTAATTGTTTTCATGCGCAATGTGTTACTGCAGATCTGAGAAGTTAAATTTCATTTCTTAGATTGAAAAAAAATCACCGTTGAAAAATATCTTTTAAAATGAAACAAATCCCTGTTCAGCTCAAAGTCTTACATTTTGTTTTTAGAATAAAAAAATTACCTAAATGTCAAAAGAAAAGAATTAGCATGGAAACATTTCCAGTGAATCTGAAAATTTACTTGAAATGCTTTCATGTACGATCTTCAGCAAATGCATGAATCACCACACACAAAAAAACAACGTACTTCAAACCGCTGGTAAAACGAGTCAATGTCACCATGTTGTGTCATAAAATAGAGCCTCTCAATTAGCAAAGTTAAAAAATGTTATGGTTCATTTTCACTAGAGTAGGAGACAACAGACCTATAAAGGGTGTGATCAAACTGTTGTCCATAAAGGCCAGTTGATGTATTCTCTGCTTATACACATTTTGGTTGGAATAATGTAAGCATACATTGTTTTGACAACTGTGATGGTGCCTGTTTATCTGAACTTCATGTCTAAAATATGAGATGAATATCTCAAGTCATTACATGTCAACTCGTTTCTGTTTGTTTTTTTGCTTGTGGACTCAGTCGTGAAACAGAGAAGACTAAAAGAGACATGAGTAAAATCGAAAAATTGTTTACATATGTCAGAAAAAGAGCACTATGCAGAGCCTTTTTATTCTTTTAAATCTGAAATTTAACAAAACAAAATTTCAAAATTTGATAATTGCTATAAGATACTAACAAATTAGAGATTATAAAGTTAGAAGGTTGCTCAAGAATTTGATCTTTATTCCAAAAAGACAAATCTAATCTATATAAACCATCCTGATAATACTGAATATCTGACCTAAAGAAATTCCACAGCATCCTTAGGCAATTTGTATCAGTGATTTTCTATGCTTTTTATTTTAAAAGAATGAATTTTTTTCTTTAAATTTTATCTTCCTCCCTCTCAACAATGGACCTTAAAATATATGTCAGAAAAATAATGCTAAAATAAAATCCTACAGATTCAAATTCCTTATGTATTTTTAATAAATTCTAGTAAAAGATTATGACATAGTGATTATAATTACCTTTTACCTGATGCTGTGTAGAAGAAATTCCTACAAACTCTCCAGGAAAAGGAGGAAAAACATTAGTTAGTACCACTGGGAAATAAGCAGGTAAGAAAAAAAGAAGGCTTATAGTTTCAAAATGGATCTGGAAAAATCAATGACTTTTTGTTATAAAACCCAAAAATATTGGGTTTGTTTTTGGTTTTAATGTACAAATGTATTTTTAATAGACATAGAAGTGTGTATACGTAAATTTTTGTAGGGGTGACATTTTATCCTCAGATCAAAATTTATTGAGTTCAATCAAAGCTCCTCACTTCTGTCTTCCATTCTTACTGATCTTTCAGAATAAAATATTTTAGAGAGGTGAGTTTGACAGCTTTAGATACAAATTCTACTATATTTATTTTTATAATTTTAGCTTGAATATGAACCTTATCTAACTGACTAAAGATTGTTACAACTATTAGAGATAGGAACACTATTTTGCTCAAACAGTGACAAGCCTCAAGAGAACTCATGAAGTATAACTGTCACGAGGCCTGGGGATCTTTGCTCTCTTCCTGCTAGGGATTACACACAAACTTGACATTGTGATTCAGTCATTAGCTGATGTGGCAAGATCTGCAATTCCAGATCTTTAACTTCTACAATCTTTGTTGGCACTCCTAAATCCTGACCTCAAACATTCCATTTTCCTTCTCATTGTGTTCTTTTGATCAGAAAATAGTAGTCACAACAACTTGCCCTTGAGCCTTGCAGTACTGACAATTAGCCAAAAGATATGAACAGGACCATCAAATTACTACAGGTTATAATTTGACCTGTACTGTGAAAAGGGACATATGTGGGTTTCTACTTAATTTGGGAAGTTTATTTTGTCTTAATCTATCCAGCTGTGTAAGAGAGGAAAAAGTGTATACTCAAAATGGGTTATTCACAATGTCAGATTTTACTGAAGATGAGGCAAAATGAGATTCTTATATGATTCATATACTCGGTTCAAGACTACAGGGAAGTTTTCAATTTTCCTTGACCTGCTCTCATATTTGTAGTGAAAGCTTGTCTGCACTGGGATTTTATTTCAAGCTAACTAACTCAAGAACGCATTATTTTTTAACTGACAGCATGGCTTTTGACTCTATGAAGTACAAGAAAGTAAGTGTTGCAAATGGTTCCAACAAAAAGGTGCTTTTCAGAGTGTGGTCTTTGGCACACCAATAGTACATAAAACCATAGTAGGAGTTCTGCACATGACCATAGAGTTACATTATACAGCAAAACATACAGCATTTGCAACTACAGTTATTCACTAAAGCAGAAGTTGAAGCTTAAATTTGACAATTATCCATGAAATAACAAAAAAAAAGGTCTTAACTTGACATTGAAATTTCCAATAATTGTCTTATTGTGAACATATGCATATAATGGATAAGCTACAGGAGAATCAGTCATTCCAATTTCATTGTTCTATCAGTTACTATGGGACTAGACTGATTATATCTAAAGATAATACTGCAACTTATTTAGACAAATAAAACCCCAATTTGAAACTAGTAACAAAAATAGGGAAGCAAATTAGAGAAGGAAAAATCAGATCAATGCAGACAAGGATGTAATTTCAAAGTTTAATTAGTTAGGACATTCTTTTTTGAAAGTCACGCTGGCTATATGACCACATGCATGATTGTTAACGGCAGGCAGTCAGACTATCTTTGACACAAACTCCCAGGATTACCCAGACTACAAAACTGCAAATCTCAGCAGAGCTGTGTATTTAGGGCATAGAAATGAGTCCTTCTTCCCTTGGGAGACTCCTGGACTTACAGCAAGAAAGTCAACAGCTTGACAAGTTCATATGTGACAATTACAAGATGACAGTGATAATAATTGTTATTCTGAAGTGGAAAAATTTGAGTCAACTACTGGCACACTACTAGCAATGTTTCAAGCAAATTACAGAACGCTGCTTTGCATAAACAAAGTAAATTGCTCACAGTAGTATAAGGAGTAGGAACATCTCTTTCTCTTCCCCCATCATCGATTAGTCCTAAAGCCTCTATTTTTTTTTCCTATCACTTTACAAAGTGAGATAATAAAAACAAAACAAAACAAAAAAACAAACAAAAAAAAAACAAAAAACAAAAAACAAAAAACAAAAAAAAACAAAAAACAAAAAACAACCAAACAAAAAAACAAACAAACAAAAAAAAAAAACCAACAAAAAAACAAGCAAGCAAGCAACCAACCAATCAACCAAGAAATAATTTGAAATCTGTGTAGGAATATTTTTCAGACAGGAGTCTGTACCTTTCTCTCTCCTTTTGTATGCTACCAAGACATATACTACCAAGAAATAATATTAGCTGTCGACTGTTCAGTGGATCTTCGAAGTGGCATCAGTCAGTTTGTACTAACTCCTTCAAGGCTTGATCAAAGAGCATAATTATGCTGTTTCTGAGCATTTTGAAGTTCCTCTTGTTTAAGTAGGTTCAACAGCACAAAAGTTGATGCAAGATATACTAAGACATGATGAAGTCACCTGAAATTACACTATAGGCTTAGTTTTTCATTGACTTTCCACATATCAATCATCACATATATGATCCACATATTGATATACGAGTGATCGCATTTAACAAGCTGTATATATAACTAAAACCAAATCATGTTTACACTTAAATGTGTAAAAAAATTTGTGTTAAATTACTCAGTAGCACATGGAAACTTCAGATTGAACTAAGTGTTGTAGGATCTTATAAGGTCTCCATTCAGTGAATATTTTCCACACAACACAAATAAATAGAATTATTTTTCATCTATGCATAAGAATGCTGAGCTGTAGAGATGTTAAAAGACCTGTCTGAGATCAAACAACTTCCATGTGATACACACAGGAGGACTCAGACATGTAATTTAAGATAATCTGTCTTTTCACAAACCACACAGAAGAATCATATTTATAATGGCTTATAACACTGTTTCTTCTTTAGCTTTCATATATGAGATCGAAAATAGAAATTTTCTAGTATAAAACTGCCTGTGTTGGAATTTAAGAATGACATTTATAATGCTAGTTAACAAGTTGAAAAGATCACTCTTTTTACATAATTTCATTACAATATACTCATGGGGATTGATTTTTTTTTATCTATCTGAAGTTCATAAAATAGTTTCATATAATTTTTTTGATTTTCTTCTTTACATGTGATGCATAATGGCTTATGAAATAAATGTTATAAAGATTGTATCAACTCATTATTACAAGCATGGGAAAGAGATCAAATTGACCGTGGTTAGACCATAGAGAATTGTATTCCTCATTTGATCTGTGTTTGATTTTAGCTAATTCATCTGTTCCCCACACTTATTTCAAATAGTCAGAGCTATGCTTCTTCATTTTTGTTTTGTACCATATTCTTCTATTCTCCTAGTGTAAAAGTAACGGAATACATATCCCAACAGGTGTGGCGAGAACAATGTGTCCTCTGCCATTAGTTCATACAAAGGTGTTCCTGAATGTGGTATTTTCAAGAGTGATATTTTCGGAAGAGAAATACAGCATAATCGGTATACATGAGTGTTCTAACTAAGAAACCATGAAGGAATGAAAATAGATAATTTTTTCTTGCTCTTGGAGTTCAGAACACTGCATGCAGCATTCTGCTGCAGCTCAGCCTGAGTGAGCAGGTTTATTTGCATGCTGTCCGTCAGTAGTATTTTTAGCAAATTTTCTTTTCAGATGTTTCTTTGAAGAAGCTACTGCAGAGAAGATGAGACTACAATTTCTCTGATTTCTGCAAGTGCTCTTTCTTTACTTGAATCCATGTTCCTTTCTTTATTTTAACTCTTCTTGAAATAGCTTCCATAAAGTATTTGTCAAGGCCCATTCAGTAAAGTTCATCAAGTGTTAGAAGTCCAGTAAGTTATATTTGAAACTTGTAGTGCTGTCATAGCGGTACAGAGCAGGCCTCAAGTTAGCAGACTATGGTTTTGTTGATGAAGATAGTGGGAGAGTCCAAGTGACAAAACTTATAGAAGAATCTGTGATATAAGTAAGACAGATCATATTCAGCTAAAACAACAGGAAGAAAATACAGCTACCCATTTTTCTCTGCTTTTGTTTTTCTTCTGAATTTTACTGTTGTTGAGCTGAATACCTGAAACTGATTTCGGTGTGTCTGCTCTTAGAATTTGCTTTTACAAATGTGCTTCTGGGTAGATGTGTGTACTTCTTAGGTAAGAATTATTTTTATAGTTATACTTCAGACTCTGAATAGTAGTTCAGGCAGTAGTGCATCATCAGTTTTAAAAGCAAATCTGAAACTCAGAATGGGGTAAAACTGGGTGCATATGGTGTACTGATTTTGAATCTCTCTTTACAAGGCTGTATTAGCTAGTCTGATATTTTACTGCTAAACTATCTATGCTTTTAAATAAGAATTATTCAGAGCTCTGGATTTATATTTCTCATTTAAATACACTGAACTACAGTCACTTGTAGTTAATAAGCTAAGCCACGAAAACATTCAAATGCACATGATGTTGCTTGGGCAGCAGTGATGGAAGAATAAAATGAGTCAAATCACCTCAGCATTTCTTAGATATAATCATTCTGCAAAAGATATACAGATTCTGTGGGGGTTTCCTTCCTGAGGAGAGAAACCAAGATTTCAAATAATAACGAAGGAAGCCATCAAAGTTCAAGACATTGAATGATATTTTCCAAACAAAACAGTCTGTGCTTTGTAATCAGTTCTCCACTTTTTGAGCTGAATTTCATTTACGATTTCAAAGCATGGCATAGTCACAGGATTAACCTCCCCTTACCCTTGTGTTTCATTCGACAATGAAAACTATTAATTTTGCAAACTAAAGAATACATATTAAGCAAATATGGGCTCAATTATATCAGAAGAATATAGATTGTGAAATAGTTTCTCAAGGGAAATTGTGGAATCCTAATAGCTAGAGATGGTTAAGTTGTGGGGAAAGAAACTTTCATTGGTTAATAGGGCTGGAAAATGAGTTTAAACATTTTTTCTGGACTCTAATTTATATGTAGTAAGGAGGGTGAGATTCTATGTCCTACTGCTGTGGCAAATTGCCTTGTAAGCTTGAAAATCCAATGGGCAAAAGGTGAGTAAACTAAGAAAACAACAGCAAAGGCAAATTTAAATATTTTATAATGCATGTTTATTTAGCATAAATGTTTCATAGCAGATAGCTGCAGACTGACACAAAAATGAACATTTATCTTAGTTAAAACACTGAGGGTGAAAAATCTCTCAAAGTAGAACAAAAATAATGATCTTTAACTGACAATCCTACTTCACTTAACAAAGCATTCAGTGTTCTTCTCTTTCTCCTTCTCCCCCTTTTCCCCCTCCTTTATATTCCCTGGATATTTAATGCCTTACATAGTGGCCTGGTGAGCATATGTTCTTGGTTAAGGACCATTGTTTATGAAATTGTTACAGGTTTCAGATTTATTTGTGGCAAGCAGAACACCCAGGCCCCTGGCTGGTAGCAATTGGAGCCATTCAGAGGTATGTAAACATTAAAGTGAGGAATTTATGAGTCTATAGTTCAGCTGTATGGAACATTTCTCAATTTGGATTTTTTTTTTCCCTCTTTTGTATGTGTAAATAGATTCCTTGACTTCAAACACAGCTGGGCAGTACCTGGGTGTAGATAGAAAAGAACAGCCTCTGGAAATAACTACTTAGCCATTAGTCTAATGCCTACAGAAACACTAAAATAATATTCAAGTTTAAATTCAGAAAGTTGGTCCAAATGAATCACCCAGATGATCCTGACTGAAGCGAATAACTAGGATAAAAGGTGTAATGAAATACAATGAGGGGACTGCAGTAGAACGTTCCAGTTATTGACTGAATATGTAAAAAGATAAAAAAAGAAAGATTCCTGATCAGTGAAAAATTCTCTGAAAATTAAGGCTGACAATTGGAATTATATTAACAGCTAAAAGATTACCCACACAGGAAATGTCTTTACTTTGCCATGCAATGTAACCTCTAGTATTGCAGAAGAATGTGGGGAATTTTATCATGACAATAAGGTCATTGTAATTCATTTCTGAAAAATGTCTTATTGTGAATGGTGGGGAAAAAAGGCCTGTGATCAAAGTTCCTTTTAGCCTCACCTATGAAATTCTCATCTCTGAATGTATTGTGCATTTTAAGCTTATCTAAGTGGCTTAATGAGACAGAAAATAGCATTTTGAGGATGCATAAGTATGAGCTAGTGGATAGATATTTTGTCATCTCTGAGAGAAAAATAATTCTCAAAGCAGCACACATAAACCGATGGTGACTGCAGAGAATGATGCAGTCAGCTTCATCATTTCATTCCTCAGTGAAGATTAGAAGATAAAAGTTATAAGAAGGATCAATCACTGATTTCAGTGGCTTTAGTCTCAGCTAAGGCCGGCCTCAACACAGCCGTACTTTGACTCGTATGTCTTTGGACCCTTAGAATTTAGTTATAACAACTTGGTATAGTTACGGGTTAAAGAGAGTGCCTCTTATATGTCAGTTTATTTAGTGTGCTTTTTGCTATCGTTTTTTTGATACTACAGTTTCCTGCATACCAAATGCTTTCCTGTTATTCAACTTGTTTCCTGAAATGTATACTGAGAAACTGAGAGGGAAAAAATGCATTGTATGTATAACATGTATTCCTCGAAGCCATTGGATAGTAGGGTCAAGGTGTTGTCTTATGTTGCATGTGCAATGTGCAAGAAAAAGTCAAAACATGGGGTTACTTTATTTCTTAATATCCCAGGGTAGATGACTGACTAATATGTAAAATGAAACTTCCCAATGGAAAAAAAAAATATAATAGCGTATTTAAAGGACATAAGACAAACATTTGCTTTACTGTAAAAATTGATTCAAAGTTTTAAAATCTAAATTCTGAACAAGGAAAAAGATTTGGTTTTTGTCAAGATGCAGTTTTTTCTCAGAGCAACATCTTAGGATAGTCCAAAAATAGTCCAAATAATTTACAGGTCCTCATTGTGCAACATCTGATTTAAAATTCAAACAAATAATATGTTGCTTATGACAGTTTATTCTGGTCATATTTTAAACCAAGACGGAATAGAAAAAAACAAAAATAAAACAAAAATCAAAACCAAAAACAAAGAAAACCCCAACACACACACAAAAACAAAACCAAAAAACATTCAAACAAACTAAAAACAAAACAAAGAAGAAAACACATTTTGTCAGAGGAGATTTACAATTCTGAAAAAGGAAATAAAATTATCAGCATCCCCTTCCAAGTGTTTAGGTAGTGACAATATTCATGAAATTTCTGTTTGCCAGTAGTAAGTCAGCTGGAAATTTGCACTGTGGCAGTAGAAATTCATCTGATGCTGAATTTGCAAAACCAGATCAAGATTTGTCTGTTCATTACTAACGCAGCTTCTTGTGAAAATTTGTTGAGGTGTCCATATTTGCTGCTATGAAATTTTCTCAGCAGAGAAACCTTGGAAATTGTCACCATTAATTCGGTCCCCTATTTATCCACCTAACTACAGCAGGGGTATGGTGAAAGGCTTGTCTATGTGTATCCATTCCACTTAAGGCTGCAGCATGGTAATTTGCTCTAGGCTAGAATTCAGCACAGGATTTAAGATGTAGTTTTCTTTTTTCTCAGGTTTTGAAAGGTCCTCGGTGTCTCTTGAAACTTACTGCTAAGTATGAATGAACCCTCTTTTTTCTAGGCCATTGTCATGAACTGTTAACATCTGTTAACATCTTCTGGTCCTAAACAATTAGTTAAAGTGTTTAAAGTGTTACTGACTACTTATGTTTTTGCAATTATTTTGTGAGTTTATTTTGAGATATGTCATATTTATTTATCTATGTATAGGCTGAGAAGTGTGTAAAATGCAACACAAAAAAAAATCAGTACTTTGATTTCTGTTATGCAATAGAGCTGTTCAGTTACTTGAACTCTACATCTGTGGAAATATTTCTGATTCAGAAATGTGTGATCCAAGCACAATGGAATTTTAAAATAATGCAGGAAGGCAGAGTATCACTAGTCTCAGTAACAATTCACGGGGAGAAAGGTAACATTCTGTTCCTTTTATGGCCTGCCTTAGTGAAGTACACAGAAATACTCCACAAATATATTAAAGAACATGAATAGTGATTTTTGCAAAACATGTACATATCCGGGAGTTTCTCCTTATATTTCTGAAAACAAATTCTGTGAAAACCACCTACACAATTTAGAAACAAATACAGCAACCAACTTATTTGTGTTTCCTTATTTATATTGGGATGGAGAAGGAGGATTGTCTATGTTATTTATAGGATGATGAAAGGAGAATAAAGTATGCCAAATGAATGGCTACAATTCACAAATTCCTATTAATTCAAATAGAAGTATTATTAGTAGGAAATCTTCATGTTGTTCAGGGAAACTTTATCCTCAGTCAGAAAACCTTAACTTTGCCTGAGTTGATGTGTTTGGTTCTAGGTTTTTGATGTGCAACAGAGGAAACAATATATTGATATGTTATTTTATTTATATGTTTCTATTCCCTCCGAACTAAGCTTAAATCATACTCAAGCAATCTATTTGGCATTGAATATTCCTGAAAACAGTAAATTATCTTTCTATTAAATAAGGAGAAATTTTGTAATGGTCCAAATTTCTAAATGGAAATCAGAATGGAAATAGCATATAATCTTAACCACAGGCTGATGTGTGCTTATGTTTATCTTTAAAAGTCCCCACCATATAATTGTAATAGTTTTATAATTTGTCTTTATGAATATCTAATAGAACAAAGTACTATTAACTTCTTTCTTCTCAAGTACTTAACCTAATGGACCAGAAAAGTAACTGACCTAGAGCACTATTTATTGGGCATATCCTTTCTCACTGAGGCTGCTCCTGAGCTCCCAAGGCCAAAGCGAAAGATCATTGTTGAGTTTTCATTTGCCCTTTATGCAGACACAACTTTCATTTACTTTAATGGGAGTTTTACTTGATCTGATTCCCTGACACTTATGTGATGTAGAGGAGTGGATTGCAGAGGAGTTGTTAGTAATGGCCTTTAAAACTGTCAAGAGTTGAAAGGACAGTGATGTTGTATCAGGGAGAGCTTTTTTGCAGTAGTCATTTTATTTAATGTTCTGTATATCTGTGAGTACATGAACTCTCTTTCTCCAGTCTGCACATATGAAAAACTCCTCAATGGGGTCTGTATTTTCTTTCCTTCTGTTGTGGTATATGCATCTGTTTTCCCACTTTGTGTTTCTGCTCATTATAGAAAACCAGTGATGTTTTCAGATGATTCAAAATGCCTCAGTACAGCAGTGTCCTCTGTGCTGGACAGTACAATTAGCCTGGCATCTTTAGGTGGGGACTATTTTCCTTGTGCACTTCCCTAATGCTGACCATATATTCAGATTACTGTTCAGTGTTAAATAATACTCAGAGACATTCAATGATTACAGTCCTTCTTGCCCTCAAGAACTAATTATAAAGTGAAATGGAAGGAGGACAAGCATATACCACAGTGTAGAAAATGCAGCATAGCTATAGAAAGCCACAATTAACAAAGTTACTCATTTCTTCTAAAAAGAAGACAGACGAGTCTACAAGTCTAAGTTACAGAATGACCTACTGAAGGTCTAACATATTCTGTTAAATCTTCAAAAGGAATTAATATTGTGTATTTTAGTATACTACCCATGTTTCCAGGTACTTGCTCGTTATGATAACCACCTTCCTTTATTCCTCTCACAAGGAGAAACTACGGAGAAGTTTGTGAATATTATCAACACCTTTGTGTCCAGAAAAGGAAAACAACTAATAACTGAGAGAAATAAAATTTATAAATATTGATGCTAATTATTAGTTTAAAGAGAAAATTATACAGTAGCTTTAAAAAAAAAAAAATAAAAAAACAACCACCACCAAACCCCAAAAACTTCACAAACCAAAAAAAAACCTAAGCACGGTTGAGACAGAATTCTTTCCTTGTAAACATTATATTCTCATATGAAGAAACACTTGGAGCCTCTTTTGTTTAGAAGACAAAAAGCAGTTAAGTACTCCAAGCAGTAGTCCATCACTACAGAAAGTAAAACAGGTTATGACATAAAAGGTCTTTCCTTGATCCTATCTTCTCTAAGATTACAATGGATTCTTTCATCTGTCCTTTGTTGTCTTCAAAGCACCTGTATGAATACTGAGACAGTGATGTCTTTTTGGTCATATCTATTTATTTTTATTTTGTGAGGTTTTGTTTGTTTGTTTTCTTTTGGGTTTTGTTTGTTTGGTTTTTTTTTTTATACAAGAACCTTATTAAATTCTTGTGAAAGGCTGTGGTAAATTTGAGGTGTAAGAGTGGGCTTCAATTAGCATTGTAAATTACCTGGATTATTTTTGAGCAAATGGCTTGAGCATATTTTGCCAACTGCAGTGTTTAAACCCTTTCCTCTTTAACTTATATTTGTGTTTTCTTTTAAGCATTTTAACCTCTTAATAACGGGCTAGGTAATCACTGTTGTTGTTGTTCTATCATTCTCCTTTGGACTAAAGCAAATCAAGGAAGTGTATGCAGATTTGATAAAGGAATAGAAAGTTGCTTTCTGCAAATGCAAGAAGCCTGTATAACCTGTATGTAAAGCTTCTAGTAAAGTGCTGGGACTGGCCATATTTCAAATCTTTAAGTTGTTATAATAAAGCTTTAAATTAACAAAATGTAAAGAATTTTCACTATTGTACTAATTTAAAGGTATTTAAAAATAATAAAAAAGGATTATTTTATTATTTAGAAGAAAAAATACCACATAATTCAAATGGAAATTATTTATATCTTTCAAGTATGATGGTGAAGGAGGCAACAGCATACTAGTAAAAGCAAGCTTTTTCAGAGCTCAGCATGGCTGCAGGTATTTTATCTACTCTGATGTCTTTGATAATTTGACAACTGCCTTTAGTGTTAGAAAAGGAGACAGTCTAACATCTGTAAGTTAAAACTATCTTGGATGAAAACTGAACAGAACATGATCTTACCACAGTTACACTGGAATGACAAACCTGAAGTTCTGTAATCTACTGGCACATTCCACAAGTATATATGTTTCAATGACTACTGAAGGTTCTTTCCAAAATACATATTGATAAAATAACAAGCCATATTTCCCTTCTTTTATAAAATTAGCAGCCTTAAATTACACGGTTTTGGATACATTAGGCTTTGGGTTTGGATTTTATGTTTCTTCACCCTTGCTTTTGGTCAGGTGATCAGATTGATCACAGTTTTTGATTAAACACCAGTATTCATCATGGTACAATGTGAGTGTCTTAGTATCTTAGCATTAGGATGTTGTTACTATGAACAACAAGAAGGGAGGGTGAAAAGGAAGTTACACTTTGCTATGTCTTAGTATGACTCACATACAAGGACAACAGGGAACCCAGCATGCCTACTGCGGCACTTGAATACAAGGTAATTTCTTGCTTATACCAAGAATTTGGCACTCCAAATGAAGACTTATAACAAAATCATGTGTTTAAGGATTGCAGCAAGTGTATAACTCATCAGGTCTGTTTTCTCCTATAAATGTAGTTCAGATGAAATGAAAGAATTTTGAAACTTTCTGTGATTCCTGGACTACTGACATCCTAATTAAAGCTACTTTTCTGGGTGGGTTGCCAGAGTTCTGAAACCCTGAAGAAGGGGGTATAATTTCCTCAATAAATACCTGTTAAACTCATGTTTCCTGGAAGTGTCAATCTAACTTTCAGACACAAGGAAAAACACAGCCATATAATATTTTCCAAGAAATTCCAAACAATGAGAAGATATCAGAGCTATGACTGTCTGTGTGGGTCATCTGCAGAGACCACATGGTACAAGTCTAGACAGTTATTGCAGGACTCCAAAGAGGAAGTTTTAGGTGACCAGGAAAATGCTACATACACAAATTAAAATCATAAGAATATATAATATCCTTCCTACTTGGTTAAACCAGCAACCAGTCCTGCCTAGTGCCCTAGTGCCATCAACACTAGCAGCAGGAGGTGTTTAAGGAAAGAACAGGAATCTGGTTGCTTTTTACAGTCAATAGCCAGAGCTGTTGTTAAATGGTCCTCTGTTGATGAGACCTTTTAGTAAAGTAACATCCAATCCTTTTTGAACTCACCAACTCCATCTACAACATCCTAGGGCAGCAAGCTCTGTAAATTTACTACCTACTATCCCGAGAAGGACTGTCTTCTATCTGCTTGAAAACAATCTCCTTCTAGTTTGAAGAACATTTATTTCTAATATTGCTATTTGCTAAACAACAGCTTCAAATTATTGTTCAGGATTACTAATATCCCCCTCAATGTTCTTCACCCCAAAAGAGATTAGTAGCAGCAATAGATTTGAAAAATTCATTGTCAATTTCTTCTCCAAGTCTCTAAAATAATGAGAAGAAGTGGTTCCAGTTTCTACCCTATGGGACTCCACTGAATATTCTTTACCATCCTACAAAGCAACTGTTAAATCCAAACCTAGCCTAGCCTAGCCTAGCCTAGCCTAGCCTAGCCTAGCCTATCTGTTATTTAACCAACTTTCAGTGCTTAAAGGAAACTTTTTACAAGCTTATAATGATTTTATTTCATTCACAGCTGTTGGTGAACCTTTTTGAAAATCCAAATACATTGGGTCAACTCTGTCTTATTTATACTGATGCTTGAGTTTGGATCAATAGGAAGCTGAACATGAGCCAGCAGTGTGCCCAGGTGGCCAAGAAGAACAATGGCATCCTGGCTTGGATCAGGAACAGTGTGGCCAGCAGGACCAGGGAAGTGATCCTTCCCCTGTACTCATGTGAGGCAACACCTGGAGTGCTGTGTCCAGCCCCTCAGTTCAGGAAGGATATTGAGGTGCTGGAGCAGGTCCAGAGAAGAGCAACGAGGCTGGTGAAGGGACTTGAATACAAGTCTTATGTGGAGAGGCTGAGGAAGCTGGGGTTGTTTAGCCTGCAGAAGAGAAAGCTCAAGGGAGACCTCATCACTCTCTACAACTACCTGAAAGGAGGTTGTAGGCAGGTGGGGGTGGTCTCCTTTCCCAGGCAGCTATCAGTAAGACAAGAGGACACGGTCTCAAGCTCTGCCAGGGGAGGTTTAGGTTAGATGTTAAGAAGAAATTCTTTACAGAGAGGGTTATCAGGCATTGGAATGGGCTGCCCAGGGAGGTGGTGGACTCTCCATCTCTGGAGGTGTTTAAGACGAGACTGGATGTGGCACTTCGTGCCATGGTCTAGTAACCATAATGGTAGTGAATCAAGGGTTGGACTTGAAGATCTCAGAGGTTCTTTCCAACCCACCTGATTCTATGACTCAATGATTCTATGATTCTATGATTCTATGATTCTATGAATATTGTCATTCTTCCAGAACTGCAGCAAGTCATTAAGGAAGGCTTTTCCTTGACAAGAAGATATGCTGACTCTTTACCAAAATGCTCTGTTTACTGATATGTTAATAATCTTGGTTTTGTATTGTAGACTCAACCATCTTACCAGGAATGGAAGTCAGAATCATTGCTCTTGTAATTCCCACAATCTTAGCTAGATCTCTTTTCACAGATAAACAACATTGACAGTTTTGTCTAGTATATCGTGTATATTTTTAGAAGTGATTGAATCCATTTGACCTATATGTTACAAAAAGGCTTCAGGTGTGGAACCTACCCACTGTCTTCCACAGTCAAAGAATTCATTGTGCCTTATCACACCTGAGTTTTCTTTCAGAATTTTGTCACAATGTGGACTTACCAATTCCCTATCAGATTTGCTTTTGATGTTAATAATTCCTTAAGGTATTTTCCAGGCTCCCAGCATAGGTAAGGAAGCACTAATAAGTTTTGCCACCATTTCACTGATTAATGTTGCATATCTGCATGTAAAGTGTTATACTTACCTTGTTCGTTTCCTTCCTCTCTTTAGAGGGGCACACTTAGCACTTGTTTTGGTATCATTTCTGCAGACTGTGTGAGCCCAAAGGACCTGCTGTTCTGCAATAACTGGTTTTCTTTTAACTTGTGTTTTAAATATTCTTTTAAGGTATTTTGGTTTTGGGGTAACCTTTTTACCATTATGAGTAAGTTGCAGCTGGGTTTCTTTCTGCTCGGATCCCTTCTGACCACAAATTTCCACAGTTCCTTAAAAAACCTACTGTGTTTTTCAGTCCTCCTGTTGACTTCTCCGCATATCAAAACTCTAGTTTTCTATCTGTATGTAGAATTAAATAGAATTTCAAAGCTGAAGAAGAGCTCTCCAACTAAAAACTGAAGGAAAAAGAATGAAGGCAATTGAGGTTGAAAGTGGGCAAAGGAAAAAATTGTCATCTTAACAAAAATGAAAGTTTCTTGGGGCATTGAACTTCCATAGTGACCTTCAGTGCAGTAAGTATGAGTCAGAGAAATACCCGTGACAAGCTGACATTATACATAGCATGGCAGACCTAACTAGATTATTATAAACCCAAGAATTTTAAGAATATCCAAGATGAGAACAATGGTTATGTATCTTTTCAACAGACAATGTTTTTTTAGTTTGTTTGTGTTTTTTTTTTTTTTTATAAATCATTCCTTTGAAGTTCATATTTACAATCTTTGTTTAGCAATGCCCTCAATTCCCAAACTATATGATGTGGAAAACATTTTTCTGGAAATGTTAAAAAATTATTCTTCCAACTTCCTACCTTTTACAGTCATCAGTGCATTTTCTTTTCCAGACCTTAAGGGGTATACTTTTATAAAACAAGTATACTTCAAAATATACTCTGTTTCAAAACTCACTTTTAAAAGGCAATATTATGTAGAAGATTATAAAAAATCATAAAATAGTAATAATAAAAAAATAAAAAGATGAAAACCATAACGAGTTCTTGTTTGTTCTGTGGAAAGATAAAAAGGTAGCCGACTTCTCAATATTGCATGGGCGAAGGTAGGAAGAGGAGAAAAAATACATTTTTAGACTTGAGAATGATTTTACTTGATTGACATATAAAATACAGTCTAAGTGCTGAGGAACTTAATAAGCTACAAGTACAAGGAATTGAAGTGATTTCTGTGTTCTGACACATCTCTAACAAAAATTATATGTTCCTTCTTATATAAGCAGGAATCTGAAGAAAGCTCTTGTCTAAGGAAACTGGAAAAATCCATCTATTTTATTGCTGTTGGTGGTGGTGATGGTTTTATTACCATTTGTAAGTAGAAAGAGAATTCATCATCACAATGTCCCCATATGAAAGTATGCATAGCAGTTGTTCTTGAGACAGTCAATATAAATATTACAGTTGTTTATCATGCCCTCCAAAACTAGGTCAATGCACTTTCTTTTTTTCAATTACCATTAGTTGCAAATTTGCAATTTAGTTTCTTCTCTTTCAAGACAAAAAACGTTTACTTTAGTGTACTATAAATTTTATCTTTCACAGGTTCCCATCTTTTCCTAAGTATTTTGTATGTCTATATTAACCCTTGAAACTCTTTTTCCTTGATTCTTTTGAGCCATCTCAGTCCAACTTGCCACAGAGGAAATAGTAAGTATCCCTAGTAAAGTAGAATACGATTACTTAGTAAATAAAGCTTTTTCTAAAATCACTTCAGTCCTGAAGCAATCATCACTGCCTTCCTCAAAAATGCTAAACTAAAGATTCCATTTAGAACACAGCCCTGCAACACAAAAGCAAATTTTTATGGGTGAATATTTGCAAATTTCAGTGCAAGCAGTGAATTCTGCATACTTGAATAAACCACCAGGTGCCATCAGGTATGTTCACCACACTCATCCAAAGTGCATGTGTCTGAGATTTGTAGTGATGGAAACCAAGCTTTCAAATGCATTAATATGAAGATGATGGCGTTTTATTTTTATTACAAAGGCTTTTTCTGATCTGAGAAAATGGGTTCACACCATGAACCAAACTGAACTTGAAATCTTATGTGAAGATTGAACTGTTCAGAAAAGGTTTCTGTTGCATTCAAGACAGCACCACAGCAGAATATATATCAGATTCAAAGCCAATGCAGTCCTATCTAAGGAAGAGATATTTAAACATTGGTTTTCTGGCTAGAGTTGAGAGTGCTAAAAAAAGTATAACAGGCTATATGTTATAATTCTATGCGAATATGAATCTGAATGAAGTCCCAGACAAGGTTTTCAGTCACTGATACTAATCTTTTACTTTTGTAGGCACTTTTGGACTGGCTGTCCACATGAGGAAAACTGCCATGTAGCTTTATCCACTAACACAGACAGTTTTGAAATTCATTGATTTTTTTAAGCAAATCAGTGTGGATGTACCAAAAGCTAATGTAGTTTTCTTTAGCATTTTAAATATGGATTTAGCTTAGAGTAATGCTCATTACACTATGATGTTGCCTCCCTGGAGTGTGAAGGATGCAGAATGGGGCTGACAACTGCACTCAAAGGCCTAGTATGATCCATCAGTCCAACTGAGATAGGAGTTGCAACACACTTTCCTGAACCACAGATAAGAAGTCTAGAGAGGAAGCACATTCCATTTATGAAATCTGCATTTAATGGAGTTACCTTTTAGAAAAATATTGGCACTCAAAATCAAGACAAATAACATCTTGGTGTGATGATCCACTCTCAAGGGGAAGGAAAGAAATTTGGATTTCACTGTTAGTTTTTAAAGCTGAGTTTTACATGACAACGCAAGATGCCTCACAGCTTTGCTCCACTGGGTTCTTTCCTTGACAAAAATAGTATCTCCTTCCAGTCTTTCAGGTGGTTGAGAAAGAACGCAAATAAGATATGTACAGTGATCCATTGATGCAACACCCATTCAATATTATCAGTGTTTTCAATCTAATTCCTTGTCAGACAGCAGGGATGCTAAGAAGGTGTAAGTGTTCCCCTGATACTGACCACAGATTGTCCCACCCTTATTCAGTATTTTATCATAAGCAATATAAGTGATTGTTATTCAACAAGGTAATTCAGAGCCAACAAGTGAGAGATCATAGCTTTTTTACTATTTTTCTCATCTCATATTTGCATTAATTAGTTTCTAGTTCTGACAGGTTACAAGCTGACTGGGACCAATGTGTTTACATGTCACTCAGGTGTAAAGACAGCAAATAAAAGTTCCATTATTACTGCTGTAGTAATTATTTTATTATTGTTGTGTTTAATTTAAATCAAAAAAGCTGTTTGTTATTGCACAGACTCCAATCAGCCCATCATTGATTGCTCCCACCATTCATTCTTCTTCAGCCAATAAAGGCAAAGAAGCTTTGATTTCATGGTGTCCTTATTTTCACAGGTTGGTATATCAAAATTCTTCAATTTGTTTATTCAGATGCTGTTTCCTTGGAAACAGAAGCCAACATACTTCACACAGTTTAATGTCTGTTCTACAAATTAAGAGAAAAAATGCAAACCAGCACTATTTAATGATTGGTTGATATTTAAATATATATAATTACTTGAGTAGTTCTTTTCTTTTTTATGTCTCATAATCTGCATTTTTAAGAACCATTTAAAAGACAAGTATTAAGGAAGAGATGTAGTCACAAATCAGGCCAGCTACGTTTGTTTGCAGAAAATTTATCCCTGAAATCAATATTGCAAGATTCAAATTTACTGCTGAGATCCTGAGTATAACTTAACACTGAGTGTGTGGGAGTGCAGGGAACATGAGATGAAGAGAAGTTTCAGAGCTGTTATCCATTATTTTGCTCCCAGAAGAGAAATTTTGTCCCAGGAATAATTTTTGTATTTAATTTAACTGTTAAGCAACATACAGGGTGCCCTAGATGTTGATTCATGTTACAAATTATGTACAAATGCTAGGAGGACCAAACTACCCTGTACACTTTATCTTTTATGGCCGAGTAAACATCAACTAGGGATATTTTTAGTGTTTCCCTTTTTCTGCACAAGAAATTTTAAAAAGGACATGAAAATTAAAAGTAACAATCTCTATTATTTCATTCTTCCATGTTTCTATTGTGGTGAGGAGATTGAACTGTTTCTTTCTAATTGGCCTGCTACAAAATAATTTCAATCAGTTTATATGTTATTTTAACTGAATGAAAAAAGTCTTACACTTAATTTGTACCATTTTAATTTTAGGATCATTCTCCTATGTCTTTTTGGTTTGGGTTATGCGGTCATCCTTTTCCCCCACCCCTCAGTACTTTTTTCTTTTTTCCCCAAAAAAAGTTTTGTGAACAAAAAAACATATCCCTTCTTCCCCAAAGCTGGTTCCCCAAACAGTACAGCTGCAATACAAGGACAACACCATAGCTCATGATTAGGAATCTGAATCCAGATGTAGGGGAGCAATTCTATGTCATATGCATAACATGTCTGAACTAAGCAAACAAAAGACAGATTTACTTTATATATATAAAGGGTACTTGCTCAATAAACATGATTTCTTACTATAATATCAAACTTTTTCCTAATGTTTATAAAGTCCTTCCTTCCATGTCTACCTGCCTTGAATACTTCCTCTAGAATTTGAAATAGAAGTAACTTCCCCATCAAAAGAAACCTGGTGAAAAAACACTCATGTCAATCAAAACATCCTCTGCCAGATCCTTGACTTAAAACACAGAAAGACAAAAAAAAAATCCAATATGTAATTTCTATTTCTTTCTTCTTTTTTTTTTTTTTTCTGGGGTTTTGTTGTCTTTTGGTTATTCCCCCCCTCCCCCCCCCCGCCCCTTCAGAAAAAAGGCTGCCTTTTATCTTTCCTCTTAACACTAGAAGGTGTTAATCCAGCAGTAAACCAGACTTTCAGGATCCATGCTGTAAATTTCAGAAATTTGATGACAGATAAAAGAGAAGGTTGGATTAAAGATAAAAGTAACTCACCCTAGTAATAATGGAATATAGAGCATTTTATTACCTATCATAGGTCACTTCCACTCTCAGCCCAGGGTAGGGATGTCCCCAGACTATTACTTTGTGAGAGTTGTTTTATGATCTATATAAAATGAGTTGCTAAGCTTACTGCATTTTCCTGTTGTCAAATATATGAATACACATTTTGATATAATCTAGCACTACTTTGACAAGTCTTACCTGAAAGTCTAAGAAAAGAATGTGAAATATTGTCCTGTTTTCAGCTGGATAGAACTAATTTTCTTCCTAGTAGCTAGCACAAGTCTGTGTTTTGGATTCTGTGTGAGAATAATGTTGATAACAATGATGTTTTAGTTGTTCCTCTCCAGTGCTTACCTTATGTCTAGGACTTTTCAGTTTCCCCAGCTCTGACAGTGAGCAGGTACACAAAAAGCCAGGAGGGAGCACAAACAGGACAGCTGACCTGAACTGGGCAAAGGGATATTCCACTGAGCATCATGCTCCGTACACAAACTGGGGGAGTGGCCAGGAGGGGCCAATCACTGCTGGGGGATTGGCTGGGCATTAGTCAGCGGGTGGTGAGCAATGGTACTTTGCATCACGTGTTTTTTTTCTTGAGTTTTTCCTTGAGTGAGGAAGAATGTATCTTCCAGATAAGAGCTGAAGTAAATAGGTGAAGAAGCTGGAAGGAGGGGACCTTATACTGACTTTGTTCAGTGATGACTTTACTCTCTAAAACTCTCTAGAATTCTTGATAGCAAATTTCTCACTGAATTTAATTTAGTTTAAAAGTCATTTCAAGAAATTATGTTTTTTGTCAGTAAGTGATTTCACTTTATTGTTTGGGAAGAGGGAAAGTTGGGGTGGTAGATATTGCTAGTCAACTTTTAAAACATATTTCTCTCCAAGTGAGCAATAAAGTACCCACAAGATACCTATTTTCTCAGGGTGAAAATTAAGTAGTAGCCAGAAGAAAATACTGAATGATTTTGCACCTCCAATTCCCAAAAGTGAACATTTATTCTTAAGAATATATTGTGCCTGAAACACTCAGTAGGGCAATTGAATTCTTAACAATTAATTAAGCATTTAATTGTATAATCACACATGTGTTAATGATATCAATCTAGGATGATTTCAGAGAAAGAAAAACTCAAAGTTCTACAGCTGGTTCATAATTTTCATAATAATTTTTAATGTCACAGCAGTCTAAGGGCCAGTTTTCCAAGCAATATATAAAGAAGGTAAAATCTTGCCCATGAAGAACCTGCATCATTTTTCCTCATTTGATAGCACATGTGTATAATATTTGACACTAAAATCCCTGTTAGCACAATTAAATCTAGGCTTGTGTTGAGAAACAGCTCTGGCTTTGAAAACCTGGAAAGGATGCACTTTTTGTATCATGCAGCTGTGTACTGTTGAGTTGCATTGAGATGTAGCAAAAAGAAAAGATTCAACCACACAGAACTATTTTACTTGCTTTGTGGCTGAAAAATAATTGCAGAGAGGACAAATCCTGAAATATTGTGCAACTCACACAACAGTAAACAACAGTTTAGCTGCACAAGACTCAAAATACTTAAAATAAAATAAATATGTGACAAAAGAGGAAACATTTGGTCCTGTAAATCTCTGTATTTTTTTAGATCATAATAGACTCTGCATCCAGAATATTTGAGACTGCAAACAAGGGCCATGAAGATGATCGAGGACCTGAAGCAGCTCCAATATGAGGCAAGTCTGAAAGAACTGGGATTGTTCAGCTTTAGAAAAAGTATTTTTCTGGTATTTGAACATTTTTCTTGGTTTTGTTTTTGTTTTTATTTTTTTCTGCAAGGGTCAAACACTGGAACAAGTCAACCTGAGAGGTTACAGAATCTCTGTCCTTGGAGATATTAAAAAATCAACTTGTCGTGGCCCCAAAAAATGTTTTGTAGCTGACTCTGCTTTGAGTAAGGGGAGTTGACTGGGCAACCTGCAGAGACTTCTTCCAACCACAGTCATTTTGTGGTTCTGTGAATTTTTGTGTAGTAGCTCTAACCACCGCATTAATATATCAAAACAATAAGAGAACAAAAGGGAAATCATTATCTTTTTTTTTTTCCAGAAGTGATAAATGGAATAATTCTGTAGAAATGGATGTCCTGTGAATTAGTTAGCCTTGCTCTACCCTTGTCTCCTGTGACAAAACACCTAATTTGACTACACTGAGGTCTGAGTTTAGGCAATAGCCTAGTCCTATTCCAGAAGAGATACTTGCTCATAAAAACAGAAATAGTGCTTTAGACAACTGTATGATTTCTGGCAAAAGGCAGACATCCGTAGTTTTAGAGTTAGCGTGCATATGAGTGGATTCAGAATCCTGCTGAATCCAGGACCTATGCTGTTAAGGCATAAGCACTAAAATTCTAGATGCTAATTTCTCAGTTCTTTTAGGAATCTGATCTTAAGGTACCTGGATGCAGGTTACTTTAAATGCTCCGATTTTTAGGTGTCCCTCATGTACATACTCGCTGGTTAACGTAACTGAAGGGCTCTGCCTCTGTTTTTGTGTCCTAATAAATGGGTAATTCCTACACAGAAGTAAAAGGCAAGTCCTAAATCCCATTATCCTATTCAAGCTCATAAGCAAAAGCTCATAACCTTGCACTATTACACACATGTGTGACATCAAAGCTATGCATGAACATATACATATATACATGCGCACTGTGTGAATTTAAATTAGCTATAGTAGTTACAAGACAAAAAAAATCTTGTATAGGTGTGTGTGCATGCAAATGTAATTTCTCAGTCACATTTGATAGCAGCTTTATATGCCCAGAAAAAAAAATAAAAAGGGGAAAAAAATCCCCAAAGTCCTCATTTTTTACCAAATTTTGTGAAGTGCCAGGCTCCTTTAATGAATATTGCATGCCAGACTGAGGCAGAAATGTCAGCTAGCCAGCATAAATGGAAAACAAAATTTTACTATTTTGTCATAGCCCTGCCAAGGTCTAACACTGCAAGAATACTTTTACATTTTATGAACACTGGGTCTGCAATTTTTAAGTGTGACAACTCTTTAAGTGCATGGTCTAACTAAAATGCAAACATTCTCCCTTTCCATTCCCTATCCTGTTTCAGCACTGCTCATGTATCTGAGTAGTCTGAGTAATAGTAACCTGTTAATGGACAGTCCATTCTTTTGGTTTAGGTTTTGGATTTTATGGTTTATTTTTGAAAGATAAAAAGAAATGCAAAATATTTTTCTGGAAACTGAAAAAAAAGATCGAATGAACACAGGAAGAAGTTTCCTGATATTGCCGCTTCTAACCCAATGGCAACTGAAAGAAAGTTGCAGAATTTCTGTTTGAAATTGCCAGCTGCAATTTTCTGAAGAGAAAGCAAGCTGTCCAGATTCACAGGAAAGCGACATGTTGATTTGCCATTTGGAAACAAAACAAACAAACATAAGGGATATCGCTTCAGTATTTTGCCCTTCAAAACAAGAAAGAGAATATGCATGTTTCAACACAGTGATATGGCTGTCAAAAACGTAATGTCATCAACCTCTTTTGGTAATATGATCATGAAAAGTACTGGAAAGGAGGAAGAAGGAATAGTAGAAATAAGCCATGCCTTTACTAGGAAATATTTTGATCTGTGATCAATTAGGCAGTGTGTTCTCAAAAGGCTGGGGGTTTTTTGCTGTGGCTTGTTTTTGTTCTTGTATGGGTTTTTTTTTGTTTTCTTTTGATTTGGTGGGGTTTTTTTGTTTGTTTTGTTTTGTTTTGTTTTGTTTTTCCTTTCCGGTGTCTCTGAATACTCAGAAACTTGGCAAGCGCAAACTACTGCGGTAACTGGAGAAAGGACCAGTGCTAAGCCTACAGCAATGGTGCAATTTAAATTTGGTTTCAGATTCTGCCAATCCATCTGTGAGAAGATGAAGTAAAAGCACCTGTTACTAAACTATCTAAACAGATCAAAGAAAGATAGTTATAAATAGCCTAATGCAGGTGAAGATATGGTGACATTAACTCCAGGTCTGCTAATAGTCCTTTATACTTCATATCTTATTTTGCTCCTCCTTTTCATATGTGATTGCTGAGTCAAAATCATGAAATTTTGAATCCAGGCTTTGTGATTTGAAACCTAGTTTTCATCACACTTAAGGACTTCAATGTATATTGTTCAAACATGCCGACTATTAAGAGTGGGCCAGTCTGTGTATCCACCAGAAACAATGAACATTACTACTGCTATTCATTCTCTTACTTTGATGTAATTTGAAGTGTCTGTCTCTGGCTCCAGGCATTTTTAGAGCAATTAAAATGTGCAATCACGAACATGGAAATTCACACAAAACATAGAGACAGTAAAAGATGTCTAGTTAAAAAAAGCTGACTATTTCTGCATAGTGATGCTTCCCATCTGAATATCTGAGATGCTCAGTGCCACATTATGTCTAAAACTTCTGTGAAATTAAGAAAAGAATCCAACTGATTTCATAAGGCTTTGAATTGTATTCCACATGTGTATGTAAAAATTATTTTTATGTCTTCTGCAGTATAATGTAAATAGGCTAGGCTGAATCATACCAACAGGAGAACAGAAAACAGGAGTTAAAGTATGCACCATCAAAGCCCCTTAATTGCAATCTAACTGTTTTTCATTTGAAACATTTCCAGTGATCATATCTTCCCTTGTTTTACACAGAAGTGTTGATTTAGTAAGACAAGAGGGCATGGTCCCAAGCTCTGCCAGGGGAGGTTTAGGTTAGATGTTAAGAAGAAATTCTTTACAGAGAGGGTTATCAAGCATTGGAATGGGCTGCTCAGGGAGGTGGTGGACTCTCCATCTCTGGAAGTGTTTTAAGACGAGACTGGATGTGGCACTTCGTGCCATGGTCTAGTAACCATAGTGGTAGTGAATCAAGTGTGGACTTGATGAACTCAGAGGTCCTTTCTAATCCATTTGATCGTATTGTTGCAATATGCTTGTAGCGTATATGGAAAACAGGCTCTTAATGTTAAAGTGAACATGTTTCCAAGATGGCTTTTGTAACTCTTTTTGCTAAAGTACCTTCTTCTTCCCAGGGTGCTCAGTCTTATCTCTACTTTAGGAGTGTTCTAAGAGATAAGTTGAAGTTCTCTCATTGGTTTGTTAACCCTGGCCTGACATTGGTGGGTTTGCTAAGACCCCCTGAGCTTCTCATTGGTTACTCTGTGAATCCCTTTGAAACCTATATATGTAACCACTCCAACAATAAACGCTCTCTTGCCTCCTCTCCACTTGCCTTGTGTGTTGCTGCCTCTGCGGAGGCCATGGGACCGCGTGGTGAGGGGGAGGTGGGGGGGCATCGATCCCCTCCAAGCCCCGGGGCTGAGAAACCCCTGGGAATGGAGTTCCCCCCTCCTTATCCAATTCAACCGTCCCATTCAATGATTCTATGATTTACAAAACTGTGTCCTAAGATTTTAGAACTTTATACATTAAATCAATTACAATTATAACTGTGTGATGCACCTTTCCAAACAAAAATTATCTCCGAAATTTTTCAAAAGCTTCTATGTTGCAGCAACCTGTTTGCTGTTGTGCTTGTGTAACCACAAATGTGCATTTGTTATTATGGACATGATATCTCAGATGCCTCAGGATCTTTGAGACGTCCACACAAACTGAGTGATAATGTTTAACCAAGGCTTTCTCTTGTGGCTTCTGGCGCTCTGGTGCCATTTATTTCCAATAAACCACAGCCACTGGGTGTCCATCAAGCCCATAATATGAATGGAGAGTTTATCTTGGCTGAATTTATACCAGTAATTTAAGTGTGACATAGACTTTTCTACAGCATGAGATACAAAGTGACTGTGATAAGCTAGTATTTTATTTTGCAGTCTCCCACCTTATAATAAGGTAGAAATACCCAAACTCTGCTGGGAATGGCTGATATCCAGTATATGTTTGGGACAGAACTACCTACCTTGAGCCAAAAATTTGATAGGAAACACCCTAATGATTCATGGGTATGACAAATTGACTTCCATGTTGGAGTTTACTGCCTGCCTCTCAGTTGTCCCAGAGATGTTTACCATGGGTTCAGGGCACTGCAAATGTCAGCAGCTTTCTATGGACCTCCAAAGGGATTCTTTCCAAGGGGGCAGGGCAGGGACTGAGAGCCAGGGCCCATGCCACCACTCCAGACAGGAGTAGGGGAGCTGGCACAGCCCAGCCCCAGGCATTGGTCACCTCCCTGGAAGGTGGAAATGGGCCAGGGACAATATAGATTGCAGATCCATGGGTAGACCTGGCTTGGCGGGGCTCATGGCCGGGCAGGACAGGGTTGTGGGGAGCTACAGACTGGCTCTGCTGTGTGTTGCTGGGGCAGGGACTGATGGCCTGACTGATGGGGAGCCAACACTGAGTCTTGAGATGTAGGCAGGATGGGAAGTCACAGTAGAGGTCAGGCAGGGGCAGCCAGGATTGTCAGGGGTCTGACAGCAACCTCCTCATCTTTACAGAATTATAGAGGCTCTAAAAGAGCCTCCTATAGGGTCTGTGACTTCACAGGAACAGTACCAGCTCTCAGTAGTGGCAGGTTGATGAGCAGCTACTTAATAAGGAGGGGAAATAAATTTACCAAGGCCAAAAGGGAGATTTTTTAATGTAAATAGGTCTGTTAGAGGGCCTGTATGAGGCATTATACAAACAGTTAAACAGTGCATAGTGTTGAAAGTTGAGAATTCAGCTGATCTGACTTCATGGTGAAGTCTGAATTCAGGACAAGACAGTCCTGGAGGTGAGGACTGATGGCAATCAGCAGAGTCCTTTTAATGTCCCCAAGCTTGAACACAACCCTGCCTTTATACAGTCAGCACTAATTTGCTGTCACTGTCAGAGCCAAAAATATTTGATATAGTAATATTAAAAAGAACATTCCACCACACCAGAAAACCATTTGCTTTCAGGGCTAACGCTGATAAATTTACTGTGAAACGTCCCTAGCATACTGCTCAGTACAGTATGCTGCTTGGTTTCCAAAGGCCTGCCTAATGGGGACACGTGCCCCATCTTGCTTTTTACTTTCAACACCCAGCTGTATAGAGGCAGAAATTTAAAATTAAAAATAACCTTTCAGCTGATTCCTTGCATAATTGCTATCTTGTTTTGTTAATACTGTAGCTGAATTATAACTTGCACAAGCCCTGGAGATTTGTGTGCTGGTTTATCAGCCTGAATTTGCATTGACATGCTCTTCAGTCAAGTGAGTAACTAAATCCTGTGGCCTTGAGTGAGCCTGGCAGTATTTGCATAGGAAATCAGAGGGAGATTAGGGAGAGTGAATATATGCTGTCTCCATAAATAGATGCAATGATGAAAATTTTGTGCATCTCAAAATACTACTGAATTTCATTGAATGACTGTGGCTGACATACCAGCAATGCTTTGCAAAAGCAATATAATAAAAATAGGTTCAAGACAGCCAAACCTCTGCTGCAATACCAGGCAGCCCTCCACTGTGGTTATTGGAAGTGCACATGTCTCTCTGGACTATCATTCATGCATGAACACAAGCAGACTAAAGCAGGCATTTCAGCTGAAGAAGTTGCTCATCATTTCCCATTCACAACCTGGTGGAATCATAACATTACATTTTTGTGGAACAGATCTGTATACAGAGTAAACTTCTCATTTTCCGAGGCTATGGGGTATTTACTAATTTACTAATTGCTTTTTTCCCCTTAAAAAGGAGTAGTTAATTTTATAATGTTTTCATCCTGGTTATCAAAAATGATGATGATGTCAGAATGTTCTGTTAGGTTTTTTTCTCCTGTTCATTATGAAAGATTAGGAAAAAAACCCTTCAGGTTAAGGATGTATTTATTAATTTCATTGTTAATAATCTTCTGAATGAGGCTTGTCATCACCAGACAGAAATGGATGTATTCCATATGCTTTCAGCCAGTATTCGATGCTTTACAAGAAACTGCAAGAAGCCTCATAAAGAAGAACTACTGAATTAATTCCCCTTAAGGTAAGTATCTGGTGACAGTTTTAAACTTTTTTCCCCCTCATGCTCCAATATGTCAGGTTTTATTGAATCCCTAATTTTGTTTAATGTAACTGAGGATATTTTGAAGTCTAAGAATCAGTTAAGTAAGTTATATCCATAAATCTGGAACTCCACAATGAATAGGAGCATTGTCCTCAGAGCCCTTTTATGCTTTTACAATAATATTTCTGTTAAAGTTCTGATTAACCCAACTCTTCATGTTCCTTGAGCTTCTGAGAGCTTCTCTCACTTGAGGAACATATGGCTTTGATTAGATGGCCCAAGACTTTATCCTTTAATCACCTGCCTCACCCAATTTAGGGAGAGATGGGGGGGGAAAGGGCAGACATATGAGAAATCTCCTCCTTTCTGCTTCTCTGTCTTTCCAATTCTCTGCAAGGCGTCTGCTAAGACCTCATTCATCACTGTGAAAGCTGCGAACGGATAGCTGTGTAATACCCCAAGGTCTTGTCTGCTGTGGTGGTGTCGTGCCTAACCTCTCCCCTGTAAAAGGAAAGGCTACATGTACTTTTGTCAACCTGTCAGCAACCACTTTTCTCTCAGTACTGTTTGCTCAGACCTCTTCCCACAACCTGACAATGTCAGCTTTCTGAAAAAGTTTCATTTTGAAGAAAACCCCAGATGTGGTTCTCATGAGCGTGTATTCATTTCATTCTTCAGTGCACAGCCACATGTGAAAGATGTATTTGTCTGCATATGTGTTTGTGTATATGTGTACATATCTGTGTATCTCAAAATATGAAAAAGGAGTGGATATTGTGGGTCCTTTGGGTATAAAAAATATCAGTGCTGGTCACTAAATTTAATTTTTTACCACACTTTTAAGTTAGCCTGTCATAAAATCACAACCGTCCTTCTCTATTTTTGCTTCAATGAAAAGTAGTCCACAGAATCCTCTAGAACTAAGATATAATATTCTCCTTGGGCTGCTGAAGAGTGGCAAGTTAATTTTTTCCAGAAGAGTTTTCCAATATTCTACTGCTGGTTCCTTCTGGATGTAAATTTGGAATTCTTATACTAACTCACATTCAACATTAAGCACAGTTTTCCAGGGAAAAACACCAAGACTGATGGCTGATTAAAATAGATGTCTAAAAGTTTCTTTGATTTGAGGCCAAATTACAACTCCCTTACTTTTTAGCTGGTTTTTATTCAGACAAGTTTCTGTTTAAGCCATGGTACTTCTTTAATTCTGTCAAAGCCAGCATTATTCTCACCAGAATTTAGATCAACTGTGAAAGAATCAAATCTTGCAAAATTTCAATACTTACAGAAAGTATTTTATAAATAAGTAAAAATTTTTTATATATCTACAATGTGATAAATTTCATAGGATCAAACAGAAATTTGAATATAAATAGCACTTAAGAATAAATAATTAACCTTAAACATGCCTAAGCATTGCTCAGATGTTTAATTGTATTGACTGTAAAGCTTGTTGTATTCAACTTACATTGATGTAAGATATTTCAAATAAAAATGGTAAAGAGACATCCAAAATTGAATCCCAAATGTTCCTTAATTTCATGGGAAAATGTGTGCTGAAACCATGTATCAAATTTTCTATCTGCATTGTACTGACTTGTTCCAGAATTTATCAAAATGTCACTAAATCTGGGAAGAAGAGAATTTAAATTTATAATGTGAACATAAAGAGTAAATCCACCTTTTTTTTTTCCTGCAATTCTAAGCACATCTTTAAAGGGAACAAAGTACTGTGGATGCATGACAAAATTATGTTAAATAGCAAAAAGATAAGTGCAATATCTGATTCATATCATGAGAAAGGATACTTCCTGCCAAGATACACTTTACTCCTCAAGCTATCAATGAGCCTTTTTCACGTGATACGTCCGTCAAAGCAGCTCGGCTTCACCATCTCTTGGTAGAAACATTCACAAGATGACACATTTTTACCCCACAGGTATTAATAAAATCATAGAATCATAGAATGGTTAGGGTTGGAAGGGACCTGAAGATCATCTGGTACCAATACAGCTGACACGGGCTTCAGAGCAGGTTGTTCAAAGCCCCATCCACTTGGACACTTCCAGGGATAGTGCATCCTGGTGGCACATATTAATATTCAGAACAGTTTCTAAGTGAAACTTTGAAAAACTTCACTAAACTTGTCTGAGAGTTCACAGCCCACAGTTGCTCTGTTACCTGGATATACTGCATATACTTCCCTCATTACCCTCCCTTTGAGGGTATTGAACTTTGAAATTGATTTAAAACTCTTTTATGCTTCAACTGAAAATAACCCCCATATGCTCCCAGTTCTGTCCTCAGAGCACTTGGATTTCTTCAATGATTTTGCTTTTACAATAATTGAATTTTCAAGATGTGGTGCAATGTGAATACTTCAGTGTATGTCATGGAGTTTGCTTTTGAGTGTCCTGTGCTCTCTGTTTAAATAGCTATCATTGGTCAACACTACGGATGGTCAAAATGCTGGGATTTTTCTGGTATTTTGAAGGAAGAAGGGGAGAAATAATCTCTGTTATTGGACTGAGAAAGGAATACAAAAAGTCCTACCTTTTTTTCCTACTGCTGCTATCAGGTTTCTACGCAGCTAGTGACAAGTGATTTTAGTAATTTTGCCTTAGTATCTCACTCTAAAACAGACCTGCTGATTCTAGCAATTCTGCATCAATTCATAATTAGGTAATATGATATGTTTTTGATATTCCTATAAGATCTATGGATTTTATAATATCTCCAAGTAAAAATTGAATTAAAATAATAATCTTTTGCCAAAACTTAGCTCTATCCAATGTTTGTCTTCACTTGTTCTTCATAGAATATATAGGAAATGTGACCTAAATTTACATGAGTATGAAATCCTTATGAGGCGGGATAGGAAAAGAATATTTCAGCTTCTGATGGGTAGGACCAATAAATAGACAAGAAGATGAGCTAAATAATCACCGTGCAAGGGAAAATAAACTTCTGCTTACTGATAAGTGGAGATACGACAGCATCCCACAGGATAGCTAAAGAGCAGTCACCAGTGAGATAATAGCAGAGGACCTGTGACTTTCCAAACAACTTGAGAGATGATGCTATGTTTGTATTTTGTGTGAGACATCAGACCTCCAGCTACTCAGAACTGATAGTATGTGGAATGACTGGGGTGTACCCAGACCCTGGGCTACTCTCCAGAATGCCAGATTTTCCCACCCTGAATCCAACCTGCAAATTTCTCCCTTAGCTTTCATTTATCTGGATGGCTCATAAAGAATGCTGCTCTCTGGATTTAAACAGTAGTGACAGAATCCAGATTTTGCTCATACATATCTGCAGGGTTGTATGCAAACAGGACTTTCACCGTTTCCATACAGACCTCATCTCTGACAAATAGGTTTTGTATGTTGAAGCTAATCTGACTTCTGTGTTTTTGCAGAGCACTAAGAAATATTCAGTGTTGTAAGTGCAAATGAAAACTGCTGCCTATTTCACATCCTCTCCAATGCAAGGCAAGACCAATGGTGTTGAAAATAACAGTGCATATTCTATGACTGAATTTTCAGCAGCCTTTGCTTAATTCTACATAACTGGGACTTTCTTTAGATAGAAGCTTGCAAGTATTCTTTATGAGACATAGAAACAGATAAAGAGCTAGTGTAAGAAACAGAAAGCAGATAATTCTAGTAAGGAAAACATGTCCACTCTGGGGGAAGAGTTAAGTGTGTCCCATATGCCTTTTATCCATATAAGTGGTCTGGACAGTAGGATCAAATTTAAGTGGCTACATTTGCTGATACCGATGGGAGAGCAGCAAACATAGATAGCTGCTAGAGGAACACTGTGGGTAGAAACGAACTTTAGCTCTGGGATGAAGATTGATATGCTATATTTACTAGTTTCAATCTGCCTGATTCTAAACTTACTCTGGTTTCATTTTAGCACAACATCATTGACTTATTAGAATTACTTATAAGTTAGACTTACCTTTTTCTGATACTGGCAAGAAAGGCTTCAAAGTTTAGCATGAATTTACATTTTTGTGGAAGGAAGGGAGAAAGTCAAACAATCATTCAAATGGCAAAATAAACACTCTAGTTTATAGTTTGCTGAAGTTAAGGAATACCTTAGCTGACAGTAGGACTGGGACTCAAAGAAACTGTAATATGCAAAACTGGATGTGCTGCCATGTTTTTATTTTCCCATTTGCTCTGTATCTATGCAGTCACGGGATCAGTAAGTGTCAGAAGAATAATAGTTTAAGATAGTATCAGGTGCCCTGTGATAAATTACAACCACTAGTATGAGCTCTGTATATATATGGCATCTTATCCTTCAGGAAGGAGGTTAAAATAAAACAGAGAGTGTTAGAGCTGGCATTTTTTGTGACCTTTGACATCCAATTTCTCCTTGCTGGAACAGAGATTTCTGAATCTATTATACCACTGGAGGTCCCTAAATAAAATTAGTTGTATCAGGATCTTCTAATGCATGGGAAAAAAATCCTGGGAAATCCGGAAGAAAAACACCAACGAAACCAAACCAATAGCTACATGATAAATAGTTTATAGAATGGGAATGGTAGTTAACCCAAAATTTAATTCAGCTCAATGTCAGTATGAGACATGCTAGAGTCAGTGTTGTAACAGTGGAAGTTACAGAACAGCAGCTAAATTAAGATTTTTTTGCATGTCATGGAAAAGAAAACTTTTTAAGATATCTGGAAAAGCAATACTTAGGATTTTAAAAATATTTCTACTGGGTAACCTTCCATAAAAAAATGAAGACAATTGCTAGAATATCATTAATTCATGCTATGATAAATCATATAATTATTTACATTTCATCATTCTTGTATAGACTATCTGAGAACAAAAGTTATTACACATCTGGGATGACACTTCTTGGATTTGCCAAAAAATTACAGCAATAACCAACAAAATTCCAGGACTGCCTTCCTCAAAAAACTACTATTACTACTACTACTACTACTACTACTACTACTACTACTACTACTACCACTACTACTACTACTACTACTGCTGCTGCTACTACAACTACAAACAGCTTTCCAGAAATAATCATAATGGACCAAATGGGAAAAAATCCTTAGCAATCTACCTTTTACTTTGAGGTATGAAGATTAGAAAATCTAAACCAGCAATTTGGTTTTGTACTACTTGTAATGAATGAACATTTGTGAATATCTTTAAACATAAGTACATTCATTGCTTTATTGTCACTCTTCCACAGAGTTTTCTGGTCAGAAATTGTCTCTGAAGCATTTTACTTGTTGTTTTTCATAAATTTTTTTTATTTCCTGTGTTAAACTTACAAACAGTGTGTTCTATCCTATTGGAATCTTTATGCATTCGCTCCTAGGGATTAAAAAACTAAACAACAAAATCACTTAGTGCATGAACTGGTCCAAAAAATTATCTTTACATAAGATAGCAAATTCATTATTTTTATATCAAAATTTAATATTTCTTTCAGAGGTTACTTTTCCAGAGTAAATAAGCCATGAGAAATTACTTTTTTTTTTAGTATCATGTTTTTCTAACATTATAAATGTTCTTCGTTTTATAAGAATATCAGTAGATTTGAGATGATTTTCTTTTACTGTTTGAACAATGACATTCAGGTGTCTTACTGACCTTTAAACAATTTTCCATATCCAGCTTTAATTTCATGAGGACCTAAGGGAAATTCACAGAGTTGATTGCACTAATAGTAAACCGGGTATATTCAACTGAGATGCCTAGTGGAAGTACCTATAATTGTCCCAGACTCGATTCCAGAGTTTCTGTAGGAATATTCTTCTCATAAGTAGACATGGATAACTTACATTTAATAATGCAGTCACTGCAGCCTTCTCAGACCTCTTGTATTACAATAATAATTTTGTGTTCATATAAAAAAATTGCATACATAATCATAATCATAATTATTATTTAAAATATTTTAAAATAAACACATATCACATTTGAAGCCAAATCATTTCATCTTCAGTTCACTAAATTAATAGATGATTTTTGAAATATTGAGGGTTTTGTTTTGGTTTTGGGTTGTTTGTTTGTGGTTTTGGTTTGGTTTTTTGTTTGTTTTTGAGGAAATGCTGAATTTTGGAAGTTGATTTAGAACCAGATGATTCTTCAGAATTTTTCTGTACAGCTAAAACTACATGCTCTGCCCCATACCGCCCAAAATATTTTGTTATTTTTCTTTATATGGAAGTAAAAATGAATGTGATTATTTCCACAGAGAGGAAATTTTTTTCCCTCAAGACCTGCCTGTGTATATTTCTTAGGAATGTAATTACCTCTTAAGAATTAATGCATTCCTTGGTTATCTTACAGACACTAAAAGACAAGGCAGGGCATTTCTCTCTGAATGAAATAAATTGTGAGCTATATTTATAAGAGTTTCATAAGGATATGACAGAGAGGAAAATATTGGCTAAGCAACTAAAAAGATTTTTGCATCGTCTCCGTGGGTAGGAAAGAAGTAAATTTACATGTGGCATGGCAAATATGTCAAGGCGAGGTAGCTGACCACATTCATATAGTCAATTTACAGCACACTTAACAGTGAGAGTGAATTGTAAACAGATGAGGACATTCCTACTGCCAGCTGACACACGCACGCCATAGAAAAGGGGCGCTTTCATGCATCTCTTCCAAACTCTGTCACTTGCTTGAACTGTAGCCTGATGCGGACAAGGAATAATTTCCTTCTGTCTTTCCTTAAAGAGTTTCTTTTTTTCCTATTGCTGATTTGTTTACAGTAGCAGTGGAACACAGATCTACTTTTTACATTTGAACATCTTTCTAACTTTCTCCTCTCCAAGCAGTGAAAAGGTGTCTTTAAACACAGAGTTAGAAGACTCTGAAAAGGAATGGAGAATGATACAAAACTTTGTACTAGGCCATGGATTGTGCCATCTACCAACACTTCTTTGGAAATTACCACTGCATTTTGCACTTGAAAATTATGCTTCATTTTCACAGTGGATTATGAATTCTGTCACTCAGTATTAGAACTAGTTTTGCATTTGTTGCCTTTGGGACTACTACACCCTATTAAAGCAGGAAAATATTTCTCAGAAAATAAGTCTCCTACTCTTTATACCAAGAAACCATAAAATAGTGGAATGAATGAAGAATATGAAGAATATGGAGAACAGTTATGAAGCCACTAGAAATCAAAAGATTTCAGATTCAGACTATACTCCAAGAGAAGAGAAAAAAGACTCCTTTTTAAAGCCAACTCTAAGAATTCCTACTTTACTTTTTTAATAGAAATCCTTTCAGGAACTGTAAATCCTTCTTAAAACTCCCAATTTAATATTTTAGTGCTGTTCTCTGAGATAGAGTCAGCAAGGACTTCAGAATTTTATCCATGGAAATCTGAAAACAATATATTAGATGCATCTTTAAATCAACACCCATTGTCATATAAAATATATTAGCTTGAGTGGCTTCTGCTTTCAGGGAAAAATATCTTCCTTATTTTTCTTTATTATACAATTAATTTTTTTTTCTTTAATGTTTCTAATACTCCAGTAAAAGAAGTACTTTGCCGAACATTTAGTAAATATTCAGTAGTAGAAAACGTAGTCAACAGACTATTAGAATTGTAGGCCTTAGAGACAAAAAAAAGGAGAGAAGAGGAAAACTAACTTAAATAGGTATATCTCTTTTGAGAAAGAGCTGGAAACATTGCAATTTCATGTTATCAGCCTAAATGTTTTTTTTGCTTTTAGTGTAATGTTGTTTCAGTCTCCTTTGTCCAGAAATAGAATAGCACTTTCCAGCAAAACCATGTAGAACAAAGCAAAGCAAAACATAAAAGGAAATAAAATAAAGTAAGCAAAACAGCTTTTGATAAAGCATAACATTACATTACTATAATAATGTTTAATGTTTTGGAGACTGTACAAGAATTCAAAATACTGGATATGTAGATACTACTATGGTAATAAGAGTTTCAAAATTAATTTTTTATTTTATTTTTTCTTGTTAAAAATTACTTTAATAGCTATTTTCAAAATTAACTGATTATTTGACCATATGATCTTCCATTATCTTACACTTTTCCTTATATTGGGTTAAATAGCCCAAGGCAAATGCTTCAAAGCAGACTCCAACAAGACTTCTGTGTTTGAAGGCTGGCAAAGATTATATACACACATGCATACACGTATGACTCCGAAGGTTCAAACGTGTTGTCATCTCCCAGATCAACACACTCTGACCTGTTCCTGTGATTTTGTAGTTTGTCCAAGAATGTGTCATAAAAAAGAAAAAAAAAATTCTATAACTGAATTAGAAATCAACTAGTTTGTTATTATCCAGTAGACACAATTTTCAAAAAGAATAATTATATTGTCATAAGGGAAGAATGTATTAGCTGTTCTGTTGGATTCTTTTCTCTGCATGTTGCAATTGTTAGTCAAATTGACATATTGCATTTGATCCCAGGAATTTAGTGAGCCATTTTGAGCAATGCACCTTAGCATAAAACACAATTACAAGTGATGTACAAAGGGTAAGGAGAAGCTTCTGTTTTCACGTCAATAGCTCATTCCTGACTATATAGCAGAGATAGGTATTATTGGTCTAATTTCTGAAGTGATTTCTGGAGGAAATGTATTTCTGGATTGGAATTAGGTGTTTGTGATTTTATTTTACAGTCCAAAAGATTTTAAAGTGAGTTCTGAACCATATATTCTAGAGCCACAGTTGGCTTCAAAGATTAAAATTTCCATTTATTTATATGATATTAGTTATAGTTTCAAAAGTACAGTCCTCAGCAGCTACTTTTAGGAACAGGCTAGGTGAGACCATGTAACATGTTCATTTGAAAATCTGAGTGAGATTACTTTTAAAAATAACCAAGCCTTATAAGCTTAGGTTGCCTGCCATTTGTTCAGAAAAATTTGGAAAGTGATTTTGGATCTAAGGATTACATGATGATATATGTACCAAGTATTATTTTGCTGGCCAAGAAGCAGCAGAAACAAGCCTGCAGAATCCATTAGACAAGTATGAATTTCCTTTACACTTCATTAGAATATCAAGCATATTTAGACATACAGAACAACAGAATGGACCATATCACATAACTGGAGAACAGAGAATCCATTAAAAAAAAAATCATAATGAAAGCATTAGCATCTACCAAAGCAAGCTGACACAAATCTTTTTTTTAGATTCACTACTGAGCTGGACTTGTTTGAAGTCTTTAAAGAGTCTTGTATTCTACTCACTAAAGGATCCCTTGCTATCAGATATATCTTACCTTTTCCCTCACTTTAACTTGAAATTAAATGTTAAAAAAAATAATTTCAAATGCCTGTCTTATGGAAAATGAAGAAAAAATTTAAATGTAAATTTACAATTTGAGAACTATTACACAGTTTTTAAGATTTTATTCTGATAAGTAATAGAATTAGTAAAACCCCCATCTAAATAAGCTTTTTTAATCAGTCACAAAAGGACTCAGAAATTTACATATGCTTTTGAAAAAAAGTTTAGATCATGTTTACAATAGAAAATGCTTTCATACAAAAGAGAAGGAAAAAAAATCCCTGAGAATTTTACCACTCAGCCATCCATTATTTTTCACAAACTGTGAACACTACACTTTTAGGTAACATTGAAAAGAAAATATCAGAGTTTTATAAGCACCATGAATGAGGGGGCACAAGGAGTTGTAAATAAAAAGTTGTCATAAATCAAAGACATATACATATGTTTATGGCTAACACATAAAAAAATACATGTGCGATATCTATGTGAGGTGGTGTTCAAAGAAATTGTATGAAATTTTAACAAGCAAGGAAGATTTAGAATTGGGGTGAGCATATAAGTTTGAGCAACAAATTTATGTACTCCTACGTGCTATGGTAACTCACGAGTGCTACTGTAGGAGTTAGGAAAGGAAAAGATTCCTAGAAGAAATAGAACAAGTTGTTCAAGTCAAATAAAAACGGGGGGAAAAATTGTAGTTTAGTAACTTAATAGACAATGAGGTGTGTGTATGAGAGGAGTTCAAAGGCTTTCCAAGTGTGGTAAAGTGAACACAGCTGTTTTTAGGTCAGTGGATAATGATGATATAAGCTGACTTATCCCAGCCTCAGCCTAACATTCATTCTAACTATACATAATATAACACAGTACTAAAGTTCAGTCCTCTGTAACATTTAAGATCTTTAGTTTTTACACATTTGCATTATTGATAAATATGCAAGTATCAATAAACATTAAGGAGAAGGAAGGGGAGGGGAGGAGAGGAGAAAGGTAGGGGTGTCTGCTTTATTGAGAACGACACTTTTTGTTTTCCTCCATCTTGAATCCACCAAGGAAAAAGACACAAAATCAACCTTTGAAGATAGCCTTGGAAAAAAGCTTCCTACCTTTATTATTAATAATGATAATAATGATAATTATAATAATAATAGTAATAACAATAGTTTACTTTGTCTCATTTTGTACCCTTAAAAAGATTTTTTCCTCAATACAGTATGGGTGAAGTAATTTTTCTGAATTTTTCCACAGATAGAAAATAGAAAGAAATACACATTTTCAAAATGTTGAACTGTTGACAGTATAGCAGCAACAAACAAAAGTTTTGCCTCACTTGAAAAAAAAGATATTTTTTCCTTCTAATACTTCTAAAAGTATTATTTTCAGAGGTTTTGGTTTGTCGCAGTTTTTTTTAAATTTCTTTTTCTTCTACAAAGTTGTTGGGTATCTTAGCTCTTAATTCCATGTATAAAAAATGTTAACATTTCCCTAAATAAATTACCTAATTCATTTAGAAAATGAATTCCATTTTCTAAACTTCTTAGTCTCAATTATCAATCACAACATTTAACATGATCAAAAGGTCAAACATGGTGCATTATGCTAGAAATACAGAATATTCGTATGTCAGAGCAAGTATTTCTTTGCAGGATCTCATACCAACTTTTAAAGTGGTGCTGGTTTTATTCATTGACAAGTCCTTATGGGATAAATCAGGGAGGGGGTGTGTGTTTCTTTTTTTTTTTTTCTTTTTCTTGAACTATAATCTTCTGTAATTTGACAGACAATTCAATCTCCCAAAGAAAACTGAAAAAAGCCCCAAAAACCCCACAAAAAACAAAACAAAAACTAACAAAAACAACAACAACTAAACAAAAATAAAGGTTCGGAATCCCTAAAGGTACCAACCTGGGGTTGTACAAAACTTCAGTGTAGTAAAGAACACCTCACATAAGCATTCCATGAACAGGGAAGCTAGAAGAGGATATTATTACACCCATATCCAACATGTGATTTGCCTGACATTTAGTACAAATCAGGCTGTTCTAGGACCCTTGCAGAGTGAGTCGGGCACAGAGGGTCATAGTGAGTGCAGGAAACATCAGACTGGTGATCTGTCACTAGTGGGGTTCCACAGGGCTCTGTCTTAAGCCCTATGCTCTTCATGTCTTCATAAATGGTATGGATGCAGGACTGGAAATCATAACAAGTTAGTTTGTAGAGACAAAACTGAAAGAAGCTGTTGACTCCCTTGAAGGCAGGAAGGCCCTGCAGAGAGGTCTCGACAAATTAGAGGACTGGGCAATCACCAGCTATATTCAGTTCAACACCAGAAGTGCCAGATTCTGCACCTGGGATGGGACAGCCCTGGATGTACGTACAGACTGGAGAATGAGATGCTGGAAAGCAGTGCCATGGAAAGGGACCTGGGGGTCGATGGCAAGTTGAATCTGAGTCAGCCCTCCCTGGTAGCCAGGAGGGCCAACCCTGTCCTGGGGGGCATCAGGCAAAGCATCGCCAGCCGGTGAAGGGAGGGGATTGTCCTGCTCTGTTCTGCTCTGCACTGGGGCAGCCTCACCTTGAATCCTGGTGAGGCCAGTATTCAAAAAATTGTGGTTTTGGGTACCACAGTATAAGAAACATATTAGAGAGTGTCCAAAGGAAAGGACTTGTGGGGAAATTGTATGAGGAGCAATTGAGGCCATTTGGTGTGTTCAACTTGGAGAATAGAAGACTGAGGGGAGACTTTATTGCAGTCTACAACTTCCTCATGAGGGAAAGAGGAGGGGCAGACACTGATCTCTTCTCTATGGTGACCAGTGACAGAACCCGAGGGAATGGGCTGAAGTTGTGTCAGAGGAGGTTTAATTTGGATATTAGAAAGAGATTCATCACCCAGAGGATGGTTGGGCACCGGAACAGGCTCCCCAGGAAAGTGGTCATAGCACCAAGCCTGACAGAATTCAAGAAGTGTTTTGGATGGTACTCTCAGGCTCATGGTGTGACTCTTGCAGATGGTCCCTGTGCAGGGCTAAGAGCTGGACTCAGTGATCCTTGTGAGTCCCTTTGAACTCAGCATATACCATGATTCTGTGTTTACAGACTTTCCTGTAAAAAGCCTTGCATAATTTTAACATTCTATATTATAAAAAAGCAAACAGACAAAAATTCTCTTTTAAATAAAAGTGAAAGAAAAACCCTAGAGGTGTGCCCAAGAAAAAGGGAAACACAGGCAGTGACATAACATGAATTATGTGAGATTAAATGTAAGGAATTAATGAAAAGCTAGTGTTTCCATTTAAGCAATGGAATATTGAGTCTCCAAAGGAAATCTGAGAAGTCAGAATTAGCCTGGAAAATAACAGTACAATCTTGCTCTGGGTGCTATGCAAAGGGTCTGCATGGAGATATGTGTCAAGAAATCCAGAGACAGAAAAATTCCATCTGAATTCAGACCCAATGAAATGGCGACAGAGCCTGGGGATATGTTGTCTGGAACATCTGACAGCACTCTGCTGAAAGGTCAAGGGGGGCACTAGGCCAGATGCCATCACAGCTAAGTTCACCACCTAAGGAGACAGAAATTCTTCTCTGTCTGTCATCAGAGAACTGCATCTGTTTCTCTAAATGATATACAAGACCTTATGTGTGTAGCAGGAACCTTTGCCTCGGAAACTGAACATAGCACAAGGGAGTTGGGGAGAACGAGCTGTCCCCAAGAAGCAAGGCCAGCCACACAGGCACAGAGACAGCAGCTGTGATTGACAAGATCAGTTCCATCTGGAGAGAAGATTTCAGCTGAAAGTGCTTTTCTGTTCTTGCTTTAATGTTCTTTGTTCCTACACCTTTTTATGTTTGTATTCAGTCATATCAGCACAGAGGATTTTCTTTCAATCTGATTTATGCCCTAGCCAGGGTCTGTCTGACTCTAAGCAGGGTCAAGAAAGTGGAAGTACAAGCATGGGTGACTTCTTTCTTATCTCATTTAGAAGATATGCATGCTGGCTTTTGAACATACTGTTTAATTAAAGTCTCTCAATAAAAGTTTAAAGAAAAAAAAAACAACCAAACAACAAAAAAACCCAAGCCAACCAACCAAAACAACAAAACCCCCACAACTTTCTAATTTCTTTCTAGGATGGGAAATGAAATTAAGGTAGATTATGTATCCTTCACTTCTGTGATGATCCAATTTGTGTTTCTCAAACCACTGATGTAAAGCTGTCTTGCTTACATATAAGAATGATGAATATGAATATTTCTCCCTTTCTTGGAGGATGATAAATCACTAACCATTCTGCCCAGAAAAAAGTTGTAAAACTGTTCCCACCTTTCTTAGGAATATCAGCAGAGAAGGTCCTCATTATCAGTTGGGGTTTAGGAAGGGTATTCTTCAATTTAGCACTATCACTAAAACCATGCTGCTGCTCACTTCCACCTCCCTCTCCAACTGGAAGCACAAAAGGAAAAGATTGCAGGTTGAGATAAGAAAATTATTGCTGACAGCAAAAGTATGCAGGAAGAAAAAATTATTCAAGTGCAAAAAATTCTCACCATCGACCCAGAAATAAACAAACTGAAAAAAAACAGTAAGAGAGACAGGTAGTACAGAGCATATGCCTTGCAAGAGACACAAGGATTAATTTATTGTTTTGTTTTACTTTATGAAAAAATCACACAAACACTCACTAGTCAAATTATATACAGGATTAAGGTTGACATTTAATGTCTAAAAAATGTTTATATTCTAAAACATGATGTACTTCATGTTCATGCAAGCTACTCTGTATTAGTATGCTATATCCTCATATAATATTGTTCAAGAACTTTCAATTTTACTGTAGTTTTAGTACAGAGCACTCAGTATTCATGTTCAAATAAAATTGATTTGGGAGTGATGAGTGTTTAAAGTTTGTAGTAAAAATATTTTCCCTATGTTTATAAATCATCTTAAATTAGACTGGTTTTATTTAGCTATAGAACATACAGATTGCAACAATATCAATGTACTGACTGGAAAGCATATACAGTTTATGGTCATCGCATGTGAATAAAGAGCTTTTTGCCATTTGACTGGAATATCAGAAATTTCAATGTTAAAAAATTTAAAATACAACTATGTACTTTTTCCCTCTTCTTTGAACTACTGGCAACTGTTTTTATGCACTTTATTTCCTTTTGAAAATGTTGTTTCATCTTCATGTGTTAAAGGATTGTACTTGAGAAGGTGAATAATTAGCCTGTCATTGGCTTTGAACAACCCCGTGAATTTCACAGGAATCACAGAATCAATTATGCTGGAAAAGACCTCTGAGATCATCAAGTCCAACCTATGACTGAACACCACCATGTTAACTAGACCATGGCACAAAGTGCCACATCCAGTCATTTCCTGAAAACCTCCAAGGGTGGTGAAGCCACCACCTCCCTGGGCAGCCCATTCCATTTATTTACTCCCTATTCCCTTGTGCCACTATCTGGGACAGGATAACATGAGAAGTTGTGTTTTAGGTAACACTGATTGGTTTTATGACATTTAAAATAACATATGAATCTTCAAACACACAGAGATGTCTTCTTTCTGAATCTCCTATTTTTTTCAGTCATATATGTTTTATTTATTGTCTGTGTGCTAAGAAAGAAATAAATAATATGAATGAATTATATAAGAGTACTTTGCTAAAGATTGCAGGAACATAAAAGGATGCTATAAAGAAGAAAGAAATTAATTATGCTTCTTTGTCAAGGAAGACAGAAAAATAAATAATTGCCTCAAGTTTTAGTGGAAAAAATTGAGGCTAAATATTAGGACAAAAGATTTACTGCCAAAAGAATAGTTAAATAATAGAATAAGCTGTCAAGGAAAGTTTCATAACTGCCATAATTGGTTTTATTAATGGCTAAAACAGATGCCCAATTAGCAAAGATAGGTTACTGATAACAATATCAAGTTCAGTCATGATGTACATTGATCTTAGTGTCTAACAGATAGATTGTGCAGCTGAAACATTGGCCCTCACTGGATGAAGTGGCTCTCTTCTTCCCAGGTTTTGGAATGTGTGAAGTTTCACACAGAGAAGTTCAGTGCATGAATAAAGGAATGAGTCAGATAGTTAAAGGTTTGGTTGCCCAAGCTCCTGACAGTGTTCTCTAAACATCTATAGTTTCTTTATTCAGTGACACACATTTGCACCTGTACCATTTGTAGACTTTCTCTATCTTTATTGCAAGAGTGTTAACATCATGGTAGCTGTGAAAATTTACAAGAGCTAAGCACATAATTCTGTAGCCACCAAACATAACAGAAAATGTCTCAGACAAGTATATAGACTCAACCCAATTCTATTTCCCTTGAATGTATGGCAAAATATTTCTTGTCTTTTTATTTATAGTAGAAGAGACGTTGATAGTATTGGTTTTAAAGTGTTTTGTTCAGTTTGGGGTTTTCTACAAAATATTTGGAAGCAACCAAAGTCAGGAATTTGGTGGTTAAAACCTCAGTTATTCATGCGTTCCAAGCTAGTTAGTATTTTATATTCTATATGCCCTTCAAAATAATTTGAAGAAATAAATTAATGGTACTGAATTTATTAGAAAATTGTTTTCAGGCATAGAACACCAATTGTAATATCAAATCACCAATTATGTGTTCAAACCATTATCAATAATGTCACTGAATTGCATGCTAGGATATTAAATTCAATTCAAATGGTAAAATGTGCATTTGAGATTGATTAGTTTCTTATGCAAATGCATTAGCTGGTTACTTAAAATTGATTAACAAAGTATCAGTTCAGTGCAGGAAATTGCTGAGTTAATCCCAGCACTTCTTGCTTTATTACATAAAATAGAATACATGCATTGCAACTAGGAAAAAAAAAACCAAAAAAAAGCATTGGTCTTCTTCAGAAACTCTACACATAAATCACAAGAGGCCAAGGACAGAATGTTTCATGAAGAAGATTGACTCTTTGTTTTATGATACATAAACATGCTGGGAACTCTATAAAAATGTCCATCATTTGTAGCCAACTCTTCGGAGTGACATCCAAAGAACTGCAGTAGAATGGTGAATTTTAGTTGCTCAGCTTGAAAAACATGATTTTTACAAAAAGCCCTGTTTGGTATACATTTACTCTTGGAAATCAGTTGAATGTCACAGGCTTTGTATTTCAAATTCCCAAAGTGTTCATTGCTGTGTCTTTCCGCATGTGTGGAAGTGCCTCTGATTTGTCAGGCTGAGCAAATTTCATTTAAATAATGACTCAGCCTGATCAAGGTAGAGAAACAAAGTATCACTTCAGTGGAGAATCTGTAGTCTGGTGGATCTTAACATACACTCTTAGCATCAGGCTCTACATAAAGTAATAGCAGTATCTGATATTTCCCCTTAAAACATGAATGTGCTGACTGCTGGTGCTTGTGTACACATTTTAATGATCTAGTTTGAGGTGCTTGAAGAACTTCTCCAAAGTTCAAAAGTCTGTGTTATCCTCAGCCTGAATTCCTTCTTCAACATGAAGAACTAATAAGGGAAAATGGGAGAGACTCTGCAAACTAGTAACCACTTACCATGTTGAAGTTCTGCATTTTCATGCTTCCTCCTGGCTGCTTTTGTTTTTGTCATTGGTTTTGCTCTATTTTCAGCAATCACTACAAGAAATATGTGCTGCAACCAGCTATCTTTCTGGAAACATATCTTAAGAAACAGAAATGAACTTTACTTCGCTCTTATAAAATGAAAGTAGGTCTTTACATTTAGAAGAGAATTCTGGATCTCAGATAGGATGCCCCTCCAAATTTAAGTTTCTCACAGAAACAATGTTTCAGTTATAGCTCTGTCTTCACTCTATTCTCATATTTTTTTATGGCTTCTTGCCCACCAGCAAGTTTTAGATCCCATTGCACCAAGCACTCCCACATACTTTCTAGTAAATGTGATGTTTTCTGTTCCTCTTGGGATGTCGAATGCGTTATAACAACTAATATTCAAACAACAAAATTATTTGAAATATTTAACTAATTAATCTAACTCAAAAATTTTGAACTGTTTGTAAATCTCAAAACTAATTTTCAGTGGAGGTAGGACAAATTTCTTTGGCCACTTCGCTTATGTAGACTGATATAGGAAATATCTGACCTTAACTGTATTTAACTGGTTTCTAAAATTCCTCTTGAAAATTGTCCATGGACTCCAAGCATCCACTGATCACATCACAAGTCTGTTGAGATTAGTCTATCAAAACAAAATTATCACATTCCCACTTCCTTTTTGTTTCCTGGTGTACACCTAGTAGTTATGCTAGATGCATCAACATTTATAATATCAAGAAAAATGCTTAGAAATAACTTTGGTTGATAGGCTGCTATTAATAATCCTATTAAGAATTTACAGACCTATTGGTATTTTTTAATCTTGTAATTTCTGTGTTATATGAAATAGGTAAAGATGTAGACCTTTTTAGACAAAGTTTATCCCAACAATCTTCATCTTCTGTGCTGAAAAAATGGATGTATTATTCTATTAAAGGGCAGAGATGTTAGGGAATTTTTTGGAAGAAACAACAGTCCTATAAATATAGACATCTCTGAAAACCTACCACCCATATATAAAAACAGAAACCACTTTGATGCTCAGTTCCTTGTGGTACATCAACATTAGAAGTGCCTTGAATAACAGTTTGCAAATACAAAGGAAGGTACTGGATCTATTGTTGTTTGATCTGGTTAGGGTTGGGGGTTTTTTTAAGATTTAGGAAATTAGACAAAAGGATGTAGTCAAGTATTAGTTTTTCTTTTTGGAAGAATAACTGATTTGAAAAATATTCCTCGTATTTACCTCTTTCAGTTCTTAAACAGTTATTCTAATTTTCTTTGCTTAGGAATACTCCAGAAAATGAGTCTGTTGCCTGAAATATTTTGGTTAATAAATCTTTGGAATGCATGCCATAAACTAGTAAGACAAAACAAATTTGGATTAATTTGATCCATTGTCATCAACACAAGTATTTATGGACAGCCTTGTTCCAGTAGTCTTACTGATTTAAGAAAGTTCAAGAGGTAATATCTTATAATAATAAGATATTATAAGATAATATACCATATCTTACTCTGCTATTAAATTAATGTAAATATTAAATGCCTGTAATTAATATTTCATCATTTAGCAACTTGGAAATAATTCATTAATCCAATCCAAGGAAAGGTGGAGTTTCTAATTGTAACAAATAATTAAATCACAGACAAACAAAAACACTATCAACAAAAATGAGACAAAATGAATTGAATAAATTTTTACTTATAAAACATTTGTCATCAGCAGGTCAGAGTTCATTACCTTTGCAGAACCAGAGGAAGCAAAGCATAGCAAACTGAATCACATGAATTTGTCGACTATTTTTAGTGGGAAAAGATTTGAAAACACTTGATAAATATTCTCAAGAGAATGCTTGGGCAATGTTGAACTTCTGTACTTATTTTCAATTTTATTTTTAAATTGAAAGAAACCAACTAGCTCTGCTGGAAGGTGAAAAAGCTTAAAACCACCAATTTCATCACTATGGCTGTAAGAAGTATTTTTATTGATCTACTCCACCTCTCAAAAAAATGAATTCTCCTTAGATTACCTCGGAGTGTTTTGCTCTATAAAAATATGGGAAGATGGGTGAAAAGGGAGTTGATTTCTATATAATTGTGTTGCTCTTCTAAATTATTCAAAATGAATTCTAATACTTTGTATTTTTTGTATGTTACAGCACCTGCTCTGTTCCTCAAGGTATCACTGTCTGTTCACCAGTGTATATTCAGCTCTTCTGACTACACTTCTACAGAGTTTCAATAGATTCCCCTAGTGAATCACAGAAAATAAGCGCAAACAAAACTTTCTGGAAAGTTAAAACACTATGGATCTTTAAAATGTGGAAATACCACCATTAAAATAATTGGTAACTTTTTCAAAGAAGACTAAAACCAAAGATTTTATACTCTCTAATAGATACATATTTATTGCTAATTCTTTACTAGCTACCTACATATAATTTGTAGGAGCATAATTGATGAACTAGCTGATTCAAACTGGTTTAGAAAGTCTGTATTATCTAGACATTTTTGCAAGTTAATGCTAATTAATAATTTCTATTCAATGGACTTAAAAATTGATCATCTTCAGTTTTCATTAGGAGACACAACTTTGTAAGCTGTTATTGTTAGACTTGCATTCACAGGCAAACTCCTGGACACTAATGACTGTTTATTTTGCAATGCACGCAGCAGAATTTCTGAACTATGCTGGCTCATGAATATAAAGGAGGTAGTTGAGATCCCTTTCAGACTCATTTTTTTTTCTTCCACTTTTAGACTCTGTACTTGTATTGCAGCTCACAATTCAGCATATTCCTTCAATTTTATTAGATCATATTTGACCAAGCAGAGAAAACTATTATATGAGGACCTTGTTTTTGTGTAGGATAGCAGCAATTAATACATATATGAAAGTTGTAATTCAGTCAGAATGAACCCTCGAAGAACTTATTTGTGTTACAATTAATTTATCCTTTGGAATTCAATTCTTTGATTAATCCAAATGTTACCTTAATACTTGTGAGTGGTAAATAATGCAACCTGAAGATCATAGTTAACACTAGCTTGACACTACTATACACAAAATATTGTATGCATAAATACAAATATATATATATATATATATATATATATATATACACATGCTTTATACGTTTATAGAAATAAATATGTGTATTAGGAATTTTTAAAGTGCTGTTTGTTTTCATGTTTTTATCCTGTTATTTCTTAGTTAGCCAAGTATGTTAGCAAAATGTGGTCTTAGATTCTATATAACATACTCAGAAAAATCTTACTGTTGAGTTCACCAATGTGTCATGAAAATGTTTTGTACGCTTGTTGATGGTGATGTGTGGCATGGGATCAATCCATTTTACCCTTCCTTTTTCACCATGCCATCCTCAAAATAGTTCTGAAAATCTTAGCAATAAACTGGATTGCTTTCAGTTTTATTTGATCAAGACTAAATTTTTTTCTTTTAATTATTTTTGTGTTTCATGAGCACATTAATTTATAGAGTCACAGTGAATATATTACAAATAGATAGTTAAATCAGCCCAAATGGAGTTGCATGGTGCTGAATCTATGTTGTTTTGCAGACCCAACCCAGTTAATTTAGTTCGAAGACAACTAACTCAGATATCCTTACACTGAATGATGCTTAATTAATTTGTCCACATAAGCTGGTGTCCCACATTGCCCAAAGCAAAATTCTAATTTTAAAACATCTCTCACAATGAAAGAAATAAAATAATTTATTTTTTGTTTTAATTCCTAGAAATTAATTCCTAGCCATTCTAATAATTAAACACATTCTCTTCTTTCAACCTTCTTTGATTTGTCAATATTCTTTTAAACAATAAGCCCCAAAACAAGACCTACGTTGTAGCAACAACTCTACAGGACTCCAATAATACAATTAAATATAATCATCCCACTTGTACTCAAAAATCTATTATTTATCTGTGTGGATCACATGGACAACTTGACCACAATACTATACTGGAACTTTCATTCTGCTGCTGGCCAGCTTTTTCTAAAATGATAACCTTCCTGTATTTGAAACACTAAATTGAAATCGATATCATGCAGACAGCCCTATCCCTTGATAGTCTCCTTTGGAAATTTCAAGTATATGTATAACGTTATAATTTTCCTGTTTGACTGGATATTCCTAATCTTTCAAAATTAACTAAAAATCATCAATACAGCCAGGTTCTTCTAGGTTAGAAGTTATAAAGGCCTTCTGATTCCAGATCAGTATATAAAGCAATGTAGACTTGCACCACTTTTTACTGTAAGGCTAAAAAAAAATTGATACTTATGACAGGGATATGAATATATCCTGTCAAAACACAGAATAACTTAATTATTATTTAGTTCTCAGGACTGACAGTAGCTTATCTCCAAATGTTATGTGACTAAACCAATCAAAGGAATCCTTTTTTGTCATGTGATTTTAAAAGTAGATTTTAAGTTACTCCTACTGATTACATACGAAATCATGCAAAGGCTGAGATTGGTAGGGACCTCCTGAGACCAACTACATATGAAAGACCATACATATCTTTTCTGGTGTTTTATTACTTACCTTATCTATAGTCTCTAACATCCAGTCTAAGCATTTCTTCATTAGCTACTGACAGCTCTCCCTGCCTTCCCTTACCCTGTGTGTGTTCATGTCTGTCTGTACCTGAGTTATGACTACATGTGGTGTGTCTAGTTCTCTGCTCTAATATAGTTAAGATTTTGTTATCAATTCTTTTTTTCCTTCCTCTATTTCAAACAATAAAAAAACAAATTCACCACTCCTCCAAGTGAAACATGGCAGTCTGTGTGTGTGTCTTTATGTGTGTTTTGTCATTAATGAGACTGTGGCTTCTTCTGGACCTTCAGGACCCATCCATTCTGTACTTAAAACATTTCTCCAGATGATTTGTTTTGTTTTTCTGATTTTTTTTTTTTTGTTGTTTATGAATTTAGGGATTTTACAACATGCAACTACAAACATTTCTGCCTTCATCGTGTGTCTTAATAGACAGTATATTTTACTGTTCATCAATCAATATCATTTGGCTTTCAAAATTGATATTAACACACCTGATTAGCTTTAAGAAAATTTGCCATGAACTTGCACTTGTTAGGAGTCTAGGATCAAATTTTTTTGAAAGAATCAGTTGGGCAGGTGAAAATGCTCCCTAAAAACTTTTTGTGAGGTAGATCCTTTAACATTCCTAAAACACCCTAACCTCCTGTTTTTTACTTGTAAGGAGACGGTCAGTGTAGTATTTTCACTTTTGATGTTGATCACATCAACAAATGTGATTCAAAATTTTATCCAAATCTGATTTAAATGTTTTTGTTTATTAGATATTTTTATACTTACAGAGATTTCAGTGATCACTAATATTTTTCTTGGCGAAAGAATAAATAAGTTTGCTTTGATTGGATGTTTTGAAATATCCTAATGAATATCTTATGTTGTACCTTCATTTTAAGTATGAACATGAAGAAGGAAAGTGTAAAGAAATTCTGAGATGGTTGATGTGACTCTGCAAATGTTGGTATTTGTAAAGTTAGATTGTTTAAGGTATAATATGTCATATCAATGATATCTAGACAATATGCTGAAGTTCTTGGGATTTTGAAATGGAACAGAAGACAATGGAAGACAATGAAGTGGATCCTCTTTGAGTTTAAAAGTAGCATAATATTCCTTGTGCATCCAAAACATGAAGAACGAGATGTAAGAAAAAGAGAAAGAAGAAAAAGAAGGTTGAATGTTTATCAGGTCATATGAGATGAAATATGCAAGCTTTTGCAAGAATCAGTAAGGGGCTGGACATTATCACCTAGGTCTTATCAGTTAGTTTTGTGAGTTCCACTGATGTTCTGAATCCAATATAAATAAATCTTCACCTTTCAAAATCAGTATCACAAATAGTATTATGCTTCATTTTTGGAATAGCTGATAATGCTATCAAGGAAAGACAAATGACAATAATGATGATCACAGAACTTCAACTTGTTTTGTACCACCAAAATGCTGTCTGAAAGACATTGTCAGTGTTTCCAAATATTGTCGAAAACCTTTCCTTTACTCTGATTTTGTTTTACCTGTTCTTTTCTGTGGTAATCTTAGCAGTTCAGTGCTTTTCATAATTACCATATTCAATTTAGAAAAAGAGAGGAATACTTCTAGGAGATGATGAAAAGGATGACTACAAGGTTTTAACTGGATGCAAAAATTGAAAGCCAAGCCACAGTAGTCTTACAGCAGAGAAAAGGAAGGTTAGAATAAAGAGCCCTACAGAGTATATCCATTTTATTGCCTCAGTTTAGGTAAATAAATGAGAGAGTTCTTTCTAAATTGTGAAAGATGTGAATATTTTAAATAAACACATGAATGTAATGCTGTTAAAGGGAAGGAGAGGCAGTTTGCCAAGAAAATGAAAAGCTTGAACTACTCACTGTACAAAAGCAATGTGGGGTTTAATTTCTTCACACTTGAATTAAGACACGTGTTGTCCCTTGTAACTCACACTATACGTGTTGAAGGCATCCTTTATCTGTCTGCTTTTTAAAGTACTGTGTGGTCTTGGACAATCACTAATGTTACCTTTACAGCACAAGAAAGCATTATAGCTGGCTAAAGGAAACTAAAACCCAAGAGTTTAGTTTATTCTATGACCACATTTGTTTGATGCTATTCAAGCTGAAAAGTCCCTTATGCTGAAATTAATCTCACTAGAACCCCAAGATGAAATCTTATCTGCTTTGAAATCAGTGATAAAACTATTGGATTTTAATGAATGGTGAATTTCAAGAGTGTGAAGCATTTGGAGCAAAAAAGAAAGAAGTCTTAAGAGCATAATGGATAATGTTGATTTCATGATAAGTCAAATTCTGATTGCTTTTGAATTCTGATTGGTTTTGAGTTCTGCCCAATTATTTCTCTTTTTAAAATGTAATCTTTAAAATTAATACCTTTGCAATTTTAGACAGTATCTAAAGGATTCCCAGCTGTATGCTCAAACTGCTATTGACACAGGCAAAATCAGATACCTATTTCTATGACTGATCTTTCCATAACATAATGTAATCTGTATTAACTCCAGCTTTGAACATTTATCAAGATGCAACTTCGGTGTGACCCTAACATCTTTTCTTACTCTTTTCTGGACAAAGCACAGAGACACAAGTAAGAAGAGGAATTTAAATTTGTGATGAAGCACCTATACTTTCTCTAAAGGAGGCATGCTCTCTAGACACTTCTGCAGCACATGAAATTATTTTCCAAAGATGGTAGACAGTAATTAAAACGTTAGTCAAAAAATGAAGGAGAAATCTTACCTTTTTTTTTTTTTTCTTTTTCTGTTAATTAGAAAACACTCAACACAAAAGGTCTTAACATTGTGAATTATATGCAGATGACTTTGCTTCTTGGCAGGAAGAAATTTGGGGGGGGAAACAGTGACAGTTGAACTCTGGTTTTGTGTGACTGTTCACACATGGTAAAATAACATGGCTCACCCTGTCTCCATTATGAAATTGAACATGGTTTACCACAACTGAGTCAGGTTTAGCCAAGTAGACCAATGAACTTTGCCTGTATGCTTAGCAAATAGTGAGGTCTCACTAGAACAAAGTGGATGTGGAATGTTGTTTATAAAAGGAGGTTTCTCCAAGTTTGAGCTGCCCTTGGAGGAAAACAGGCTGTGCCAACACAGCTTCTTCAAAAGAGTGATTTTAACTATTTAAATGTTGTTTAGAAACCATAAACAGTAAGACATGGGAGCATGGCAAAGACAGAATTAGTTTGTTTGAGAACTTAAAGGTTACAGAATGAACACTTTGCCTCCCCAGGTTAGTTATACACATGTACTTAAATGAGGTATCTTTCACAAAAACCTTCTGGAATCAAATATAGAAGCAATATGGTAGATGATCACCATAAAAAATTAGTATTCTCCAAATACAAAAGGAACTGTCAAGAAAAAAAGAAATAAGGAACAGTGTGAAAGGTGGAGAAGGTAATAGCGTATTTACTGTCTAGTTAACACCACTTAAAGACTAGTATAATGTTGTGTTTTCATATAGGTATTTAAACCACACAGTATACACTTCTGTAAACATCTAGCCAACTATTTTCCAGTAAAAAATTTAATCTGAACTGGAGTTGTAGAGGATAGATTATGTCCCAGAACTCATTCAGCTCTACTCCTCTTTGTTGAATCAGCCAATAATTATGCTATGAGAAGCACCAAATTTTTGTTTCCAGAGCAATAGAAATAAAGCAGCGTGTTTAATAAGGGTTAAATATAGTTACATCACTATCTGAGACCATGATAGAAAGCAAGAATTTGAGATGCAGAATTTAGAAAGGTGTCAGTGGTATCAGTGTAACCCACAAAATATATAAAAAATAGTTTATACCTTTGATCTGATCTGTTTCCCATCAAGGCAATAGGAAGACCATAATTATTTTAAGCAAATTATAAAAAAACCCAATAATATCTGTCTTCAGAAAGTTAGTGGAATCTATGCAGCTGCAAAACAAAGTCCCAAAATTTCAGTGGAGTTAGTAGCTTATAATTACTCTTGGAATACATACATATTCTAATAACCCAAAATCAACAGAATTGAATTCTCTTGCAAAGAAAAATTGTTACATTTAAGTAATTGTCATATTCTTAAAATTGAGCTGTAAAGGGCTTAAAATACATTCATGTTTGAAATAACATATCTGAGCATCTGGTGTCATATATTCTGTGTTCCATTTGCCTCCTTCCTGTGTATCAGAATTTAAATCATGTGCAACGATGTAACATTAATTGTAAAGACAGAAGTTACCAGTGATGATAATGTATGTGTAAACACAATATCATGATATCCCAAGCTAAAAGTTTGAATTCTTATACCACATATTTGTATATTTTACATTAGATATGTACTCAAGTACTTCAGTATGTGAGATAAACCTATTGGATAACTCCTAAACAACATTTTATGAATTCACAGTTCAATCTAGAGATAATAAACATAACTAACTAGCTAACTAACTAACTAACTGTCAGTATAAAACCATCCTCCCAGGCAATAATGTGAGGGTAAACCTAAGGTTCTGTATTCTTAACACTAGAATTTTTTACTAGCCTAAATCATAGAACTATTTGTTGATTCCTTATAGAGATAAGAAAGAGATGATCACATATGATCCAAAGGATTTCTTAGTGTAGCAGGATAGGGTTAGGTATATGCACAGTTCCCTTCATTTCAGAGATGGTTTAAGAAATGGGCTACAGGATAATATATCTGAGCAATCTACTGAAAACAGAAAGCCAGGTAATCAACATAAACATACCAACATCACAGACTAGTAGCTTAGACATGACTAACTATAGTTTAGTTATGACTTTTCTATGACTATAGCACGGAATTCTCCATGAGAAAACTTGTTCACTTAAAAACACAGTAACGTCATAAAAAACTAACAGTGTGATATTTCTACACCAGAAACATATTTTTGCCAGACTAGGGAAAATCTATTTACTATTTTTATATTAGCAAGTCAGATGCTATCTTAACCATGTTTTCCATGCATTCATAGGAAGAGAGATTCAATTATCTGTTTCCAATTAAATAAACTGTCTTTTAGAAATATGGATGCCCTCATTTTAGTAAATGCCACAATAACAGAACTATCCATTCTGCATGGTTATCATCACTATATGCAAGCTTTTACTGAGGTTTTTTTTCATCTTTAATGATATTTTAGCATGCTAGTAATAAGAAAAAAAAATAGCCTCTGACTAAAGGAATTTCTGTTTCTTTCTGCTATAGCATCACTTCAGATCAGTTTTTAGTGTTTTTCCATATGAACCTCATTAAAGAGAACCAGCATCTGTATTCAGACTCCTGGAAGCAGAACATTTAATGACCTGAGTAAGCCAAAAAGTATTTTCCCTAGGAAACCCCATGGTGGTAAGGAGCACTATGATGAGCTAGGGGAAATCATGAAATATAATAATTTTTTTTTCCAGGTCTCTGTTAAATTATTATCTTCTTGCACTACGTAAGGTGTGTTTTGCTGAGGTGAAATCAGTGAACACAGTGGAGCAGATGAGGTCCATTTCTCATCATCTTTCCATCTTGCCTTATCTTCTTCCCCTTAATTTTAAAGGAAAATCCCACCCACATTCAAATTACTATATGTATTTATAAATTTTGAATCTAATAGAAAGTTTGTTTTATCTATAAATTTTTACATTCTCCCATATTTTATAACACTATAAAAGGAAGATTATTTCTGTTTGTTTGTTTAAATGATGTAAAATTATCACCAGAGCTTCTGCAAAGAAGGTATTGGGAACAGGACAACAGGCAGTACTGCAAAACTTGTAAACATTGCACTTGATATTAAGTCTCAGTTAACAATCCAGTGATAAATGGATATTTTACAGTGAGTGACCTATGTTCCATTTTTGTTCTGATATTTCCACAAAGGACTGTTAAGCAGATTCCTTTTTTTTTTTTTTTTTTTTTTTCTAATAAAGCTTCTCTGGTTGAATTAAGAGGATAACAGATATTCTAGGAACTAAAGGACCTTTACAAGTTTTTAAAACAAGCTTTTGAGAATGAGATGACAATATAAAAAATAAGGATCTCAGGCAAAAGCATTTCCTAGATGTTTAAAAAAATGAACATAGTTACCACATTGATAGTGTTATGAGAAAGAGCATCTAGATCATAAAGAAGACAGATGGGCCTGAAACGTGGAATAAGAAACAGATGGAGATAAAGATTTGCACACGCAAGTGAAGGAGACTTTCTTTCATGTTTAGTCAGAACAAGGGTCTCTATTAACAAGTTTTTATGGGGTGAGAGGACTGTGAGATTTAAAAAGAAAAAAAAAAAAGGAAAACAAAACCAAAAACACAGTGATAATGTCCAGCTTTGAACTGATTGTGTCTTTTAGTGACATCGACCCCAGTGTTTGAAGCTTAATGTCTTTCTGATGTTTGTTTTTTATAATTAGTGAATTTAGAGATGGGAACTGATAGTCTTAGAGATGAAAATATTTTATTCAGACTGAAGAAAGTGTGGGCGAAGTTGTGCAAGGGTACACTGACTTTTGTTGTGTTTTTACCGGTAGTGACAGGAAATAAAGTCCTAAAACAATGAGTAGGGATTTCAGTTTTCATGGCCCACACATTCACTTTGGAAATTGCCAGATAGTTCCCATTATTCAGGCAACCTTTAAGATACAGACACTTCTTTATTATATCTGTGTTCTAAATATTGGCACTGAGGTATCTAACGTCAGAACTACTAACACAGTAGCCCTTGGTAGGGACAAAGAGTCAGATGAACTTAAATAAATCTGCTACAGGATTTGAACTCATCTGGCATGGAAAGCTGAATCTCCATTTAATCCAATCTTCAAATGCAGGTTGTTTTTCATAATTCTTACTAAAACACAAGGAAACATATACATAAAAAAAAAGACAGTAGCAAAGTAGTATAAACAGTATCTTTTCCAATAGGGATTAGCAATCCCACTGTCACAGATTAGGCAATAGAAAGGAATCACTGGATCTAGCCTTAAAATGACTGAGTTGAGTTGTAACTCATGTTTCAAAACAGAAACAGAGAACAAAACACTCAACTGCTCACAAAGAATTATGTTACTTGTGCTTTGACATAGTTATTAAAATGAATTTTAGTAGGATCACTGTGACATTTTTTCTCACAAAAAAAATGTCAGTTATGATTAGCATAATGCACTGCATATTGTGGATTATCTTGAATTAAATATATTCAAAAAAGTCTGGAAATAATTTCAGAAATCTTCAGCAAGTTGTTATAAACTCGTGAAGCTAAGTACAAACTTTCAAGAGAAGAAATACCTGAGTGCCTCATTACGGAAAAGACCAGTCAAACAGGCAGAACACAAACAGTTTGCAAACACTGATCCAAACATTGCTGAAATTAAGATGATCCGAATGCCAAAGATCCATCAGAGCCAGAGCAATCAGAGTTCAGTGCTCTGACCTGGAGGACCATGACTGGGAGAATGATTTACTCCCAGTAAATACTGAAACTCTGCAGGATCTGCTGCTCCAGGTGGATACCTGGAAATCTGTGGGGTCTGATGGGGTTCATCCCAGAATCCTCAAAGAGAGCTGGTTGATGTTATCGCAAAACCTCTCTTGATGATTTTTGAGTGATCTTGGGAATCTGGAGTGGTCCCAGTGAACTGGAAGCTGGAGAATGTTGTCCCAGTTTCCAATAAGGGCAAGGGGGAGGACCCCAGAAACTACAGGCCTATAAGTCTCATTTCAGTGCCTGGTAAAGTTATGGAAAAGGTTATCCTGGGAGGTATTGAAAAAACACCTGAAAGACAACACAGTCACTGGTCAGAGCCAGCACAGCTTCATGACAGGAAGCTTATCCAACCTGATTTCCTTTTATGACAAGGTAACCCATCTAATTGATCAAGGGAAGCCAGTTGATGTAATCTTTTTGGATTTCAGTGAAGCTTTTGATACTGTCTCTTAAAGTATCCTTCTGGACAAGGCTATCCATCACACATAAACACATCATGTGGTAGATGAATAATTGGCTCACTGGTTGAGCAGAGTGTAATAGTGAATGCAGATAACAAAAAATTTGGAGGAGCTGCTGACTCCCTTGAAGGCAGGGTGGCCCTGCAGAGAGGCCTCGACACATCGGAGGACTGGACAATCACCAACTATATGATGTTTAACAAGGGGAAGTGCCAGATTCTACACTTGGGATGGTGCAACCTCTGATGTACATAGAGACTGGGGAATGCGATGCTGGAAAGCAGTGCTGTGCAAAGGGACCTGGGGGTCCTGGCTGATGGCAAGTTTAATGTGGGTCAGTGCCCTGACAGCCAGAAGGGCCAACCATGTCCTGAGGGCATCAGGCAAAGCGTCGCCAGCCAGTCTAGGGAGGGGATTGTCCAGCTCTGCTCTGCACTGGGGCGGCCTCACCTTGAATATTGTGTGGAGTTTTGGGCACCACAATGTAAGAAAGATATTAAGCTGTTAGAGAGTATCCAAAGGAGGGCAATGAAGATGGTGAAGGGCCTTGAAGGGAAGCCATGTGAGGAGTGGCTGAGGTCACTTGGTCTGTTCAGCCTGGAAAAGAGGAGACTGAGGGGAGACCTCATTGCTGTCTACAGTTTCCTTATAAGGGGAAGAGGAGGGGAAGACACTGATCTCTTCTCTGTAGTGACAAGTGACAGAACCCGAGGGAATGGCCTGAAGTTGTGTCATGGGGTGTTTAGTTCAGATATTAGAAAAAGATTTCTCATCTAGAGGGTGGTTAGGCACATTTATCCAGACAAAAGCATTTGTGAGAGCAAATCCCATTTTCGTATTAGTCTTGTAGTAATCTGACATGTAAGAGTCTTTGATTTTAAAGGTAGTGTAGGAATGTTCAAAATGCAAATTTTTCTATTCTATTTGTGTTGGGATTTCAAGATTAGATTTTTTACAATAATATTTACAAAGTCTCAGCTCTCTGTATGCTCAACTACATTTGGAGATACCTAAAAAACTTTTTGGTGTATGGAAATATCCAGAGACAATGGTGATTAATGTGTGTTACTGCTATAAAACATTTTTAATCCTATAACCTAAAGACATCAGAAAAGTATTTTGTTATTGTGTTGCAACCCTTCAGGATCAGAACGAAAAACATAATCTGATATGTATATATATATATATGTACCTACTCTAGAGACTGTTACTGGCATATAAAATATGTTTTATCTAAAAGATTAATATATTACTTCACCTTCAGCACATCTTCATTACAATCTTTTGCATAGAAATTTTCTGGGTTCATAGCAAATATTTGCATAGGGGACTGTATGCCTGCTAATCTTGAGGCTTCACACATGTCCAACAGAGCCAATGACAGCCAACTCCAGGACAGATCCACCACTGGCCAAGGTTGAGCCCATGAGTGACAGTGGCAGCACCTCTGGGATGACACGTTTAAGACATTGTGCAGAAGCAAACTGCAGCCAAAGGAGAGAGGAATGAACACATGTGAGAGAAACAGTGCTGCAGAAGCCAAGGTCAGTGGAGTAGGAGGGGAAGGTGGCACTCCAGGCACTGAAGCTGAGATTCCCCTGCAGTTCCTCATGAAGACCACGATGAGGCAGCTGTGCCTCTGCAGCCCATGGAGGTCCATGAGGGATATCCATCTACCACCTGTGGAAGATCCCCACTGGAGCAGGTGGATGCCCAAATGTTTCTGTGATCCTGTGAGAATCTCACACTTGAGCAGGCTCCCGGTGGGACCTTGCAGCCCCATGGAGAGAGAAGCACCTGCTGGAACAGGTTTGCTGGCAGGACTTGTAGCCCCATGGGGGAACCAGGATGGAGTAATCTATTCTTGAAGGACTGTACCCCATGGAAGGGACTTATGCTGGGACAGTATGTGAAGAACTGTAACTCATGGGAAGAGCTCATGTGGGAATTCATGGAGGACTGTCTCCGTGGGAGGGACCCATGCTGGAACAGGGGAAGACAGTGATGAGTCTTCCTTGTGAGGAGAAAGGAATAGCAGAAATAATGTGTGGTGAGTTGACAGCAACCGCTGTTCCCCATCACCCTGTGTCATAGTGCAGGAAGATGTAGAGAATCAGGAATTAAGTTATTCCCAGGAAGGAGGGACGGGTAGGTGGAAGGTGCTTTTAAGATTTGGGTTTATTTCTTGTTAGCCACTCTGATTTGACTGGTAATAAAGTCAATTACTTTTCCCCAGTCAAGTCTGTTTTGTCCATGATGGTAACAGGTGAGTGATCTCTCCCTTGTTTTGACCCACAAGTGTTTCCTTTTATTTTCTCTCCTCTGTCCAGCTAAGGAGGGGAATGATAGAGCAGCTTTGGTGGACACCTGCTGTCCAGCCAAGGTCAAAACACCACAACTATGTAAGTTGTTTAAATTAGTAAATTAATAAATTAAATAGACAATATTTATATTTTTTATGAGTATTGTTCTGTTTTCCAGCTCTGGGAAGGAGTGGATAAAGTGATCACTACACATTGGAAAGAGTAACATTAACTTAGCAGGATGTAGTAATTAAATTCCTTTCAATTATTTTCATATTCAGAAAATTAATATAATTTTGAGATCACCTTCAGATAGAAAGTCTCATAAGCTACCATTCCCTTGTCTATGCTACTAATTAGTAGCTGAAATTAAAGGCATAAATAAGGGATATCAGAAAATCTGGTTCTCTAATATTTTCTGAAGTTGGTTCTTTGGGAATCCGCATAAGAATAGTGGGACAGTTGCCAGGAAATTTATTTGCCTGAGGTACAGCTTAAAAAACATCATAGATACGGTGTGTGACTGTCAAAGAAGGTCTTCTAGGCCTTTAAGATGTTTGTACTTAGGAGATTGTTAAATATTAGAATAATATAACGTTAAGGTCAATCTAAGAATAAACACACTCAAAATGTTTATGAGTCAAGCTGAATTCAACATTTGGAGGCATCAATGACAGTATTTCCTCACAACTATTTCCACATAAGAGGTTGAGAATGCTTTGCAAATCTCTGTTACCAATACGTATGAAAGAATTGTCATCATATTTATACAAAGGAAAGGGTTGTCAAGTAAGCAACTGAGAGGTTTAACAATTGATGACGTTACCTAGTAATCATTTACAGTTACTATATTTATTCTGATTTCAAGAGTTAAAAAGGACTCTGCATATTACAGAAAACATTATTAAAATTTGAATATTTTCTTTATACACATTATCTGAATATAGAATAAAAAGCAAATATAAAGAGGGAACCATTTGTTACTCTGAAACTAACTCAGAAGGTTTTATTGTGTAAAAAGACATGAAAATTTGGGTTTGGTCCCTATGTTTTTTGTTGTGGTTTTTTTTCTTTCCAAAGAATTCATTATTCTGTCAGATACAGACTTAGCCTTTAAGGAATTGCTTCATAATCTTAATTAAACACATTAATCCTTTAAAAGACAAATTAATGTTCTAAGTGATTGGTACAGCCAAGAGAGTTGAACTATAAATTCTGCTAAGCAGGTGTATTCCATCTTTTTTTTTTTGCCTTCTTTTTTTGTCTCCCTTTTTAATTATCTTGCTTTGATTCATGTTTTCTATATAATTTAAAATGCAGGGTATATAGATTAATTGGAAAAACTAGCTTTGATTATAGATCCTTGGGTTTACAATAAAAGAATCTATTTTTTGAAACAACTATAACCATGTGACATATTTGAAATATTAGTCGCTTCATGTAGTTATCTTTTCATTACGAAATAGAATAGACAGTGGAAAGGCCGGAATACTTTCGTTTTAAGAAGGTGTCTTTGAAAAATCTCAGCTAGGATTCAGTTTCATTCTCACTTTAAAAGGGAGATAAAGAAAAAGAGAGAATGAGAAAGAGAGGAAGAGAGAGGAGGAGGAGGGAGATGAAGGAATGAAAAGAAAAAAATTAAAGATAAAGGAAGCAAGCAAGCAAAAGAAAGGAAGAAAAGAAAGCAAACAAGTAAGCAAGAAGGAAAAGAAAGTTGTGTACAAAAACATATGAGAAATCTATGACAAACAGGAAGAATGATTTGAAAAAGCAATGCTATACAATTCCACAGCATTACAAGAAATTAGCATTTCTAGTGAGACTAAATGGTTAGATGAATGTGTATTGGTTTAGGTTGAAAGCATCCTTTACAGTGATGCCTAACTTCAGCAAATTGTTTTATTTGTTCAAGATCCTCAAATTCAGCCATTTAAACATTACAAAAGAAATATAAAAACCCACAGACTGAAGAGATTTTGAAATATGGTCTTCCTCCTTTGGGCGGGTAAATCAAAAGTTGCCTTTGGCTGGAACCATGTGCTTCATTATCTGTTTAGCCTGATGAACCATCTGGGATTACTGAAATTCCACTATTGTCTGTGACATTCAGCTTTTCATTTTTTTATTTTCTGTACGGATTGAAACCTAAATTTTCAGCTAATAAGGAGAAAGCAATGTATCACCTACACTATATCAGAAATATTTGTAGGAGCAGGTTTTCCAATGTGCTGTTGTACTAATCAAAATTGGCACAACTATGAAGAAACTATGGTGTTTTTGTTGACAACAGATTATTACCCACATAAATGAATCTGTGTTATTGCAGACCACAAAGTAAGAGGAAATTATATTGCAAGCCTGTGTTTTTCTTAAATTAATTTCAGGTGAAATTTCTAAAATTCGTCTTTAATGTTTTTGAAAATTTTCAAAATTAGAAGACTAAAATAAGTGTTTTTAATTTTTAGCTCATTTTCAACCTCAAACACTAAAAAACTCACCCAAAAACAGGCCTTTAAAATTGTGATATTAAACAATAGTAAAAACAGTCAAATAGATCCTTCAGAATATCCTGAAACCATGAAGTATATAAACTAGGATTTAAAAGCAGAATAAAAGATTTTAAAGGTTTCTCAGATTCTTTGTGTATATGTGAAACATACACCACTTCCCATTTAACAAATACTGGCAGAAAGAACAATGGAAGATGATGTCACTAATTTTTCACATTCTGGCCTAATGGTCGGAGTACTTATTCGAGAGCTTGATTCAGATTCTGAGTCTTTTGTGATCATACTCATATGTCTCAAGGAACAGTCTCAAGGAAAATCTGTGGGAAACCTTCTACTCACTTTGAAGGGATCACAGCAGTTGAGTCATATAAACAAAGTAGGAACAAGAGCGAATATAATTCTGTAACTACTCAGTGACTCTGCTCCATAGGAAATGGTGGGTATGAAATGTCATTGTCTTATAAAGCAATTTTTATGCCTATTTATGATCATTTAAATGCAGAAACACACAGAGGTATATATATGTTCATGAACAAGTTCATACCTCTACAGCTTTTAGATGGAGATAGGCCAATAAGAAAACTTAAAACAAAAAGAAAAACAAAACCCCAAAAACAAACCAAAAAGCCACACAAAACACACAAACAAAAAAAATAACAGCAACAGGAACAAAAACATCACTACAATCCCCCCCGTCTTTAAAAAGGTTATATTGGTTATAAGGTATTTCCATTTTCCATGAAGGTAGAGATTTAAAGGAAGTTTACATTTTTCCCTCAGCTTCCATCAATAAACATAGTAGTACAAATACTTTAACATCTTAATAATTGCCCCACTAAATTAACAGGGTGAGAGTGTTTTGATTTATGATTTGGAGGCCCCTTCTCTGTGCTGGCCTTCAGGAAGATTGAGTTGTCTCCCATGTTCCCTGAAAGTGAGTCAATGACTGTTTATTCATTCCCTTGATTAGAGGGCTGCCCTGAAGCCAAACACAAGAGGCTGCTATAATAAATGCAAGACTCATATGGTTTGTTTTGCTTTCTGGATTTAGTGCTAAACATTAAAAGGAATTGGAGATTGATTTTTGTGCATGGAGAAGTGCCAGATAAAACAGCAAGCAAGTGAACGGCCTTCTTCATAGAAACACGGTCTGTTAGTGTGAGATGTCAGAGACATAGCTGAGGTTTAACTACTGCCATAGAGCTTCTTAGAGTTTTTTGTTTGTTTTTTTTTGGTTTGGTTTGGTTTTTTTTTTAATGGCTCATCAGCTGTTGACTTGACACCTACTCACCTGAGTAACCATTTTGGTAGAAAACAGTGAGTGGTAAATTACCTTTCTGTAAGTAATTATCATATTCTCTTTTTCAGGCACTGAGGAAAGAACACTTGAACATCCAGTTGTATTTGGCTCCTGTGCCACCATCGCTGAAGGTGTTAAGGAAACTTCCCAGTCCGACCATTCTGTGACTCTCTGGCAGCCACACTCCACATGCCACAGACTGTCACTGCTGGGATTAAAGCCCCTTCCCAGAGGCTAGCTGCAGTGACCAAGGGGTCACTTTTCTCCCTGCACACCCCACTCACATAGTCAGACCAGGTTTCCTTACCAGTTTGACTCCGGGTTTCCTGTGGCAGAGTCTCAGATGTCTCATTCCATAAAGCAATTTGTTCACGGCACAGTAACACAGAAACAGCCTGAGATGGTGCCTCCAAGGAGAGCCCTGAATAAGGGCCCCTGGGCTTTTATCCCTTCACAGTCCAAGCTCTCAAGTCTCACGTGCTCTTCCTCTCAAGTCTTCAGCTCCTTCTGTGGTCTCCCCTTGTTGATTCACCTGGCTGGTTCTCATGCCCTTTGTTACACAAGGGTTAGCAGTTCACGGCCTCATTGGCCAATCAGCATCTCTCACCACAGCTTGCAAACTTGAGCTACCTGCAACAGATGCACTGCTCAATAAAGGGACACACATGCACACACAGGTGGGTGGGAGAATGAAAGATAAATAACTTGTTAATATATTAATGCTTTGCTATTACTTTCTTCCTGTTCCTTCCTTGTCTCACAGCATGATGCTCTAGAGATGCATCACAAACTGATTTCTCACAGCTTACCTCCTCCCTCTACTCCTGTTGTGGCATGCTTTCTCTGTCTGGCAAGCAAGCAAGTGGTTTAGCAGCAGCTGACAAATTGGCCAATAATGTGGGTAATAAATGCAGTCAGTAGTCATTTCTCTGTGCTGCAATTTACATGTCAAGCTTGAAAAGACTTCTCCTGTGTTCTGGGACTTAGAAACACATCAAATAACTTTTGCTAATGGAGTCTCTGCTAAAATGAAGCCAAAATTGATAGATTAATTGATAAGCAAAACTACTGCCTTATGGATACTAGTCTGAAGAGGATGCTTACAGTTTTTGAACCTGGACAAAGAAATTGTTCACTATAGTAAAGGACTGGACCTTCACCAAAAATTGTCTAGCATGGTATATTTAGGATAACTCATTCTGCTGAAGTAACTAGGATAACTGGAGGCTTAGTGACAGGGTGGCTTTGTGAATTACAAGCCTCCAAATTTCCTTGCAAAATAAGGACAGATACTAACCAGATAAAATGAAGATTTTTTTTTTTAAGTGAGAAAAAAACAGCTAATGAAAAGCAGTTTGGGAATGTCAGTGCTTTGAGAAAGGGAAAAGCAGGACTGCCTTGCACTGAACTTTCAAAAGTAAGCACATGTCATTTGCAAATTACCAGCATGCAGTTACAAATAAGGACTGTGATCCCTATGTACATTCATGCAGAGATCCCAGTTGGGCCTTGGAGTTTACATGGTCAGTAGTGAAAATCTGGTATAACTCATTCAGATAGAATCTCTTTGATCAGTCCTTTAATAAGACATAATGCTCTATGAAATCAGATTTCCCCAACTGTATTCTTTTACTTATTGATGTGGCACTACTAAACTGTTGACCTCTTTCTTTGAACACTCCCCATACAACAGACTATTTCTTTCTCAGATTTTCTAAATCAAATGGCCTTTCTATTTTTATTTTAATGTATAAATGCACTGACAGGCTGACAGTTGTCATGGATGGAAAGACTTGCTCTCTTATTTTTTCTTCCTTCTTGGACTGTAAGCACAGCATTTCTTACAAAGTCACGGATCTAAAAGGAACTCATCACATCCATTATATCAGATGTATAAAGAAATTCAAGAAATTAGGACTTCAAATTAATATTGTATGGAAACTATTCTAACAGAAGATTTTGAGGATTATATTTCCATATCTAACTATTAAAATATTTCCCATCTCACACAAGGATATAGAATTAAAGATTTTCAATGCACTTGGAAATCAAAATTGTTGAAAATAAAAGCTGATTTTTCATTCAAGTCAACTTCCCACTTTGTTTAGACAGAGAGATCCATAAGTTTTGATCTTGCTTTCTTTAACTTGCTGCAATGTTTCTGGACTAACATTAGTGTTAGTTAAAGTATTCCTGGGTAAATTAGGAGCAGTATTCTTGAGTAACAACTTTTTGGTCAAATGTTCAATCACAGTATATCAAGGGCTGAATGAGAAAGTAGTAATTGTAAAGTTTTGTTATTTGTGCCCATCATTGTACCCACAGTACATGATCATCTTCTTTGCAAAGTAGACTAGAATCATTATAGTGCAAGAGGATGTCATTGAATGTTTGATGTATTTCTTACCAGTTTCTGGAAAGCACTACCTTCAATGAAAGCATACATTTTTTGGAGCATTTCTCTAGTATTTCAGTTTGTTTTAACTTTCCAGAGGAAAACTACATGGAACCTAGGACACATGTCAAAGAGAGATTAAAGAGCTGATGCTGGACCACAGTTGTGGGTGTACACATGGAACAGAGAAAATGAAAGGAAATGGGATGGGTGGTAAGAACAGAGAAGTAGAATATAGTATGTTTTTGAGAGAGTTTTCCCACCTATGTGCTGGGACTTAGTGTCACTTCTATTAGCGTCATCATCTGATAAAACTACATGTGGAGTTTCCACTTTCAGACTACTGCTTTTGATGACTTTGAAATAAATGAATATGAACATTTTGTAGAATACACAATAATTGGTTTGACTAATTGTTAGAAAATTGTGGGTTCAGTCTATCCTAGATTTGGTCTGCAATGACTTAGATCACGTGCCTTACAGCATAAGGTTTTGTAAACTATGTCTTTTCTCTCACGAACTTAGAGCAGTTTATTGGGATCCTCTCTCTAGCTAGGCAGGGCCATGCTTGACTTTCTGAAATGTTTTCTTTTTTTTTTTTTTTTTTTTTTTTTTCTGCTAGAAAACTATATTTCTTTAAAATTCTTTTAAAAATTCAATATTTCTTTAAAATCCTTTCCTATTACAGAAGAAATATGAATACTGTCACAGGCAATGAGATTATCACTATTCCTTCAGAGAAAAGTAACTTTCAAGTTCATGAGATGTTGCTGATATGTTTGCTTACTAGTTCATTAAGCTCTTGACCTCTAAGTTAAAAATAGAACAGGACTAATAATTTGAAACAATTTATGCTTTAGTTTCAGCACTAATATTATTTTTCCCTGCTCTATTTCAACAAAGGAAAAGAATTTCAATAATTTTCCACTTACACATAAATAATTCTATAAAAGCACCAAATGCCAAAGAATATATCATAACTGTTTACTGGTGTTGTCAGGAAGACTTCATAGGAAACTGATAATAAAACTAAGTTACATGAATGGAACAGTTTGCGGGTTTTTTTGTTGTTTGCTGCTGTTCCTGGAAGGAACTTTGTTCCCACAGTTGATTTAACACCCTTCACGCTCGTTAAATACAAGAACCCTATATTCAGGAACTCATCCTTATTTTAATCACTATTCAGTTCAAGCCAATAAAAAAACCTGCAAAAGATTATTTTGATACTTTTTCAAACCCATCTCAAGAAAACACCATCTCACATTGCTTCTTGTTGATTCTTCTGAAGGGAATAAATATGTGTCTTCATATCCCTGTTTAAACAGCTGCTGATAACAAGATAAAAATTTGGTAAATTGCTAAGGAGAGGGGAAAAGGAAATAGGAGTCAAAGCCTTTGACCCTTAAGATACTGCTTCAAATTCAGCCTCAAACAGTAATGACTGAAAGTCATTATCTCCTAATGACCATTCAGCTTATGTAAACTTGGTTGGATGCATCTCACTCCAAGTTCCTGGTGAGTAAACACCCGCAGCAGAATTAAACTCCAATGCATCTTCTACAAAGGTCAAATGTATAACAAATCATGGAGATAAAAATCCACTGTCAACCACAGAACCACTTTTTTAAGGCCATGATTTGAAACAATGCTGAAGAAAATAGGGCAAAACAGAACAGGAAGGATAAAACATGGCCTGTAGTAAAAGAGGTTATAGTAAAAATGACACCACTAATTCAGTTTCTAGCTCACCAGTGCAGTATCTTACATCAACATCATGAAGATTTTTTATATTTAAAAGAACTAATTAGTTATTTACATCAGCTTCTCTTCCCTTATATTTGTATTAGACAAATCACTCTCAATATATCTTTATGTAGGATAAGTAACCAGTTTTTCAAATCTATTACTTATAAACATTGTGCCAAATAATCTTCTGTATTTCTGATAGAGAATTTTTTAGCCTCTTTTATTCCCACTCAGTAAAACCCAGATTTTTTTCATCATTGCTACTAAACTTTTAACAATCTCTTAATCAAGGTTTTCAAACTATGTGATGACAAATACAAAAATTCAGGTGGCTACTGTTTCAATCCTCAGCCTATCTCCAACAGGCTACATCTAAAAAATCAAGCTTTTCAGTCAAGGTGAGAAGGACTAAGTCCATAATACTTTTTTCCTTCAGATATCAACTGATGTCTGGACTTGAGAATCATAACTATTTGCCTGTCTAAGAAAAGTTGAAGGTAGCAGTTATAGACCCAAAATGATCATATTGTGTTCTCTCATGCAATTATGTGTTTATTGTCCTATTTGCATCTAAAAGCTATGCTGAACAGTGGGGAAGAAAATCATAAACTTAGTTATGCTAAAACTCACAATTCTTCAGAAAACCCAATGTGTAAATCCTATCCAGCACCTGAAAAGCTTCACAGAGCAAGTAGCTTTCAAATCTTTGATGTTAACCAGTGACAGTTACTGCATGATTTCCTGAATGTTCTTTTCTTTTCTTTTTTCTTTTCTTTTTTCTTTTCTTTTCTTTTCTTTTCTTTTCTTTTCTTTTCCTTTTCTTTTCTTTTCTTTTCTTTTCTTTTCTTTTCT
>JAWWES010000168.1:44003982-44094534 GCA_035583135.1 Lophotriccus pileatus | reverse complement strand
TCTTTTCTTTTCTTTTCTTTTCTTTTCTTTTCTTTTCTTTTCTTTTCTTTTCCTTTTCTTTTCTTTTCTTTTCTTTTTTCTTTTCTTTTCTTCTTTAATGATTATTCACAAGCCTTGTCAAGATACATATAAACTTAGATACCATGTTATTTTCTGGGAAGAGGGAGACAGGAGAAATATCCACACATTTTTTTCTTTTTTTTTCCCCTTTTCTTTTTTTCTCCTGAGTTTCTTGAATATATAGTGTTATATAGAGAATAATATCCTGAGAAACATCTCCCAAACATAAGAAATAGAGTTTTATAAGAAACAAGGGAGATGAGGAGAGCATTATATGACTGTTGGCATTACAACTTGGACTGTTAATCTCAAAGTGATGTCCTTGAACTCATAAGTAAAACAACTTTACACTCTTACAGCATCTTTCCCTCTGGAACTTTCAACACGTCCGGTAGTAGGCCCTGTTAAGTCCATTGTACACAGGTAAGTGGAAAGATTCCTTTTAGATTGATTAATGCATCAATGTGAACTCAAGAACAGCTCTGAGATCCTGACTGAACGCCTTGTTCTAATTATTAAACTTCACTATTTCCTGCCTGCAGTCAAAGATCAAGACGTTGAAAAGAGCTAGCTTTGTGCATCATATAAAGAATTAAATCAAAACTGATGATGCTCACTACCGTTGGGATACTTAGCTCATGTATTGCACTGGGGACATTTCAACTGTTTCATCAATGTTTCATGATGTTTCTTGTTTCTCTAAATACTCACATATTTCTTGGTCTTTTTTCTTCACTTCCTCCCTACTGCATCCTTTGGAAATACCTGTTCAGCTGTATAACATATATTTTCTGTAGGGTATCATGCCATCTCCTTAAGCAGCTGAGCTATAGATGATATAAATAAAGGAAAATAATGATTGTATTTTCTTGTTTCAGAATAGTTCAGGGATCTGAGCATCTCAGAAGGAGAGAGAGATATGAGCTATAACACTTCTGTCCCTAGGTTTTCACTTTGTATTGCTAAAAATGCGGATAAGTTTGGGAATATAGGAGTTGACAATCTCTGCTAAATGCCAGGAAGGAATCCACAGGAGACAGCACACAGAGTAGTGCTGGCTATGCGGTTAATACCTAAGAAACACAAGATACAGTGATTCACAATTTCGAATCAGTGGCTCAAAGCCAGAGGGTACTTGACACCAGGATTCGTTTCAGGGATTAATACCAGGGATATCAGGCATAAACATCAGGGATGTTTTTGTGTCCTTGCACTATTTTTTTTCCTCATAAAATGTCCATTTTACAAAACAGACAAATGTTTAGAGGTATTTCAAAAAGTTCATGGGACAAAAAGCTGTTTGATGATGATCAACATGAAAATGACATCTGACACGTTGAAAAAATGAGGCAAAAGCAGGATTTGAAAGGGTAAAAAGTTCATGCTCTTGCAAAATTCCAAATTCCTGGTTTCCATTACATTTTTATTATTATAATTTTTGCATGACTGTAGCTGGACCTCTCATTTTGAAAGCTGAAGGAAAAGTTGCTAGCTGCAGTCAGACAGGAAACCCTCCTCCCCCAAGCTCAACAATGCCTCATAAAAATATCAGGGCACAGATTAAAACAGAATGACTTGAAAGTTCAAAAATAACAAGGCTTGCCTCAGTATGTCTGGTTTTAAAAATAGCTTTTAACTTGCTTAAGATGGAAAGATAATATTATTTTTATTCTCAAGTTATTGTTTTTTCTCTTTTTGATCTAAAGTAGAAAATTGACTTTAAGTATTTGTTAGAGACAACCAAACTGTGTCTAATAGACTTTTGTGGTTAGCCATGCTAATTTGTAATAACTTTTTATATATGACTGATAAAAAGTCCAAAGAATAATTCACATTTTAATTCCAATTGTTGACATTTCTAATATTATTTCTAATATTCATTTTGTCATGTGGTACTTGTATACCTCCTCACAAAATCTAGATGCCATCTTGAATTTTCATCCAAGTTTTCCGCTAGGCTGCATTTGAACAAGGTTTACAAGAAGACTTTGAGGTCACTGGGGCTGCGCATGTGGTTGAACATAGACTGCCAATTTTATGGAAATGAGAAACGTAATTTTCATGCAACAAACCACCCCAAAACAAACCCAAGTTCAGATTATTAACTTAAAAATTTTACCTGGTAGAGAAGGTGAGTCACTGACACTATAAAATACATTTTCTAATCTCCCTTTCTAATCGCAATTGTCCATTTTCCTAAATATGTCCATGGTTCAAGAACTGATGCTTCCTGTAATCCACCCTTCAAACTGTGATAGTTATGATTCAGTATCTCAGCACTGTAACTTTCTCTCAAAGCCTCATGCCCTATTTTTTGATACCTTATTCAACCATGTCTTTTTTCTATTACGTGATGTTATGGTTACAAAACTGGTGATTAAAAAAGAGTTACAACAATGAATGTTCGTACCATTAACTCATCTGAAGAATTAGGGTTGCCATCTTTGTTTCTCTTTGTTCCTGGGCCAGGGGAGAGTTCAGTGGTTGGTGAATTCCTGGTTTTTGTGTAAACCATTTCTCCTGTATTTTTCTAGTTACTGCTATTTTCTTTTTAGTACATTGTTATTTTCTTACCTATAGCTCCTTGCATTTTTCTCTTTTTATATTGATGGGAATAAAAGGGGGGGAGGGTGTTCTTTTTATTGGAGTTTGTACCTCCCAATATTTTTGCCTTTAAACCAAGATACATAAAAATATTTCACGGAATCTCTCTTTCCCTGGGATAGGGTTTTGTTGTTGCAGAAAATGACTAAGTGCAAAGTAGATGCAGCTCCAGTGAAATCTGAGTACAGAGATACCTGCCTCTCTGTCTTCATTCTTACACATGTCACAAATGCAGGGTGGTCCCTCAAACCCTGTTATCTAAATGTCATGATAGTCATCCAAACTACTGTTATTACTTCATCCCTGAGTATGGGACATGGCAATGGTGCATTCCGACACTTGTCTTCTCTTGCCTCAAAAGTATTTTCTTTTATTTTCTTTTGTCCTTCTGCCGTGATTTTCAGTATTGTTATATCACTACTGAAACTACTCACTATCCCAGTCAACTCTGAAAGATCAGAAAGAAATCAGGAATCTGCAATAAGAGTCTGAGAGCTGCCAATTCTGCAACACATTACAGAGATCCTCTGGACTCCCGTCATGCCCAGTGGAGGAGTGCAGCTTTGTTTACCTGACTGTCAGCCGGAAAGGATTGAAAACACACCTGGTTGGAAATTCATTTCAAAATCTCCCAAACAATTGCTCATTACCTTAACCCCTGATTCCTCTTCCTATTGCTAAATTCTACTAACACAGATATATATGACTTTCCTAATCACTCTATTCTCCTCAGAAAGAGGATGTCACCAACAATTTCAGAAGGGACAATAAGTTAAATCTCATTCCCTTGACTACTCTAATCTTTAAATAGGAAGACTTGGAGTAGAATTATCAAGCGGAACCATACCTAGGCAGTTGAGTAAAAAGCCTTCCTCTTTCAAGTTAGAGTCTGAGTCCCTATATCCTGGCACTTTGGGCAGAGAAAATGTTAAATGGGTGGGAGTGACCAGACCACTATGAAATTGTTTTGAATTCTCCTACACTAACGAATTTGAAGGTTATGAAAGACCACAGAGAGATGTGGTGCTCTGCCAGACTTGTAAATGTGTAGGCTTTACTGTTTTCAACAATAGGTAGCTATTCAGTGAACTCAAGACTTAACTCCTTGCATTTCATTTCACACAATTCCTTCTGATAATAATTGTTATTTTTCATATACTGGTAAAATAAATATTTCAGATAAATAACAAAAATTCCATTTCTCTCTTTGATTGAATAACTCTTTCAAATGACTGGGGGGGGATAGAATTTAAGTTGATTCATTTTAGATTATGCATAACATGTACAGTGACAAGGACATATTAAGTAGGAGGCAGTTCTTTCAAATGTGTCACTCCAAAGAAGTGACTCAGATACTCAGTTAAGTTGCTCTTTAACTGCTCTATTAAGCCACAGTCTAAAATCACATCAGGCATAGTTACAACCTTTACACCTTAACATACCGACAGGAACCTGACAGCTTCCTTTTTGAAGAGTTTAACACCTTTTCCATCTCTGAGTGAAAACAGTATCAAAGAAAAATGGGGGGAAAAAAAGAAAAAAAAAGACACACAAATATGAGAAACTTCACTGGGACAAGGCTTTGGACTACAAAAAATTTTCACAGTCGAGAAGCATATATGGCTTTCAGAGGAAACTGAAATCCTTATTGTTTTCGATTAGCGCTTGATCTCTATGCCTCCCCCCATAAATAAAGGTAGTTTTGTCAAACAGGGCTGCCTTCAGTAGGACCTGATTTATTTTCATCTTGAAAAAGAGAAAAAAATGTTTTTTACTTGCAGCTCATCATAACATGGACCAATTAGAACCTCTGAAGCAATCAGTTATAACTACTGAGACTGGATCCACAGATCTGATTCCATTACTGGCACTAAGCTTTTGCACCATTCTTGGTGCACTAGAAGGTTTTCATATCTTATCAATGTGCTGAATCACTTACTGTCTTACTGTTTGATTTCAGCAAGAGGTCTCAGAATGGTTTCTTCCCACTACTTATGAACATGAATAAACGTTCTTGGCAAAGTGGCATGAGGTAGGATTAACCCTTATATCACAAGCCGTATTATTTTCTTCCTTAACTTGGTCACAGCTCCCCTTTCATACAGTAGGAAGTGCAGCAGAGTTGTGTTATCTTTGATCTGTAAATCACAGTGAGTCTCTGAACAGAACTTTACAACCTCTGTCCTGTACAGAGCCTTCCACAGCACAGGCCAGTGTGCATCATCTGGCCCTCAAAGTTCTGTGCTTCCATTCCCTCTCTTGTAAAGCAGAACCAAAGTAGATGATTGCTGTGAATCTGAATTTGTTAAGTATTTCTAGCCTGCTTTAAATCTGACAAACTTTTTACACTGTCATTTATTTATTATCCTTGCTAGAAACCAGTGCACTGTTTTCCAGTAGCCGTGCCCTTATGCTCTGTGTAGACATATGTAGTGGAAAAAGAAACCAGCTGTGCTTCATCCACTTCCAAACACCTTGCTGGAGAAATCAGAAATAAAACCTCTGTAATGAATCTTCCTCCACTCTCCATTTCCATGTCAGTGAGAATTTAAGGCTTACTTGGGAGAATTCTATTTGTCTATCAAGTATCCTAGAATCTGCTTATTTATTTTTTTGTAAATCAAATAACTCCCCTTTTAACCTTGAACATTCCCCAGCCCTGAAACAGATAGTCTTACAAAATAAGCCAGTCAGTCATGTTCTCCTTCTCATTGCATAGAGTGGTAGTGGGAGAGTAGAAAAACCTTCTGTCACTAAATCCTTTCCACCCACAGGCAAAAAATCTTCACCCAATTAACTAACACCAGGTGCACACTTGAATGCATCAGAGGTATGTGGTATACTTACTGGCTCTGTTCCTAACTTGGCAGGCAGACATGAAACCTGTCTCTGATTAGCCTATTTTACTGGAGCTGTAGTGAAGGGTATCTCCCTTCTCAAGAAAAAAAATCTTAGGTGTTTTTGTGTAAATAATGACTGCCTTGACCATGCCAGACCCAGCAGACACTGAACACTAAAAGGACTATCCTTTTATATACTGATTTGTCCAGATGAATCAGTGGTAGCAGTTCACTGGAAAACAGAAAGTGTTATGTGTGCCTGACCAGGGTTTTGTGCAAATGCTGCATAGTCGAGGCTATCAGAGTCCATCTCCATGGTGGTGTTCCTACCTTTATGGGTATAGAGACACTCCAGACCCCATCATGTTCCCTCCAGGTCTGCCTTCTCCCTATATATTTTTGCTCTGGCAACTTTAGCTATCAAAGAAAATATTTTAAGTTTCTGTGGCCAAAAGGAGTTCAGGAGCATACGTATTTCAACTTCTGACTACAACTGATGTAGCTCTTAGGGAACCTAAAAATCCCTCAATTCACCTTTTTCTTAGAGGATTTTGAAGAACCAGACATTCCTGAAAATAAGATAGTAAATTTGTAAACTTAGCTTGAGTACAAAGAAACAGATATCCAGGATTAGAAAAAGACCATAAATATTTTCTCCTGAATGTTCTTGTTCTTTATTAATATTCCATAAGGGAGGTGAAAGCTGACAACATTTGTGAGGTTCTTTTCTGATCTATGTGATAGCCAAATTCTTTCCTGTAAAGCTACTGGTTTATTTTCTTGTAGCAAAGCAGTTTAACCTATAACTGCTGCAATAAGCCATATTCAAAACCTCACAGTTACCACACATAACTAAACCACTTAAATAGGTAAAATCTTGTAATTCGGGGTTTCTATTTAATATTGGTAAAATGAACTTTCTTTTAAGGCACTTAAAAGCATAGGTGATCAATACATAGAGTAGAATATGGATAGTAACTACTGAATGTAGCCAACAGAATCAGACTTCTAAGGGATAAATTTGTAACAGTTGTGAAGTTTCTCTAAGTTGCCCCATTCCATGGATACAAAATTATTAAGCTATTCTTGGAACTACTATCTCTGCGACTTTATGGTATCTCAGAACATCAAAGCCGAAACACAAGCCAAAATCCTTATTTTTTGATTTAGCCACTTGAAAGAGATATGAATCTGTATCTGCCAGTAACTTGAGCCTGTCCTTCCTACAGGTCTATCATCTCCCTTATATCAACAGCTTCCCCTTTTCTTTCTAATTTAATATTGAGGACTATACTTTAAAATCTGAAAGACTTAAATACACATTTAACCATGTTTTAAAAATGTCTCTTAGACAAGCTGATTCTGATACAACTCAGTCTACTGCGCTGTCTGAATGTAAAATTCAAACCACATTGCATGTATATCCATCCTCCTGAAGATTCTCCTAAGGAGCAGGGATTCAGATCTTTTCCCTTAGAAGAGAAGAACACAGGATTGTCTCAAAGATCAACTCAGTCTAGAACACTGTTGTCCACTGGAGCGAGGTATGTGGGCCCAGATGAAAGGAAAGATCTCAAAAATAGGGTAGAGAATAGTGTAATGCTTCCGTGGCATAAAGTCCCTGTAAAGGTTTAATTTTAGAGAGTTGCTGTATAGGAAAGTTGCAACTGGATCATTCTATTTAATGTAGCTAAGGCTGAGACTATCTTTAATGAATTTATCCAAATTTAAATTATTATTTTTTTGTAATACAAGAAATCCACAATATTCTCTCAATGAGTTCCATAGTTTAGCTATATATGTGAAAGAAAAACCTCTTCCTTTGTTTTACCTTACATTGTGTCAAGAAATGTCAGTTTGTGCTCCCTGCTTTTCGTATTGAGAGTGAATAATTTCCCTTGTTCATCTTATCTACACCTTTCTCTTTCCATATGTATTGTTCTTCTATTTGAGAGTGATAAATCTCAATCAGTTTAGTCTCTCCTTATCTGTAGTGTTACCCTTCACTGTGTCTGCTAATTCTTCCCCAGCCATTTTGAGATGCAGTTAAATTTGGCTTATTCTCCTTATAAATGAACTGAGAATTCTTCACAATATAAATTAATAAATTTTGTATCCAAACGTATAATGTCATATGTACTAAGCTTTTTGTTTATCAAATAGAATGTTTCCATGTTTCCATGCACTAAGAGAATTCCATTTATTGTCTGCCAGATATGAAGCAACACTCTTGCATGGCCGTAGAATAGCTTTATAATTTTTTGTAACCACAATGTTTACCAAGACTGAGATTTTAAAGGGACATATTTCCTGTTACTTAGTATTTGAAAGTGTGGCTATTCCTTTTAACTTTTACCTATCTTTCTTACACTAACCCTATACTGGATTTTTTCCCAATGTTAGTATGTACTTCTGGCCAACAATCAATTTTTGAATCACCACTGGTCATTTCTAAAAATCTCCACTAACATCAGACTTCCTAATATATGTATTAATTTTTTAAAAAAGGAATTGTTGGGTGTAAATAGTTGTAAAATACATGATAGAGGTAAGGAAAAAACAGAAACCAGATTTTCTCTGATGTATAGTTGGCCTAGTTATTGTTACAATCTCAACATTCAACAATTTCTAGTTTTTCTCTTTGCAGTGGCACAGTCTGAGAGCCAATAAACAGCTAATGACAACAAACAAGTATAGAGAATGAATTTTCCAATTCAGTTTATGATCTAATTCAAAAAAAGCTATATTCCTAAATAATTATTTAAGAATTTTACACCAGAACTAGTTATTCAGGAGCTGGATAACATGTCAGAAAATAAAATTATTTTTTTCAGTGAGCCACCTTGTAGTGATTTTAGTGGTGGAGGAAGTGATCAAACAGACCAAGTAAAAAGCCAATAAATAATAATAATAAAATTTTTTGCCACATAACTACTCGTGCATTTAGCTTTATTTCAGTAGACCCGGACTACTTTACATTAAGAGCTATTAGGAACCCCCCCTACAAAAACATCCATATGGCCTTCTACATGTTGTTGCAAATTCAAATCACTGAGGAATTTGATGCAGTACTTTTATCCTCTCACCTAACAAATCATCTATAAAACTAAGTACCCTTCACATGGTATTTGTATTAAGGGGTCATCTACTGTTTTCACAGACAGCTATTTGTTATTGGCATGTTTAGATTCTGAATAAAAATAGAATAGATTTATAATCAAATATTTTTTTGCAAAGTCAAAACATTTATAAGAACTGGATGAAAAAGTGACTGGAGGCAAGTCTTTGCCATCTACTTTCCCACTTCTCCATGGCCTCTTCTTAATGGTAGCAGGTCATCTATAGATTTCTAGAAATTAAGCACACATCTATCCTGCTCACAGGGTAGATAAATCAGAGTTTGTGCAGTGTTGTTTGAAGACTTTTTTTATATGCTTATTAGTAGATGTAGAGGAAATAGAGTGGGAGGGAAGGGATAAAAGCCTGCTGACTCTGCAGGTTTCATCCTGTATGTTCAGGCAGTTTGCCTGACCCCCTTACCCCATCCACTACTATATGTCAAAGGTGACATCTTGGCCATAGTTAAGAGTACTTCTTTTCTGTGTCTTGTAAAAAACATTAGAGCAACTGAATGAGTGAACCAGTCAGGGAAAAGATAATTTGATATTTGTCTTTTAAAATGGACAATAGAAGAGGTTTTTATAAGACTATAAAAATAGGATAAGCCTGTACCGATACTTCCCACAGTGCTACACCAGATTCCAGCAATCTATGGTTAAAGGACTCTCAGAGCAAGGTGCAGATTCATTTTTAATTCAGTTGCCCTCCTTTGAATTCTACTACTTTAACCAATGATGTTTTGAATCCCTATTAATTTTTTCCCAAAACCTCCTAAGGCAGAATGCTCCACTTTTAGCCACATGTGATATAACGAAAAATCTCCTTTGGCTGGCTTCTGAGCACAATCTAGGACACACACGTGAGCAGAGCAAAGAATAGATTTACCATCTAAAGCCCAAAACCTCTTGAGTATTCAAATGCTTATCTTCTTCAGAATACAAAAGGAAGTAAATTGAGGAAAGACCTTCAGGGCCCATGCTGCACTGAATGATGCTAATTTTCAATCAATGGCAGTGTTAACATATATTTCAATAAAAGAATAGTCAGATTTTAATTTCTCCCTACTACCTCTAACAGCTCTTTTTTCTTTTTTACTATGTAAACTTCACATCGAAGCTTTAAGGCAAAGATATTAAGCTTGTTCAACAGCTTTCTTTGATTTCATTTCTCTGGGTAAGAGACTGACTTAAAGTTCACCATTAAGGGTCATGAAAAACAAAGAAAGGTAGAAAGGTTTCACATACAGATTTGGAACCACTTTGTGCAGCAACAATCTGCTTGCAGGCTGAGCTTTTCTTCTTTAGTTTATGTAACATACCACTTCTTTTATGAAGTCAATGGAGACAGCACAACACAAGTGTGTTTTGTGAGGTGCTTCTCACAAAAACACTGTACTATTGCTTTGCATAAGTAGAGAGAAAGGTCTAGGGCCAAGAGGGAATTCAGTGTTTTCTGATGAGTGCAGGAGTTGACAGAATAGATATGCTCTAGGAATTCGGAGGTCAGGGAGGATGATCTTCACTGTCAGTGGAGCCAGAGTGCAGGACTTTGACCAGGTTTTCTTAGATATTCCACACATGGGGCAATAATGTGCAATACAGAATTTACTTATTTTAAGTTATTTTAATGTACATGAGATTTTGATTTAACAGAGAGATGCAGGAACAGGTTTGAATCACAAAGTATAAATTGCACTTAGCAGACTGCAGCAATTGTAGTATTCATCTGAATCACACTAAAACAAGCATTTTCTGAGGTCTATAATATCATCACCAAGACACCAAACAGCCAATTCAGCCATTCATACAGAGCAAAGGCTCCCATCTGGTCATCTTTACCATGAGTTCAGCATCCTTTACAACAACCATGATCAGTCACTCTGCACACCCTTCCCCAAACTTTATAAACACATTGTCCTTGGCCATCTCCTCTGAGCCCTCCATTGTAAAGGTTCATCAATCAGTGACAAAGAGTAATATCAGAGAAGAATAATGAAAAAAAAATAGGTGTTTATTGAGCAAGAAATACAGAAATGAAAACAAAATTAAATTCTACCAGAAAGTTGCAATCAAAGGCTAGTGAACTGGAATATAATATAAATGAGTATAAGAAGAAAAGGTCAGATGAGGTTCAAGAGTTGTTCATGCCTTTATGTAAGGGTAGATGAATGAAATATCCAAAGAATTTAGATGGTTTGGCTTATCTGGCAACTCTATATTCCTGTGAGAAAATAACTTCCTTCTTTGTGTGAGTCCTGCTCCTCTGCTACACTCCAGCAAGTTAATAAGAACTCTTTGTTATTCTCATGTATATTCTCATTCTCAGTAATTTCAAAATAATCAGATTTTGCTTAGTTGAAAATAAACTTTTTAAAAACTTTACCTAATGTCTCAGGCTTACAGAAATCTGACAATATTCGTGTAAGCATAAAAGAAAATTAAAGTCAAGAGGAGAGGCTTTGTTTTTTTGGTGGTCTTCCCTGTCTCTAAAAGATTTAACTTGATATTTGTATTACACTACACAGTGGGGTAAGATGAGCATGAGGGGCTATTGTTATATGAAGGCTGATTTCCCCATTTCAGCTCAATAGAATTTTTAAATCTTTGCCATTTGCCTAGCAGCTGTGTTATCTCAGAAACACAAGAATTTTCACTAAGGGATGTCAGCCTCAGCAAAACTATAACAAACAAACAATTTAAACAAAGTTTGGTTAGTGCATAAAAGAAGGAGCTGCACAATTTACCCGTCTACCCTAACAGACCTTCATCTTTTGTAAACCTCAGACAATGGCTTCATCCAGTGATTGCCTACTGTTTAACAACAAAAATGAAGTGTTATGATTGTCAGTCTCTTAACATAAAGTCCTTCACTTAAGACACTTTAAGTAGTTGGACAAAGGGGCAGTATGAAACTCAGATATACTGCTGATTCACATACTGTCACCATTGTTTGGCCCAGGTGCATTAGAGACTAGCAGTTGTTTGTTCATGTTTTCTTTTACATTTGTCTCTCCTCCTCCCTCTCCTCCATGTGGCTAAGTCCTATAATATTTGAAAAATTAATTTAGAAATGGCAGTCTGTCAAAACAGTTCTAAATAAACATGGTTTCAATTTAGAGTAAATGTTTAGGCTGAGAGACAAAAGAACAGACTAGTTTAGCAGTCAAGACATTGGTGTATAGTTACAATATACTAATTTCATGTTTTGCTTTCTCTTTTCTCTCTTCAAAATTCTATACTATGCTTCCTTAAAATGTCTATTTGCATTGTAAGACTAAAAGGATAGAAATTGTCTAGATTTTATGCATATATAGTAACTAATATGATGGTGTTCTGAACTCTGAGTCTTGAGATGCTATCACAATGAAATCTATAAAGGTAAGAAATTTATGCTGCTGAAAAGAAACTTGTGGGTCACTTAAATGCTTACTTTAACTTTGAAAAACAAAATGAAAAAGAAAAAGAGTTTATCACATATTTTGTCTTCTTAGGAAGAAAATTAGATTCTCTACTATGCAGACAACTCTCAAAATAGCTTTTACTGGCTTTGGAACTCTGATGTCATAGAACACAGTTTTCTCAACTCAATATCACATCACATATCCAGCTTCCTAACAACTTTTATCTAACACTGAACACACTCAGAAACACTCAAAACAATTCTATGCCTCTGTTAATTTCTGATAACTCACAGTCCAGTTGAGTTGTAAGGAAAGAAATATTTCATGATCACCATAAAGAGGATGACAAAAGTGCTCTAGTGGGAATTTAAAAAGCTTTCGAGCAGAATTACAGTTACCTGTACTAAAAGCAAGATATTTTTTGCCTTATTTTAACATAACTGGTCTGTATTTAAGTATAATATCAATGAGAGCACCCTAAGCATTTGAATGTTATTGTGTTGAAAAAATATTTGGACAGTAAATTATCATATTTCATTAAAATATATTGTACACTTTCCCTCTTCTCCCTCAGGGGTTACATTTGATGATGTCTGATGTAAGAACTAGACTTAAAAGGTCTTTTCTAAGTAGGGAAAAGGTATAGATTCAGAAGTTTTTAAAATAATCTCTAAAGTATAGGGATTCTTGTCAAAATATCTTATCTAAACCTTCTCTCTCTATTAACCCAAAAAGATCAAAACTGGCGTGTGAGTCATAATTAACAAAATTAATCAGTCAGTTAAGCACTATGTTTTCCTATTTGTTTCTTATTTAAGAACATGATCCAAGTTCTGTAAAGGTACCTTTTTATCTTAATAGCCATAATCATTTCAAATTTAAATAATTTTTAAACAATTGTCATCCAATGGATGATTCCTGCACTGCAGTCTGTTTTTCTATTCATAGCGAATAGATGGGCAGCTAAATTACATGGAACTGTTTTTATTTTGCCTGATTGTTTAATCTTTCTTAATTGAGAGCCAAATATGGTTTAAAAAAGTGCAATGTCTACTATCACTTGGTTAGTCACTTCTCAATATATTTTATGAACAAAAATCAACTCTGACTTGTGTCCAGAAAGATCCACTGAAGAAAGGTAAACAGAGATGAAGAAAAACCATCAAATTTCTTGGAATTTAAATGAGGGGGTTTTTTATTGCATTCAATAAGCAAGATACAGATTTATGAAGTGTTCCTACATTTCCTCATCATCGTCAAGTACTAATCTGTCAGATTCATTCTTAGTTTGGTGAGACTTCCAAAGGGGTTATACAGTCTCCATGGGGAGCATTTAACAAATAGGAAGCCTGATCTAAATATTTTACATATACTAAACTGAGGTAGGCTCTAAGGTGGAAGAAATCAACCATCAGTCATGGAAAAGTATTAGATGACATCTGTTAAAATATTCCACCTATACAAAACCAAGTGCCTTCATTTTTGTGGCCCTTTATAGCTATAGAATGATAAATAAAAGACAAAACAGTGAGTAATTAGGATGTTAAAGTGGCCATTCTAGGCCTTGTGTTGTAGTCCTTGCATGTAAAACTTGCATTTTAACAAGTTATAAAAAAGTTGTTTTCTGTTTCTCTATAGGTATATGCTATAAATCGCTTCATTTTTTAAAGTACAATCTATTGTACTTAAAAGAAAATATAATTGAATTAGTTATATATTTCACAGTGAATTCCTTTTCAGGATATGGTTATGCTCTCTTACTTTTTATTTAGGTTATTCAATTTTTTTAAGGTCTAGTTCCAGATTAGCAAACGTGAGTCAGCTCCTTTAATTAGCTTTTCTCTATACTGACTTAGACTCTAAATCTTTTCCCAATAAGTCATATCTTCCACCTCTAACTTATTATATCCTTTTCTGAATTTCAAAAAGAATTCCCTGCAACAAGATTTTCCCCATTTTTAGCAGATTTTCTAACTTTTCTAACTGATAAAATTATTACGCAGTCTATTTTTATTTTCCGTAAATGTCACCCCCTTTTAAACATATGGAATGTCGTTTCCAATTCTGATAAATAACTCTGTCTAAGACTTTTGATATATCTAGGAAGGAGACTTTCAAAGACACAAACAGGAGCCAGGCACCTACATTCCACTGATAGCTAATAGGCATCGGGCACCTGTGCCTTTGAAAATCTCCCCTCAGTCAATCATGTTTGACAATTATTCATCAACTTTTCCTACTGTTGTACTGGAAAAAAATGTGAGCTGTCACTTTCAAGACTGTTCCTGTACACTAGAGAAGCCAAATCCATATCGATCAAAGTGACATGTTTGTAGTGCAAAATAAACTGAAACATCTCTATAATTTATGGCTTGTTATGTTTGGTGATAAACAGATGCTTTAATTAAGTTTGAGATTCAGAGCCTTTTAAACCTAGTGCCGAAATTTATCACCTATAAATAAAGAGGTCTTTTAAAAGAGGAATAGATAAGCATGAGTATTGATTTTGGTTACAGATGTGGACATAAGTCCCAGCAGTTAGAGCAAATAACAAGCTGCCTGCTCCTTTAAACAACAACCTGCAGAATATAGTCTGTCATGCTCAGTTCCAGATGACAGAAGGAATGAAAACTTGCCATAGCACATTTCAGCAGGAGAGGAGCAACTTCAAAGATGCAGGATTTCCAAACATCATCTGAATACAGCAGTAAACTTTAACCTTGTTGTCATCTATGGGTATCCCAGGCCCTGTTCATAAGAAGTTTTGGTAATTATATTCTGAAGTACAGAACTACAAAGTGCAGGTTATATCACAGGGCAGATTCTGAAATAGAGGCATCTCAGTTCCTCTTTCACAAAGAAAGGCTGAAGGCTTTGGAATCCATAGTGCACTTTTTTATTGGCACTTCCAAATATTTCTGCAGTGAATACTAAGCTTGCTTGTGCTTAATTTTGCCCCCTTTTGGATGGATGGAAATAGAGTCACTATAAGCTTCTGGATAGAATTAGGCCTGAAGTTATGTCAGAGGAGGTTTAGATTGAATATTATGAAGGGGTTCTCTACCCAGAAGGTGGTTGGGCACAGGAACAGGCTCCCCAGCGAAGTGATCACAGCACCAAGCCTGACAGAGTTCAAGGAGCATTTGAATGATACTCTCAGGCACATGGTGTGACTTTTGGGGATGGTCCTGTGCAGGGCCAGGAGTTGGACTCAATGATACTTGTGGGTCCCTTCTGACTCAGCATATTTTGTGATAACTTTTTGAGTGGTTGATCAATTTAAGTTTATTCTACACTTAAGACAGAAAACCAGGAAACAGCAGTGAGGATTTCATTCTACATATGAGTACATATATTTCAAAGAAGTTTAATGAATTGCCTTTAGGATGCTCCTGTGTATCCCTACTGACTCCAAAGGAAAGCTACAAATTCACTTACACTAGACGTTAATTCCTAAAAATTTATTATCTAAAATTTGTCGACGGAGACTGTAACCAAAAAAATTTTTCTAACTCTTACAGTGATTTATTTGCACTGGCAGAGAATCAAAAATTCCCAACCAGATTTTTTATAACTTTGGTTTTTATAATTTTGTTTTATCTTACTGTCTCTGGCCCATGCATTAATAAAGTCTCTGGTGATAATATTATTGTTATTTTAAAGAGCTTTGCAGGTGTCATAGAATGAGGCATGTGGAGCATCTATTTGCTGTAATTGGAACAAATCTGAGATTAATATAATGGTTAAGATGACAGGAAGACATAAGGATAGAAGGTTTGTGATCAGTTATTTCAGGGACTGATTTTGTCAGTCTCATAAGAAGATCAAACCTTGCATAATTTAAGGCAAAGGTTGTCTTTAGTTTTGGCTGCTGGAGATGTCTAACTTTCAGATTTTTGCTCTTATTTAGGCCTGGAACTTAACAGTAAATGAAAAAATAATAAACTACCTTTAAGCTGAAAAAATGTTACCAGGTATTATCATCAAAAAAACCCCCTTGAAGTCCCTCTAATTCTATCGCCTCATTCCCTCTACTTAATCCTCAGACATCTTGTTTACTGTGGTAGATTTTATATAGTCTTTCTTTCCTTTAAGAGGTGTAGTTTATATTGTGTCCCAAGCTAACTACCTCTCCTATAAATAAGATGTTGCTGAGCAGAGAGCAAAATCATTACGAGAAACAGTCCAGTAAAGACATAAGTAATGGCTCTGTTTGGAATCTGTTTATTGGCTTTCTTCTTGCAAACTTTGCCACAAAGACATCATACCTCCAGCTTAGAAACAGATTATGATGCTAGTATATAAAACCTGATGAGAGTATTTTGAAAAAAGTTCCCACGCTGCTCTTTAGTTGAGGGAAAAGAAAGAATCTTTCCCAGAGCTTCTTCATATCAGTGTTATAAGATTTTGAACTTTCTATGTCCACTTTTAAGTTGTCAATATTTGGAAATGTTAATGTGCCACATCTTAAGTAATTCATGTCAGTTTTTATATAGCATCTGTATCTGAGACTGTAGGGCTGAGGAACTACCTTAAGAGTATCAGCCAGCCTGAACATGTTTGTCAAAGCTGATAGCAAAAAGAACTCTGGTTTATTAACTTTGGCCTGTCACACAAAACACTCAAACATTAATCACGCTTTTAGGTAATTTTATTATTGCTCTCTAGGTATTGATTAAAAACAAAGTGAACATCTCTCACTATTGTGACAATCCAAGGGAAAAAAAAAAACCAGGTTCACTGTGAGAGTTAAATAAAAATTCTGCTCAGCACACAACACTGAGCTGTAAGGGAAGACCAAAAAGAAGGAATATTAAGGATTAGGGAAAGACTTTGAAAGCACTGATTTTTTTGGGTGTATTTTATTTCTGTTACATAAATTTATGCAGGTTATTTTGTCCAATTAGCATATATTTTTGTTATATGTTACAATGAAAGGAAGAAGCAGGTAGATTTTTGAAGACCTGTTAGGAAAATCAGGTGAAACACAAGTTTTCAATGATACACGTAAATGATAAATTTTGTTTATTCAAAAGTGTAATTAACTAAGGAAGAGAAAGAATCTGTGAAGAGTCCAAAGAATATAAATAATCTTCTTATGTACTTTCAAACTGTTTTTCAAACAATGACTAAAGAACCTGTGGAATTTATTTCCACATGATATTATACTGACAATGGGACTTACAGTGTTACATTATATCAGAAAACATAAATATCCAGTTTACAAGGAATAATTTTCCTTATGTCATATTTAAGGTATCTTGTAAAAAAATGGATTCTCAATTACCATAAAATTCACCTGCAAAAATTAGGAGAAGTTGTCTGAACTGAAGATGCCACCTGGAAGAAGTAAGTTCTTATCTATGACATATATAGGTAAGGCCATAGGAGTGTGGCCTAAAATACACAGTGTTAGTGTCTGATCTAGAGCTCTGCAGCAGCAGAAGTCTGCGAGTCAGTTGTGAGGGTTGAACAATTCAAGGGCTCTCGCTGCAGAGGGCAATGAAAAATGAAGACATTTTAAAGTGTGAGCTCTCTATTGTTTGCTTTATTTTTATTACTAAATTGACATGCACCACGCAACAGTGGGTGACACAGATGAGAGTAAAGCTAAAGGCCGAATATGACATAAGAACTTAAAAAAGTGTGGATCTATTTGTCTTGAAGAAAGTTCCAAACTTGTTTCAATGTCAAGAACATTTTGCTAAGGGTGGTATTTAGTCTAGGGGATATTAACTGTTGAATTTTCATCTTCAATTTTCTTTCTTTTTTTCTTCCTTTTTCTTTTTTTTAATACAATAGGCTGAAGGTTGAGAAAAGGCAGACACATAATGTTTTTGACAAGGATGACATCCTAATTAGTCCAAAGGGTTAAACTAATTATCTCAAAGGATTTTAGACCTCCTCTACACAAGAGCCAGTGTGGTTGCTTCTGTAGATATGTGTATCTCTTTCAACATAGAACTCCTCAATGTGACTGTGAGAAAATGAAGAATCTTCCTGTTGCCTAAATCCATTTAACTATAGAAGTAAAGTGATAATTTTTCAATACTTGAGAATAGTATTCCATCTTGAGAAAACTCTTATGCACTAAGGCACTTCTGATCAAAAGAATCACTAGAAATAATTTGTTTGTTGGTTCTTTCGTGGTATTTTTTTTCTTTGTTAAGAACTATCATGAAGCTGACTATAATAAAACTAACTGGCACATAGAATGTGGTCATTGATTTCAAAATATGTGCATCTACTTTATGGTTTGTTAAACTAATTACTTCTCAATAGAAAAATATAGATAGTATGGTAAAAAATACCATACTATTCCCTAAACAGCAGTGCTCTCTTCTGGCTTTGCAGTACGTTTCATATCTTTGTCTGCACTTCATAGAATCACAGAATGTGCCAAGTTGGAAGGGACCTATGAGGATCATCAAGTCCAACTCTTAACCCTGAACAGGATCACCCCCAAGAGTCTCATCATGAGCTTGAGAGCACTGTACAAACACTTCTTGAACTCTGGCTTAGTGCTGTGTGCTGTGCGCTTAGTGCCAGGCTTAATACTGTAACCACTTCTCCTGGGGGATCTGTTCCAGTGCCTTACTACCCTCTGGGTGAAGAACCTTTTTCTAATATCCAACCTAAATCTTGCCTTACACAACTTTAGGCCATTCCCTTGGATTCTTTCACTGGTCACTAAAGAGAAGAGATCAGTGTCTTTCCCTCTTCTTTCCCTCATGAGAAAGTTGTAGACTGCAATGAAGTCTCCCTTCAGTCTCCTTTTCTCCAGGCTGAACACACCATATGGCCTCAGCTACTCCTCGTACAGCTTCCCCTCAAGGCTCTTCACCATCTTTATTGCCCTCTTTATATCGTGGTGCCCAAAACGACACACAATATTCAAGGAGAGGCCACACCAGTGCAGAGCAGAGATGGACAATCCCCTCCCCTGACTGGCTGGTGGAGCTTTACCTGATGCCCCCCAGGACAAAGTTGGCCTTCCTGGCTGCCAGGGCACTGCTGACTTATACTCAACTTGCTGTCAGTTATTAACAGCCAAGTCACATGTTTAAATCAGTAATATCTTACCAATAACATCACTAACTTCCATCTATTTTGGGTATAAATAATAAATGAGAAAAAGAGCAGAATAACTATTGCTAAATCTAAGCTGCATGGTATATCAAGAAAAAATAAACGCCACTGTATGAATTAATTATATATTTCACAGTGAATTCACACTATTGCATAATACAAATGGATTGTCCTTTCCAACTGCTACATTTTCCTCTCATTTGATAGTATAGCTACTTAACTAAATCTTTGCAAAAAGCGTGAGAGTAAAGCAGACTTGGAGTCAGTTTTAACACCTCTGATGTTGTTTTCATGATCCATTTTCATTTGACCCCAAAAATTTAGCATAGTTGATAGTATAAAACAGTTGTCCTACCACACATCCACAAGCATGACAAATTTATTCATGGTGAAGAATAATATGTATGTAATTAAAAGTTCATACTGCTTTAAGTCTGATTTTGTCTTCTACCCCTATGTCATTAAAGAATGGCAGGAGCCATTACTCAGTGGTACCAAATTACTTTTAAACATTTTCTGTGCATATTACAGACCTTTAGCACATTATGCATGAACAGAGATCTTAGGAACTTAAATCCATTAGCTTATGGTTAAATTGAATCTCTTAAATGTGACACCTTTTGAGTCTTTTAAGTCATATAAATAGCTTCAAGGCATTAAAAATGCATTCAAGCAGTTGCTGTGCACTGCGTGTATTAACAATATCAGTTCAAATATTCTCATCTCTTCTAAACATACACCTATTCTTTCTATATACTGCATACATATATAATGATAGAAAAGAATAGTGTGGATAAATGTGACAGGCCTCAACTTTCTAACTTTGTAAGTCACAGCTTGTGTTGGGATACACAGCAGCTAAAATGTGGAAGAAAAAATTTGCCTTTTGAAATTTTTAGTTTGTATTCTTACACAATATTACTCATACATATGTTGATATATATAAAGTGTGAATACACCTCAATTTAGTCTAGACTTTAGTTATTTAGAATTCATCATTAGTGGCTGATTGGAAACGTTAGTCATGGTTCAGGAACAGATCTTCCTTTAGAAAAACTGTGCTATACACTATAAAGATGAGGATAGAAATAACAGTAAAAAACTTTAGAAGTAAAAAACAAAGCAAGTACTGTGGCTTTGCAGAAGACATAGGAATTTCACATTCCATAACAGTTCTTAAAATCTACATGTGCCATTGTGAAAGGCAAAGTACTTTAAAGCACTGTTGAAACTCAACCATGATTCTCACTTGTCACCAATTAGTGTAAATGAATCAAAGGAAATTCAACAAAAAGACAGTCTGTACTATGAACACATAGAAACACAATTTTCATATATACAGGAGACACAGATTGCTTTTGCTGCACTTCCTTTGCTCTGTCTATCCACTCTGTATAGTGAGGAAATGCAGTACTCAAAACCCAAATTGTGTAGAAGGGTGTTTGAAAGAAAAATCTAGATTTTAATTTAAAATGTCTTGCTTAACAACATTGCTTTTCAAAGCTGAGAGTACTAAACTACAGAAAGATGTATTTTTGTCTGTATCTCACAGAACAATAATATTACCTTTGGAAAATACAAAACTAAAGAATTTTATCTTTGACTTTCTAATTTTGACTATGAATCAGGATATATAATCTGCTTTGAATCATGGCTCGATCTGCTTATCACAATGATCAGTAACCGGTACTGAAGATAAATTAGGCATGATGTTGTGGGAAAGCAATTATATATATATATAGAGAGAGAAAGAGACACTATTTAAACAGTGACAAGCTATCAATTTCTCTTTAGATAAATGTGTGAAAAACCAAAATGCTGACTTCCAGGGATTTTTGCACATCTCCAGGTATATTGATTTGAGACAGTTTGAAAAGTTTAGAGTTTTATTTTCATAGAAACCAAATTATTTGCTGTCTTAAATAATAGTGGGCTATTCATCAACTATTATAATTTTCATGAGCATGTCTGATGAGAATGCAAAAAACATTGAGTAGTTTTGTGAATGTAGAAAGACCATTCACTTATAATATGGAGCTCATATGACTTGGTTTACCTATTTCAAAAGAAAAATTAATTATAATGGAGTTTTCTTTTGAGGTTTAGAACTAAAACTGATCAGAACGGAGACTAGAGTTGTTGAGCTGAACATTTTTTTGCTTTATCCTATGCCTAAAACAACAATAATTTATGTATTTCTCAATTGAAAGTGTGTTCAAAAGAGGGCAAAGGGAAACTGGACTGGAGATCCACAGTAGGATGAGTACTGGTTTCATTTCCTTGGTTTGTCAGCTAGAAGCAAGCAGACATGAATGTTTTATTGTTCATAGTGTCTAATTGCAGATGTGCCAGCTTGATCTTCTAGCATGCCACAGTTTGAGACCTTATTGTAAAGACAGCAAATAAACATAGACACATCAACTGTGCTGTAAACTGGAAGAATAAAGTTCTTCAAACCAAACTACTTTTTTTTCCCCAAATAGCATGACCATTCATCTGCATCATTAGATAGATTACAGTAGAAATTCAAGTAAACCACACATAAATAAGACTAAAATAACCAACAAGGCATAACAAAATGAAATTTCTAGTTTCTCTGGTTTTGAATGCCACTGGTGTAAATGAGAGATAAAGTATTAGCTATTGAATAATAACATAACTATACATAAGCAATGAGTAATGAAAACTGTGCAAGGTGGTGCTAAATGTAAGGGAACCTTATCTTTACATTGGAAAAAAATAAATTAATGAAAACTCACTCTAAAATAGTTTTTTTAAGGGGTTAAAGAACTCAAGGCATCTGAAATTAGTAAGTGAACATCAGATTTTTTAAAAAATTCATAAATATTTCAGAATTTCATTTTCAGTCATATATCAATGACTGAATGTCAAAGACAAGCAGAGTTTCCAAATGGCAATGGAGTAGCCAGATTCAGTACTCATGTTAATTACTGAATCTAGCCAAAATTTCTTCCCATTTTCATAAAATGTAAGGAAGGAAGGGAACAAGAAATACACAGTCCAGCGTAGGAAGGCAGAAAGTATCGACAAAGCTTAGCAGCAAGTGTCAGTGAGGGGAATCCAAGGGGAAAATAGGGACAAGTAACAACAGAGAGGAGTCTTAGTGTATATGTACCCAAAGTATATCAGATTGTGCTGTTCCTTCTCAGGTCTGAGTCTTTTAAGCAATGTCACAGTGTATACATATGTCAGTGTACCAATAGCTACGTAATCTGAATGTACATATTAAACATTAAATACAACCACAATCAGAGGAAGAGTAATTTTTAAGTAAACAGGCCTAATCCAAATCTCTACTACTTAGAGGTACAGATTTATATCTGGATTTCACAGTTCACTCTGATTTTATCATGACTCAGAAAGCTACATAGTTTTAAGTATTGTGGGACTCCTTTTCTATTTTTAAAACCAGAAAAATCCTGTTATATACTTAATATCTACTGATAATGACACATGAAAGAGTTGGTCACTACTAGCACAAAATTACCAGGCTAAAATATTAATCAGGTTCAGGTAAATAAGTGCTTTGAAAAAAGGATTCCTTAAGTATCCATAGTCACATAAAAAAAAAAAAAATTGTCCAACTGTATGGTATTACAAGAAGAATTATATTAAAGAGCATTGTTTTCAATCACCTTCTGTTTGTTTCGTACTTAAGACAAAGGATTTGTTTCTGCTGCCTTGACTGCCAGCACAACTGTAGAGGAGGCACTTCTGAAATTGAAGGAATTACTGCTACTAAAAAATGTGCAGGATTAAGCCCACTTCTTTATTTAAACATTTAGTTAAAGAATTCATTCTAAACTGAGGAATACATTACATGAAATACAACTGGACCTGTCAAAGGAGTAACTTGCTTCAAGTTGGATATAAAACATTTTGCAGCTATCTGAATCATTTGATCTCATAAGAGAAATACCAGGTCCCTCTATGAACATATGATGGAGTGTGCTGAGCCTTCACTGCCTAGCAAGACAACACATAAAAGGCATATTTGCACTTTCTCCCTGGATAACTGTCTTCTCATGCCTCTAGCATGTTTTGATATTTTTCTTCTGCAAGTCAGTTACTAAATCTTCCAAAAAGCTTTCATTGTTCTTCCCAAGTGGAATGTGCTGAAGGAAGCAATGTGAGCAGTGCACTCTCAACCCCTTCAGTTTCCTGTTGCCCCTAGCTGTTCTGCACATTGTTAGCATATGTAAATAATGCAGACAAACCAAGCATTACAAACCTATCTCTACCCCACTGCCTGACAGATTTTTAAATGGTACCTTTTGCACTCTTGTGTCCTGCACTTAAACCTCAGGTTCTACAGATGAAAGAAGAAATAAGAATAATGTGATGATATCAGGATGCTGTAAGTGCTCCGACTTTTAGTTGTATTTTTGCATGATAAAGCAACAGGAGTTCACTTTCCTTATGTGCAGGAAAAGGAAGAAATGATAGACTGTTTAGTGAGTCATCTGTGGCTTTTTTGAAAACAACATTATAGATTTCTAGGACACCAGATATATATTTGAAAAACTAAGCCTAGGAAGTATGGACTTATAACTGTACAATCAGGATCCAATCTGTATATTTATGAACTCCTGATTCTCAATTAGTTAAAATAAAGATTTTAGGACAGCAAAGGCTAAACTGAATGTTACTCACCTTCACTGTGGGGCTTACCATCCCCTCCTCAATCCATCCAGCTGTGAATGCACCCTACACTATGAATTGGCAGTCATTCTAAAATGTTATCCTGCTTTTTGAAAGAGACATCAAAGAGCCAAGCAAAGTGTTTGTAACAAAAAAAAAATAGTTTATAATAAAACACAGTGGAAATGGAGTCCAATGTAAATGACAAACAGAGTATATAATGCAGCCAAACAGAAGTCTTCTGAGCATAAAGATACTAGTTCAAGTATAGCAGAAGAATTTTTAATGGCATCTTTTTGACATAGACTAATGTGGAATAATGTCATGACAGGAACATTTTATAAATAGATTTAATTTGCTAATTATATAAGTGCACAGAATTGACTTAGGTTATGTTACTCTGCCAGCCTGTGAAACCTTCCTATGATCAATTTGTCATAAGTTTTTTTCAAAGAGCTGTATGTACCAAGCAAAGCAGACAGTAACACAGAGCATCCAGAATACTGAGAACATATGTTATCTGTTTTGGAATGTTCAGCCCAGATTTACAAAACAGAGTTTAAATCACAGTCTCAGGCTCCCTGGGAGTTTCTGAAGCAGCTGTTAAAATAATAAATAAACTTGCCCAAAATCAGATCAGTGGACTGGAGAGTCTTTTGACTTTACATGTCAGATATGTAGGATTCACACGCTTATGACCTCAGGAAATAAACAAAACAAAACAGAGCAGAGCCACCATGCTTGCTAAAGACTCCTAATCTAGACCATCCAGGCCCTCAGCGTGAAGTTTTCCTCTTATACCAGGAGATAATTTTTTTGCAGGGTGTTCTGTGTTTTTGGGTTTATTTTCAGTTGCATGATGAGCAAGTTTCTGTCCACTGCTGCGCCAGGCAGTTTTTAGCACAAACAGCAAACATTTTCACTAAATGTTCCCATTTTCCCAATGAAGTCTCAAACTTATACAGTCTCATAGATGATCAGATACTATCTTCTTCTTTATTCTTTATGTATTCTCTCCTCAAAAGATAGCCAAAGGGAATACAGAATCATGTGACTACCAACATGTCTAAATATTAGACTTTCTGCTAGCACATTTATAGTATTGTTTCTCAGACTTACGTCAACTGCCAAAAAAATAAGTATGGTTTTCATATAGTAGTCTTTTACTTGTAAGGAAAAAGAATGCACTTTAAAACACATTCCTGGTCTTGTCCTGTACACAGCAAAATGTGACCACAACAAAAGTCCATATTACTGAGTCCTGTGTGGTTATTTGTGCATATTTAGAGAAGAGCATATATAAGAAAGTACATCTCTATGCTTTACATATTTGTTCCTCAATATGCTGTTCTACTGCCCAGCAACTTGCCCTTTGACATCCTAAAACAGAAATCATACCATTTTATTTAAAAATGCCTTATGATTTTTTTTCTTCTATGAGTTTGTCAGTCCACTTTTGAAACTTGATTTATCCTTTAGTTTAACTGGTAAGAGAAATTATACCACTTTCTTTGAATCAAATTTGGTTTTTGATGCTCTCACTTCACATGTTAGAAGAGAGTAAACAATTATTCTCTTTTCACTTCTGCTTTACCTTCATGCTATATAAACTAGATTTGAAGGATGAAACCACACAGTATGTAACACAGAACCATGAAAATTTCATCCATAAAATACTGTTCATGGTCACAATGATGCAATACAAATGAACAGACTGATTTAAGTTCATTCTACAGTGTATTGTAACACAGTTTGGACTCTCATTCAGAGAGCTTCACAACAACTTCATATCTTTTTTTGTCTACTGCCAAGGATCATATATTCCCATTCATCTTGCCTCACAGAAACTTGGAAGAAAAAAAACAAAGTGGTGAGCTCTTATAAGTTTCAGGAAATTTAAGAAGATTTGAACACTTTCTATTGTGTCAAACTTCATCATTAAAATAGAAAAAAATAAATCCAACCTGCAAGGAAGGAAGTGTGTTAGAGGCCGAATGCCAAAACCAGAAGTAACATAATAACTACTGGATCTTGCTCACACACATACACAAACACAAGTTTAACTACTTAAATAACTCAAAATTACTTAACATTGTTTAATTCTTGCTTGTGTGGTTTGGCAGTCTTATAACATTCCATATTTTGGACCAATTAGGTGCAACAACTATTCAGTCTAAGAATACCATAATAGAAACAGTTAAACACTGAAGGGGATTAAAATATAAAATAACCTCAGACTGTTTCTTTAAGAAACTAGTAATAACAAAATAAAAACAATTGTGAAATGTGTATTCATTGGGGAAACACAGTCTTCGTTTCAAGAGAAAGCAAGTTAAAGTATATACAACCACCTCTTATTAGCAAATATTTAATTCAAAGTTGATCTCAGGTTTTATAAGTCTTTATAAACTGTATATAACCTATTTAAATCTTTCACATCTATCACCTCTTAATAATGAATTAGGTTTTTTTAAAAAGTAAGAACTAGCAATTACATACCATTACTGCAAATGTGGTTTAGCTTGAAGAAGGGTGTATTCATCTATATTCAAAAGTTTTGGATAGTCTGAAATAGTTGAAGTTAATTTTTTTCTTTTCTCTCTATTCCCATAAGGTTTATTAAATTTCTTCCAACTCTCTGCATCATTATCTGTAAAATTTTTTCCTGGTGATTCCTATCATTCTCAATTTTGCAAAAAGAATGCATCACAATGCTGGGATTTAATTCAAAAGCACTCTGAAAGCCTCACCTTAACAAAACAGAAATTATTCCCTTAACAATTACTACTTCCAACCAGTGGATGTTTTTTCAGAAGTTGTATCTATTTTCAAAGAAAATATATTAATGTTAAATTCAATATAAAAGGTCAAGACCTCCCTCCTCATTAACAGAAAACCTTTTTGAATCAGCAGGTGACAAGATCAAAGCACACATTATATTCAGCTGAAAAGCTGCATCTGGTTGGTTAATGGTCATCTATGGCAGCTGTGTGAATTTGGTAAATTGCTTATGACTTTTAACACAGTTTTGAAAAAGCAACATGACATGAGAGGTTGTTTAACTGCAAACACTGTCACTTTCTATAAGGGACTGCATTACAGCAGCACAATTCTCTATATGATCATGATGTTATTTTCCAAATTTAATGCCTAGTGCTAAACTTGAACTTCAATTCCAATGGCATAAGATTTGTTACCTGTGATAATCTCAGCTCTGGAGATATTTCTGCTTCAGGTGTCAGCCTTTTATGAAGGTTATGACACCTCTCAGCCTAATCAGGCAAACCACCTGCCAGTATTTCTGCAATCAATGTGCAGATTGCCTAAACCAGCCCATGTAGTTAAGAAGTGAGCAGAGCTGTGAACATATCAGTGCTCAGCTGCTCCCACAGGTACCCTTTTAAGAATGGTATAACAACAGCTACTAAATGTGTTATAATAGGCATGATCAACTGATTTCTCCATTTGGTAGGTGTTGTTGAAATAATACACATTTAATATAGTTGGTATTGGTATGATTTTCTAAAGGAATGACTTCTGATTTGCCAGGAAAAAAAACCATCAACTGTTATTCAGGGAGCTTTGAAAAGTAAAGTTTAGTATGCCAATGTACCAATGCCTGATTAAGACATGTAAAGCTGTTCTGACTAATTCTTGTCTCAAACCATATTCCACAGGAATACCGCAATGCAACTTTCAAACCATTTTGCTTTGATTCGAGGATAGGAAAGGGAGTAAGAATTGAAAATCTAAAGAACTCAATCCTTTTCTCACTGAGTATAAAGCATAGGTGGCTATGTTCATTTTCTTTTGTCCTAAACAACTTCATTATATCTGAGAAGCTGAGTTCTGGGAAGAAAGAAAGATTTTTTTTAAAAGGTTAGGAGCAATTGGATATGATAGGATTTATAACTCCTTGGAAATGCTTATTGAAAACCTATTAAAAATGTTGTATATCCAGACTGGATAGGGAACTTCTTTTATCACTGTCCTTAATGTTTCAAAGGCTAGTTGACTATAGTTTAAAGGGACACAGCACTAGTTTGAACCCTTCATTTCTTTTCCCCTGGATGATGAGAAACATAAATGGACCACAGTGTCAAGTATAATACTCTTTTATTCTATTGCTTTATTACTTGGAAATTTAAAATAATTATAATTAATGAGAGCATAATTTGTGGGTATTATTTTCCGAGTTTCTTTCTGTCACTTTCCTTTTAGTAGCTTGGTGGTTGCTGAGGTATTTTGTTAATCTATCAATGTGAATTTATCTCTATTTTAAATAGAAATACATTTTCATATTCAGAAACCAATATGGAAGTTTTCACACAGCTGCTGTGAACTTTGCAGGCCTAGCCACTGCTCTTTATTGATAAATTACTTAGGTGGAGCAGAAGAAATCATCACAATATAGGCACAAGAAAAAGCCTTAAGTAGAAGAACTAGGTTTAAGGCAAGTTCCTTAGTGACACATGGAACAAATTCAGGAGCCAAGCATTAGTTCAGGTGCTGCATGTCTGTAGTCAAAGCAGCAAAAAAACTGAGCAGCCTTAACACAGAAGGAGAAGCCTGAGCAAAAAAAAACTAGAGAAAGGAAAAAAATGAGCTAGAGCAATGAAGCTCAGAGAAAAGCACTGGTACATTAAGGCTTAGGTATGGTTACTATTATTGTTTGTGGGTTTATTCCTTTTTATTTGTATGCTTTATGTTGTGAAAGTGACAAGGATTTTGAAGAAAACCTTTGAGAGTACCTTCTTAAATAATCAGTTATTTCTATTGTCACACATCTGCCTAGTGAAAGACAGTAAAGGTCTAAAATATGATATTTATCATCTGTCAGGATACATTCAGGGCTAACAACTAAATTAAAGGATTAGAGGAATTTCAGACCTCACAGCTACCTCAGGGATATAGGTCTAGTGACACAGTCACCCTAACTACATATAAATTATTAACTGTTAAACATGTTATAATATAACATGAAATTTCATTTAGGTAGGCATGCATTGTGAAATCTGCATTAGAAGTAATTCCATTTATCTTTGCTTCCTGTTACCAGTGACTGATCCCATCAGGCTTTTTGTCTCCATACAGATTTTAATTCCACTTCAAAATGGGACTTTCTGTATTAAATTGAACTGTACTGAAGTAACCTCAAAATGGTGTTTGTTATACTTGTTTTACTTTACTATGTGAGAGCTCTTGTTTTTTGAACAATGCAAAAAAAACCCCAAAACAAAACAAAAAACCACACAAAACCAAACAGAAGCCAAACAAAACCACAAACAACAAACAAAAACACACAAAACCACAATGCAATCAATGAAAACCAAACACCAAAACAAAAACAAAAAAAGAAAGGAAAAAAAACCAAAAACACAAGCAAACAACAAAAAAACCCCAAACAAATAAAACCCAAAACCAAAAAAATCCCACAGAACAACAAAAACCAAAACACAGAAAAACCACAAAACCCAAAAACAACAACACAAAAAAAACCACAAAAAAGAAAACACCCCCCAAAAGCAAACAGAAGCAAAACAAAAATACAAACAAACAAACAAAAAAACCCCAAGAAACCCAAACAAACAAACCAAAAAAAAAAGGAAAAAACCAAACCAAACAAACAAAAAAGGGAAAAAAATCAAAAAACAAAACAAACAAAAAAGGCAAAAAACCCTGCAAAAAAACCCAAAACCAACCAACCACACAAAAACAAGCAGAACCAAACCAAAAATACAAACAACAAACTAAAAGCAAAGCAAACCAAATAAAAAAAAAAAACAAAAAAACACAAAAAACACACCCCCAAGCTAAAACAAAAAAAAAGTAGAAAAAACTAAAACAAAACACAAAAAAGAAAACAAAAAAACCCACGCAAAAACAAACTGAAGCAAAACAGAAATGCAAACAAACAAGAACAAAAAAAAAATTAAACAACCCCTCAAAAAACAAAGTGGAAAAAAAAGGTGGAACAAAAAAAAACCCCACAGCATAAAAAACACAAAAAAAGACAAAAAAAAGACAAAAAAACACAGAAACAAACAGAAGCAAAACAAAACATGAAAACCAACAAACAACAACAAAAACCAAACAAAACAACAAAAACCAAACAAAACCAAGAAAAACAAACAAAAACCCCCAAAACCAAACAAAAAAAACCACAAAAAGGCACAAAAAACCCAAACCAAAACAAAAAGCACGCACACACACAAAAAAAAAAAAAAAAAAAAAAGGAAAAACCACCCCCCCAAAGAAATCCCAAACCAAACCAACCAACCAACAAACAACAGTTCTTCTTTTGTTTCAGGAGTGATACTTTCCTTTTAAGACATTGTGGAAGATTGTAAGGCTATAACTATTCTAACATACAAACCGTACTGTTGAGGGAATAGGGAACATACTGAGTCGTCCAACAAAGAGGCAAAAAAGTTGCATAGCTGCGGTTGCCTTAATTTTATTATTACTAAATTATGTTTTCCAAATGAATACTGAAGTGCAACTAACTTGCTCTAAGGTTCATCTACTGACTGAAACATGAACCATGAAGCTGATCAGCAGCTGAGTGCCTCAGATGAGAAACAGGCCAAGCTTATTCTTGGAAAGCAAAAACAGTTCCAAAACTATTGATGCACTGGGTGTGCCTGTTCTTGTTTGTTTTGGTTTTTTTGTCTTGAATGATAAATAGAGATGCACTGACAGTAGTGCAGTACCCCAGACCAAAGTTATCTTGCTAATGGGTCAGTGGCAGAAAGATGAGGTGTGAAACTGGATTTAAAATAAAAATAATGGAGTTTAGAACAAGGCATAGATAACAGTTTCTTAGCTAACATAACACTTCAAAGTCACGGGGGTCAGTTTGTCATGTATGGAAACTAGGAAGATATGGCTAAATCTTGTTTGGACTTCTTTCTTCCTTTTGTTAAACTTTGTCTGGTGATTGTGTCTGCCTGGTTTTAGTCTGTAAATCATCTATGGCAAGGACCTAGGGCATATAAGGGTAATCTTGCCACATATCATCTTGCAAGCAGTATCCATCACACTGTAAATATAAGATATGGAAAATAGTTATAACTTTCAAATCCCTGTTCTTAGATAGTTTTCTCTGTGTATGCTACCTATTTGGCTTCCCTTGTGCAGTTCAAAAAGACTTAGATCTCTAGTGTATGGATCTCTAGTGTATGGCTTGTCCAAGATTTCTGTTAAAAAAAAAACCCAAACAAATAACCAAAACCACAATTCCCCCCTGAAAAACCCAACTTGACTCTTAATAAGGCTAGCTGTTGTGCAGATCTATAAAGAAGGAAAGAAGCAGTAACACCATCTGCAACCTTACTCTGCCCCATTCCTCCATAGAGTCTCACTGAGTGATGTGATGCAGGACATTCAGTTATTCACCCCATTAATACTATTAGGGATGTGAATTAACCTAAGCTTGGGGTCTGAATCTTTATTTCTCTTCTCTCTATAACAAATGTCATGTCCCCATAAAGCCATTTTTACTTATTTAATCTCACCCATATCAACCTAGCTTAGTGCCTAAATCATTCTGGTTGGGTGCTCCTAAGTCAATTCCTCTCATCTCATCTCTAGACTTCAACATGACTGTGCACTAGCATGCATGTCCTAGCATAGCCTGAAATTTACTTATTTAACTGAAGAGGAACATTCTTAATCCATAAATGTGTGCATATTAGGGCAGATTCAGGTGTTAAACTAGTAACTGTAAAATGTTACTGAAGATAATGGAAAAAATATCAGCATAGGACTGATGTGTCTTGAGGTAAGAAGGGCAGACCAAAGGAAGCAGACTGAGAGGGGAAAATATAGCTGCCTTTCATTTGTAAACTACCTGTTCTGCGCTCTTTCCAGTTACAGTAAAACTTTTTATTTTTCCCTTTTTGTTTTATCTAACTGCTATATTAACTAAATAAACTATTTGTATAGTGTTCCATAATATTTATCTATATGTGATTTTCATAGTTATCAGCATCCAGAAACAATTCCTCATGTATTAGGCCCTGATGAGGAGATATTCAGCAATTGACTGCAGCTTTACTGTGGAGAGGAAGTTACTTCATCCTTTGTAATAACACTTATGGGCTAAATGTCTGATACAAGAAACTCTTCTCAGAGTTCAAGCAACTTCACTAGACTGGAAACTTGGATCATTATGCAATTTTATATGGACTATTGCATAATTTTTTCTCCTACAGTTTACTTGGGACAAAGTCTTGATAAGAAATTAAACCTTGCATTGGCATGAGTCTTTCCAGTAAAATCTAGTCAGTTATGTTCCAGTCCCTTCAGGCTTCTAAATTCCTGCTAAGGAAGAGTTAAACATTGCATGCAAAAATTAGGAAACCAGCTGATGAAATGTATCATTACTTTGGAGCTGGTTGAGGATCTAACTGCTGTTTCCGCTGCACATGCTCCACAATAGCAAGTTCAAGTGGGCAGGGAGCGGCTGCCAACACTGTACCTGCCCAAGGCCAGAGGGAGCACTTATTTTCACCAGTAATTTGAAGCGGTGAGCTGGGTAGACATGCATTTATTATGCTACAACTTTAGTCCAAGTGCATTAAAAGATAAGCCTGACCTACCTTATAAGGATGCAACACTGAAGTACCGCAGATCTTCATTTGTTCAATGCACAACTTATATGAAAACAATTCAATTTTTCTATAGAATGTACATTCTAATTTATTCTAGTAGTATTAAAGGGTGGCCTCAGTTCCGCGCACACTGTGTGTCACCTAAAAAATCCACTGCGCAGGCTTGAAGGCCTTATCTGCATATGCGGGTAAGGACCTTCCCCGGCTCTTCGTTCGCGAAGACGGGCCATTATATTTATAGTAAAAAATACTGTAACAACTGACAGCAGGTTTTCTTAAGTCCTAAATAGTTCATATGCTTAACTTTATTGAGGACAGAAGAGACAATTGTAAAACAGAATATTTTTTACAAGACTAATTCGTTGACCCCTGACATAGAGCAGACTGCCCTACTGAAATATGCTTTAACATTTATTCTAATTTGTCTCAGGACAATTAGCTGGATAATGAATTATAGATGAAATACCTAATGAAGTAGATCAGTACAAACACTTTCAGAACTCTTGTTTTTGAGAAGCTGGAGTATTTTTGCTACTAATTTTAAGTCAAAATACTAAAATAATTCATACCATGAGAAGTCAGATATGAAACATAGTTCAGTAGATTTTCAAACTAAACATGGATCCACTTCATTGTCCTTTCCACCTGTTGAGAAAAGTCTTACAAAGTTGGTGAAGAACTTGTCAGCACAGTTGAATTTATGTTCTAAGGAAAATACCTTGGCATTCAGTTTGAGGTAGTGGAAGGAGGAACTGGAGGATCCTTATGCAGCAACCTCATTAAATTACTTTGTTATCAAACTACCTTTTTCAAACTTTAAGCTTACACTATTTAAATCACAATACTTTAAGCTATTGGTTAAGATACTATCATGTGAAAAAATCTTGTTCAGTGCCCACTGCTAAGGAATTCTGCTCTGACTGTCATGAGTATACATTAAGCATATCAATTATGTGCAAAAATTTTCTTCACAGCAGCAGTAGCTAGACACAACTTTCAGACATTCATTTGCATATGCTACATGAAAGTAGAAATATCATGAGTTACAGTACGCTGAAAATAAAATCTAACAAGGACATAGTGTTTTAAAACCACCTGAGGAGAGTCAATTGCAGTTGAGAAACAGTTACTGAACAAACATATCTGTCACCATTGTCCTAGAAGACTTGAAAAGGCAACAGACAGTCTTTGTGACAGTGACACAGATTATGCTTATGCTGCAAGTTTGTGTTGTTTGCTCTAATTATTGTAAAACATTTGACTGGGGTCATAAAACCAGACAATGTCAATTAGTGCTCTGCATGCAATTCAAGTGGATTAAGCCCCAAGGTGGAATGCTGAAGAGATTTAAGGGTTGCATTATTGCATTACAGAACTGCAAAGCACATAAGCCAAATAGCAATATCAGTGTATGAGATGTCTCACCAGACTAAGTTATCTCAAGGTCCTACAGTAAACTGCACACAAATTTAAGTAAAGTAAAAATGGCAAACAAATCTTTACAGCAAAAATTTAATATATATGTGTATAATATATAGGAGTGTCTATGTGTATAATTATATGCTTATACGCCCTACAAGCAGCAGAAGATATAAATTTCCCCCTTAATTCAGCCATCTGGCAATGCTTTTTGCTTATTCTGATGGGGGTTAATGGGCAGAATATGCTAGCATTGACAAACTAAGATAGTATTGAAGCATTAAACAGGAGCATCCAAGTGTTCATGTAAGCAGATGTTATCACCTCTTCTCATGGTTTGAGCTAACTGTTTAGCTCAGAATATTTGACTGATACCAGCACTTGAGACTTTGTTCTCTGTCTTTCTAGAAAAGACAAGTTGAGCTTCTTCTCACATCAGGAAAGTCGTGAAAATGTCAGGTGAATATTTCCAAATTAAATTTAGAGCTCCTCTTTCTCCAATTTTTCGAGTGCTTTTGCCATGGCTGCTTTTAAAGTGACGACTGTAGCCTCTAGTAGGATTCAGAATTGTACAATAAATTATGGAGCACCTAACAGAAACATTTTAGCAACATTTAGCATTAGTTACTTCTGCTGTAAAGATTTCATGAAGATTAATATTAATGTACCAAATACTCAAGTCTATTATGGAATGTGCATATTCTGCCACATCTTTGTCTGATAGATGTATTGAAAATGGTCTTTTTAATCAACCTGCACAATGAGGCATTGACAAATCAGCATAGAAGCAAGTAACACTGACTCTGGCATGTGCTTCAGTTCATAGAAACATTCTATAGCAATCAGCAGGAGTTATGTTCTCACCCTTGATAATTGGATATTGAGTAGAAAATTATGTTTGCTGCCACATGCACCTTAATAAAGAAAGGGTGGAGCTAATTGCATATCACAGAATCAAAGAAACTTCCAGGTTAGAAAAGACCTCTAAGATGTTCAAGTCTAACCTTTGACAGATCACCACCATGTCAACTAGAAAAAAATATATAATCACTTGTGATATTTAATTGCTGTGGCATAGCAGGGAAGATGTGCAGGCACTGGGATTAGCTTTAGAGAAAGAAAAGGTTGGACAATATAATAAACTGGAAATATAGCATTGCGTTTTTTACAAGAAATGGAGTATTAATTAACACCTCTACTTAAGTGCCTGTACATATGCTTCCCCAGTTGTGGTAGTTTTGCTAGAGAAAGCCATTGCAACCAACTTACAGCTGTATGGAAAGGAAAGACAAGTAAACATGCTCACATGAAAATATATAATATATTAACTGTGAATATTTTTTAGAATGCCTTGTGTTCCCTCCACTTCCACTTACCTCACTTACATACTTCATCTTCCACCAACACTGACTCAGAAAAATGTATCCTTCCCCCAACACAGATGTTATAATACATTGAGTTTTACATAAGAAAAATATTTCTCCAAATTATAAAAAACCCAGCCCTGATAAACCTAATATCTAATCATCCACAGCTGTAAATCATGATTGATAACATATTCCAAGTTATATTTAATGTAAAGACCTTGTATGTCCTTGGGCAGATATTTCATGCCAAAACCTAGATCAGAAAGCTGTAGCCAAAATATAGCCTCTATAGGAGGGCACACCATATGTTTCCCTGACTAATTTAGGATACTGCTTAACAGAATGGTTGTTGTCTTAGGTTACTCTGGAAAAAATTCTTTCAGGAAAACCAGAAGCATGCCTACTTAATGGCTATGTACAACAAAAGTGTTTATAACTGGTTTGTTTCCATGCTATTTTTTGCTATCTTCAGTGCGAATAAGCAGACAACCATGACAAGCAGAAACTCTGCTTCCATGCAGAAAGTGCATAAGGGTGGAAACCAGAATACAATGGAAAGGTGTGAAGCTGGGGCTTATTTCTCTTGCATTCAATTATTCAGTTAAACTGTACAATTTTTAAAGTTAATTTTATTTTTTTTCGTCTTTGATAAGTTTATTAAGAAATTTAATTACCTCACAGCTTCATTCTAATGTGGAATAACTTTTCCCCTGCAGAAGCTTTCACATAAATTCCCATGACTTTATCACATCTTTTCTTTTTCTGACCAGTGTGGAAACACCCACCTAGTTCTCCTTTCTTCAGCAAAATAACTTTCTTAACATCCCTTCTCAAACCTAAAATGAAAGAAAGACTTCCATTTCTGCCAGTGATTTTTATTCAGAATTATCTATTATCTGCTCTCTGTGAAGTAAGGACAGATCAGGCAGGTTTAAAATAGGCCAAAGGAAGGCTCTGAAATCTCTTAAATAATGGAACTTGACTTATGACAGAGGAAGATTTTGCAGTATTATGGCTGCTGCTGCCTGATTCTGGTAGCTGTTTTCCCCTTCACTGTACTGCTATCTTGTATTTGAAAGTCATGGAAAACTGATATTTTTATTGTAAAATGATAATAAAACTCATAAAATCATTCAGGGAAGTTTGAAATGTTTGCAACTTTTTAATCCTGTGCGGTTTTCGAACTGGATCACAAAATTCCCATGCAAACTATGGTAAGCTAAGAAGCAGATCATAGTATTTTACTGTATTGGATTATTATGAATGCTGAATGTAAAAAATTCAACCAAGAACAACATTTCTTTTGTAGCTTCTCCCTTTATACCTTTCTCAATATATCTAAATCTATTCCTGGCAGCTCTATTGAGTTGTCAGATTCTTTATAAATTCAAGGCAAGGTATTGGAATTTAATACATGCTGGACTTAAGAGATGTTTCCCCCTTTGGAAGAGCAGAAGACCTTAAATGAGATTGAGTACTTGAAGCTCTTATAAGGAGGAAAAATGCTCAAAGTAAAGGACCTGTGATGAGAAAATGGCCGTGAAGAGGGAGATAAACTTAGTAGTGTGTTTTATCTTGCTTTCATGCAGCCATGAGGAGTAAATACATGGGGAGTATATGCAAGGTATAGGACAGGACAGGACTCATTTTCTCAAGTTGTCACATCATTTGTAGTTTCCATAATAATTATGGCTAGAACAAGGTGAATCTTTTGCAATGAAACTCCCAGCTGGGTTGCTGAAGCTAAATTGCAGGGTTTCATCACAATACTGAATTTTATGGGTAACTGTTACAGATATTTTGGCATATTTGGGACTGAATCTAAACATTGTCTAAAGTGTAGTAAGCAACTACAACCTTCTCTGAGAGCTGTAAAAATTTATTGGGAGTGAGAGACTTAAGGATTTCATTTACCTCATCTTAAAGAAGACAGAGATGTTATTGTATTGTATTCTATAACTATCTCAGTGCTACTTATTTATTAAAATATCAGATAAGACAGGGACCTTTAATCTGGAAAACTGCAGAAGGAATGAATGATTTGAAAATTGCCTGGATGAATGCAAGACCCTGCATAATTGAGAAGGGCAGTAAGAAATAAATTTTAAACAATTTATTCCATTTGTGGTTTAACCTCCAAATCAAAATTTGGCTGTTGGTTTTTATGTCCTTTCTTTTCAAAGGGACGAGTAAACAAAATTCGGAATGATACGTGCAACTTGCAGAGAATTAGGCCCTCATGTTAATAGTGTTGAGCGAGACTGAAAAACTGCATAAGCAATGTGTATAAGTAAAGCAGTAAATTATGGAAGTTGGCAAATAACTGAGTAAATAGAAAGTAAGCTCAATAGGATTAGTTGAGGAAATCAGATCTGTAATTGCAAAACTGTTCAAATGACCAGGAAGTTGTATAAAAAATGGACTGCATGTCTAAGAGCAAGCATTTTATGTGAGAAACTGGAGAATAGAAGTCTGAATTTACAAGGGTGAAGAGAATTGGGAATACTCCCAGGACAGAAAAAGCTCTTCTAAATTGTTCTAGGACAACTTTTTGTAATCCACATATGAGTTTCTAAATTCTCACACTTCAAGCTGAAAAAAAGTTGGGTTATCTTTCTGGTGCGTAAAATGTATTTTATTTTTTGGTGGCTTAAGCCCACACAAGTCAGCTGGAAGACTTAAACCAAGTTAAGATTCCGTGCTGTTCATGGATATTTTTATTCTATATTTTGTTGCTGTTTTGGTTTGAGGTTTTTCTAAAGCACTTTTCTGACAGGCACAGTTCCACTACCCTCTAATCATGCCTGAACTCTTATATTCCTGTTATAGGGTAATCAAGGTTATTTAAGGTAGAAGAGGTCACCAGAAAAAAACATAAGGGGAAAAAAAAATAGATTAATGATTTGAGCTCTTCATTTATGTGCCTTAAAAGTTCACAATTTAAGTTCTATCAAATTATGTGAAGATCTTTCTCAATTTTTGAAGAAGCCTCTTTTGGCTAGGTTTGTCTGTACAGCTTTTTCACATGAACTTATTGTGATAGTTCGGACCTGGCTCCCTGCCAAATGCCCGAACCCAGAGTGGCAATCCCCCCTTCCCCCCTCCCTTCTCCCTCAGGGCAAAGGAAAAGAACCACAACAGTTGATGGGCCCAAAGTCAATCTAGTTATATAAAAATATATATATTTATGTATGTTACACTTATATACAATTAAAATGTTATGTATACAGTGAAGGAAATCCAAACACCCCCCAAAGGGAAAAGGGAAAAAGGGGAAAAAGGGACAAAAAAGGACACGGAAGAAATATACACTATTAAACCCGAGCAAAATAACTGGTAAAACAATTCTCACCACGTCCCTTAGAGAAGCAAGATCACAACCCTCTCCAACCTCCTGCGTGGCAGGACCAGCAGCTGCTGCAGGCCTCAGCTCCCAGATAAGCGAGACCAGCGCAGGGACCCACTGCTCCCAAACCTCACCGGAACAGAAGGGAGAGCGGTCTCTAATCTCTCTCTTATTTATACCCTGGCTTACGTAAAAATCATATGGAATACTGGTTACATGGCCACTTCCGATCACCAGGAAGGCCTGGACCAAAACCATCACTCTTATGCTTGCTGAAATGGCTATGGGTGTGAATATATAATCTAACTAGATTAATTCAAATAAATTTTGTGATAAAACTTCCTTTGTATTACAGGAAGCTGTCCCACATGTATGACAAACAAACTTCAAATTTCCATATTAGCTAGCATTTAAGCATACATTCAAACCTTCAGGTGGTACTTTTATTTTAAACACCTTCAAAACATAACCTAATGCAATCTGAACTCATCTCCATAGCTTTTGCTTTTGGGTCTTGACTCCAAACGCTCTTAACTTCTAATTTTCTACCACTAGTAAAGGAAATTGCTATTTGTTTTAGTAAGTCAACTGAATCTAAACCAAGGTTTTTAAAGTTCATGTGATATCTGGTAAACACCAGCTCCAGCTTTCAGGTTCATGCCCTATTCAGGTTCTGAGTATGTATTAAATTGGGTACATGTTGTCTTGTGTATCTGTATTATTCCTGAAGAAAATTCTCGATGTTCTTTCAAGGGAGATATAGGATACTGCTACTGTATTGATAGCTGAGGAATTAGAATTGCAAAGGCACCTCAGAATGCATATGTTCCGTAATATGGATTTACCTTTTGTCTGGTATGTATATCGATCTTTACTGGTCTATAATTCTGTTCACATTCAAAAACTGGAGAGAAAACAGAAGTATTTGCTTGAAGTACAATTTTAGAACACACTCACTCAATTTAGATGCTAAAATTCACTTGTAAGCTAAATGCTGTTAAGTTAGAAGCCATCAAATATTGCAATGTTTATGCTCTATGTGACATGGTATATCCTGTAGATTCGAGCAGAACCCTGATCTAAACAGGAATTAGTTTATAAGCCTTTGAGGGGGTAGGGGAGAGGGAACGGTTGAGTCTAATTCTGATTTGTGGTCCCAGAACCGATTATACAATTTACAATAAAGCTTATGGAATCAACTGGATCCAGTCTTTGGACCACCATAGCAAAGTAACAAACCTCATGCAAAATGCATCAACCTCCAAGCTAAGGAATCACAGCTCTCCTGTGGTCCCTTCTAAATCATGCATTCCTGTCTGCACAAAGCTAAAGGTCTTGGAAAAGATGACTTTGAAAAATACACTACAAGTTCCAAGTATTTTCCCCACTGAAAACAAAGTTGTAATTGGAGTCACTCGGGTTATGTAAGGGGTGATTTCAGCCTGTTCTCATATAGATAAGCGTTTTTGCACCTTGTATGACCTTGACTGTCTGACAGCTGAATAGATATTGCAGTAAGTTTCTGTTCATTTGAAACAATTATGTACAGATGTTTTCAAAGGATAAGAAAGCTGATCAGAAGGCACTTGAAATCCAGGAAAAGATAAATATAATATATGAAATAAACAAGTGCAACTGACACTGCTTGGACCTTTAATTGATGTATTGTGCTGGCAGCAGTGCTGAACATTTAAATGTTTTGCTCAAGATTGTGGAAACTTTAACCTCTGTGAAGCTTAGCCATGGGAATTACTGGACAGGTTTTCTCACAGTAGTTGTTTTTTTTTTTTCAAAACAATATTGAAAATGAGTGGAATAATTCAAAAGAAACACAATCCAACCATAAGCTGTACCTAGATTTTGATCTGAACCTTTCTTTAGGTTCAGGCAAGCAGAGATAGTGTTTATAAAAAATTTTGTCATTTCTGGTCTGTTCTCTGAAGGAAGTGAGATCATAGTTTGTTTCCTTTGTATCTGTATCTGTCAACTCCCATCTCTACATGACACTGTCTTTTGGCCAGATGGACTACTTTGACAGAGGCACATGTGCTTCAAATATTTATTTCACAGAAATTACAGGCAAAATGAAAAACAAAAAAAAAGTTAAAGACAGACTACCTTGATTTGCTCTGTGATTAGCTCAAAATTAATGAAATAGTACAGAATTTAAAATGGAAACATCACCTGGAATGTTGATGGAAGTATGGAATAAGTATCAAGTGGAGCTTTTGCAGTATCAGGTACTAATATAATTCAAATACAAGACACCAGTCTTCAAAGATTCTACTGCTTATGGTACTATTTGTTACACTTCTGGTTACTACACAGGTAGGAAATTCCTTTCTTTGACTTCATATTAATTTTCATTTAAAATTCTTGCCCCCTATTGGGAAAGTGAGATTAAATAGTCTCTTCTACTGCGGTGCAGTCTTACTTGTCTATATATCCTTATTGTATCCTAGTCCTCAAAGTTTGCCTCGCAGTTTTCTTGAGCCATCTCTTGCCCTTTCTTTCTCCAAGAGCATATTTAATTAATATGTTATCTATGAAAAATTCTAGACATGCACTGCTGTTTCAAATGTCCCCTCCACTTCTCTGTGGTGTCAACAATTGGACCACACCTTTTAAAACAGTTTGTCCTGTCCTGAGCATTCAGCTTTCTTCAATCTTTATTTCAGACTGAAAACTTTTCAAGACACGTCCATTCTCTTTTTACAAATTTTCAGGCCTGAGAGGCTCTCAACAAATAAGTATTAATATTTAACACAAATATACAGAAAGGATCGTGGATTTAGGGCATAAGATATTTTTTAAATTTTAATGACCTAAATTTGGTTCTTTACAAGGCTTTTTGTCTTCAAGCTGTATTATGTGCAACTATACACATTATGGTTTCAATAAAAGTAATTTTGTGTGCATATCCATAATACATATAAAAATATATTTTTCTCTAGGAAAATGGAATTTATTTAAGTTTACAGAAGTCCTGTGTGTCAAGTTTCTAAAGTAACAGTTCAAACAAACAGTTGCAAGGGTAGACATCTGTTTACTGAAAGGAAAAAAAAAACAAAGAAAACACATCTCGATCTGAGGGCTGAGTTCCCTTTGAAGAAAATAACTTTTTTTCTACTCCAAGGTCTAAAAAACAAGGAAAGCTACAACTACTGGAGTGATGATGTAATATTTTTTCTTTTTTTTCTTTTTTGGTAGGGAAGGAGAGTTAGAAGAATAGGAAGGGTGTTTATACATTCTGTTTTCTGCAACTTCCCTCTTCATCAGATCTCCAAAAACTCCTACAGAGACCAGGCAGTCAGTCAGCAGAACATTATCCTAGTTGATTGAGCACAATATTACACAAATAAACAAAACCCCAGGAATGATGAAAAATAATTGAGACCAGAAGTACCAATATCAGACAAGGAACTCAGAGTTAAAAAGAATACTTCAGACATTTAACTGCTTGTCCATCACTATAGGCATTGCTATTATGAACTGGAAGGTAATTTATTGTATCCATTGTTTCAGGCCTGTTAGCTTTAAGAAAGAACTATAAAAATAATTAAAGTTTCCTGGTCACGAGGCTTATTTCCTGATCCATTGTCTATAGCTAGCCAGGAAATCACTTGGCAGTAGTCACTGAAAGGGCCATAGGTAATTGCGCCAACTTTATCACTTCCTGAGCTAATGCTTGTAGGAAGTGCACATGAAAACAATAAAATTTTCAGTTAGAGTTTATCTGCCATTTAAAAATAGAAAACTAGCAAGCGTTTAACACTTGACTGCTACTTCAGTCTTGAAATCCACTTTAGGAAGGGGAAATTGGCAACCAGAGATATTGACTTGAACTAGTTTGTTTACAGCATTTTATACAAGCTAACCACCCCGAGTACCAACTTTGACAACCTCTCTTTTATTCCCAACCATATATTGTAATTAGTATATATTAGTAAAATTTTCATCACTAAGCTTTGTGACAAAGTAAACAGATTGCAGCTGTCAGATTGCAGCTTCACATGTAATCCAAATATAATTAAATATCCTTACTCATAGATAATAATATTCCATTTTATGAAAAATTTAAAACTTACTCTGATCTTTCCATTATGTTAATGTAGTTGAACTACAGATTTAGAGAATTGTTTTATTAGCAACAGTATTTGAAAGTGAACATAAGTGATAAAGATATATGACTTAATCTGGAATTTAAATAACCAATTATCCTTTACAAGCAAAGCAGTCACTACTTTTGCCCTTTCCAGATGAAAATATTGTGTCTCTATTTATCCTTTGCTCCTATTCCATTTTAAACTCCTGAATGACTCTTATTCACTATAGAATCACTCACTGAAAATTGTTCTTTGTTTCATCCATGTTTTGCTTTACACTCAAAATGCACATATGTACATGGTTATACTTCGAGCAATTTATGTTCCTGAAAGGAATATAGAAACTTTCTGAAGCAGATCCTTTACAGATTCAGAGGAAAGAACCAATCTACTGAATGCATTATTAAGTATGTACTGACAGTTTATGAAGTAGAATTTATATGCAGTGCAAAGTATATTGTATTTGCTTTATTTTTATAGATATAAATATAGTGTTAAGTAATGTTATAGTGTTACTTAACCCACATAGTTTTTGAGTTAACATTTGAAGTGTGAAGTTAAGCATTTGTAATTCATTAGAAAGTGCAGAAATTCGGCCACCTTGATGACTTGTGCTCTTTTCTGTGGTCTAATTTCACTTCAGTGAAAACCTTCAGATCTTATGTAAAATGTATTTTTACTGTCATTGCCAAAAATTAGCTATTTTACTTCATCAGTCTTGTTTCTACAAGCGTTTGTCTAGTGTACATTCTTTTGCAAGATGGTGTCTTATTTCAGAAACATGGACATGTGTCTGACATTTGAGTTAATGTTCTATCAGTTACAGACATTAACAACATGAATTTATAAGAAATTTTGGGGAAAGTAATAAGCTGACACACTAGTCAGCATGTAACCATTAAAAATTATTTTAAAGCATTAAAATACTCGTGCTTAGTATTTAATATGGCATTGAACATTCCTCATCAGTTATCATATTAGCCTTTGTGCAAGGGGCTAATATCCCTCATTGAACAAAACGATTAATCTACTTAGTTCTATTATTTTCCAACACAGAAAAAAACTGTCCTAGATAGACTTGTCTGCTCCTGTCTGTGCCTTATAGAATTAGTATAGGCTTCCCACACACACTAAGAACATGCAAATATTGTAGTTAAAATTCACACTTTTAAACCACTCAACTTTCTGAAAACCGGATCTTTTACTTGGTCCTGAATAAGATGTTTCCAGTTCCTTCTTGTTTTTAAGTAGGATGTTTGCAATTCTTTTTTGTTCACAAAGTTACATAGTCTCTTCTCTTGATGCAGATTAACAATTTTAACACTGATTAGCATTGAGTGAGCAGAAGAAATATAATGCCTTTGCTTCTGTTGATTTCTTTTTTTTTAATTTTAATCCCTCTAAAAAGACTTTTCAATTTCTTTAATTCCATTCTAGAGAAACTGTGCTATAATAGAAACTGAAGCCTATAAAAGAGTTTTAGGCTAAGGAATTATAGTAAACCTAGAAGATTTTTCATTTAAATTCTGAAAAATTCCTACTTTTAGCTGGAGTTAAGACAGACTTGAAATCAGATGCACTGTGGCTGCTGCTATGCAAGTCTGCAATGTTTTTGAAGATTTCTACATTGAGAAACTATCTATATTCCAATCTGTGACTCAAAAGTGTATGGGATGTTCAGTATAACTATACAAAAATTAGACTAAAATTGCAGCCATCTAGTTTGAAAGGAATCAGCGGAGAGGTTTTTTTTTCAGCTTTAATAACTACATTTTACTACAGAGCATATGTACAAGTGATCTATACTAGTATCTAAAATTCTTTGTGCTCTCATTTTCTGTTTTACATTTTTAATAGCTATATTAACTAATTCATGAAAAAGTAAGACACTGTTAAGGACTTGCTTCTATGGTCAGTATAGTCTTAGGCTCCAGTTAGAGGGGATTTAAGAATTTGCAAATTGTAAAGATCTGTGAGTAACATCTGTCACTCCTCTCATGTAATTAATAAAAATTAATAAAATGCTGCCCTTTTCAAATTTATCTAGAAGCAGAAAACAGGATTCAGGATGAAAGGAGATCATGGAGTCAGTGTGGTGATAAAGGAGATGCTGATCCTGGAAAAATCACACAAATGGTCATTATTTTGCTATCTCAAGAAGGCACTGGGGAGGGATGAAGGGAAGGCACAGGGGAGAGAATGATACTGTGTCTCTCAGGTCTTCCTAATCACCTTCTTGACCCAAACACCTTCTTCTCTGATTTCAGGTCAAGGGCCCTAATTAGCTTCTAAACATGCTGTGTCGGCTTTACAAGGCTCGTTGGAAGGATAAGACTAAGAGGCTGGGAAATAAACAGAGTCTTTATGAATTTGGTGTAAGGTGAGAGTCAAATGCGATAAGCCATCATACTGAAAGCTTCTTCAACTTCTGACCAAAGCAAATTATTGGTATTGAAGCTCAGTATCTCATCTGCAATTTAAAAAACAAACATGTATACTTTATACACAAGATATTTTGAGAAGCAAATCTGAGCCTTTTTTTTAATGCCCATGGTAATTCAACAAAATATTGTGCAGGGTTTTATAGAGTGAGAAAAGAAGGAAGAGAATATAGGTTGTGATAATTATCACCATGCTCAGGATGTTCATAAATGCATACTTAAACATTTATATAACCTTTGAAAATACAGCAGTATAAAATTATCTTCCAGATGCATTAAAGAAAATTTTAAAGGAAAACAACTGTTGCTTGATAAGCTGACAGAAATAATTTCAGTTTAACACTGGAGAACAAAAACTGAAAACAAATGCTGCAGCCATAGGGGTTCTGCCAACCTAATGCTGCCACATACATTAAAAGTAAGCTTCAGTATAAGGGAAAGTCATTTTTCATACTTGTGTAAAATTATGACTCAGTCTTTTATTGCAAGGAATTTCTGAACAGAAGGTGCAGAGTAAAATCTTCCAAGTTGATGTTGCAAGCTGTCTAGTGGTGTTTAGATTATATCTTGCTGACTGTATTTGTTGATGTGATTCACTGGAACTAAAAGACAGAATGTGGCTGAACTTTGAAATGATACAACACAAACAAAAGTAGGACTTTATATCCATTTTGATTTTTATTTCTGCAACACTTAAAATCACTGATATGCTTTAAAAGGGGGAAAAATATTTTTGTAATATATATTAAAGTTTATGAAAATATATCAAAGTGAATACACTGAGCATGACAACCTCATTGGATGTGCATGTGTTTCCTTCATATTAACCTGCTCTTCTTTCTCAGCTCTCAACCTCAGTCACAAATCCTCGGAAGGAACTTCAGTGTTTCACCATCAAGGTCATCACATTACGCCGTGAACGGTGTTACTATTGTGAAATGCAACCATAGTCTTGTGCTTCCATTGACATATTAAGACCACCTAACACTTGCACACTTGAACAGCTGAAAGCACTCATCACCCCAGTCGTCTTACTTCCTCCCAGGTAAAGTTTCTCAGTTCATTATGTTGTTTTCCTTTCTGAACAATTTCTTGGGTTTGTATTTTTGCTTCCGTGGCTGTCTGAACATCACCAGTCATATCTCCAAGCTAATGAAACTGGTGTACATGTGTACACTTTGCATTAGCCAGAGTTCTGATTTAATTCATAATTCATATGGAACTTAGTCCCCACATTTATAGATGGATATTTTCATGAATCCCCAATAATTAAAACCAATAATTAAGCCACCTGATAGTTCTGGATTTTTTTCCTTGATGGCTATCTTGGGAATAGCCATGATGATGGCTATGATGAATGATAGAATGAGCTTCTGTAAACAAAATTTGAAATAATTGTTTATAAAGATCAGTCACCAAGGCTTTTCCATTAAATTTCATTGCACTTAGATGAAATAAAAAGCAGGCATACCTTGGGTTCAAATATTTGACACACTCCAACATATCATGTGCTTCCTAATTTCTCACATCCTTCCCTTCTACTTCCCACCTCACTTCTCATTTTTATCAGAAGCTAATTAGGATGATCACAAGAGGAAATGACATGAATTTCCAAAGTGATCTCTTTTCCTTTTTCTTTTATGAGAGGCTTCAGATTTCTATCAGATCACTTAGTTAACTGGGCATCACTCCCCTAACTATCCTTACTTTCTAAAAAGCCGTCACTGTAAATAAACAGTCAGAATCCTTCATTTTAGATTGAAGACTAGAAGTTCATAATTGGCCTCTGATTCTGGGTTTTTTTGAGCATTTTCTTATCTGTAGATCAAACTGCATGTAATGCAATCTTCTTCCACACGAGCCTTCCACACGAACTAGAATGTTATCAAAATAAACCTGTTCTGCTGTCCTTCTCCTTCTCCACTTTCCCTGCAATAGCACTAATTGAAATAGTATATTATTTGAAAAGGAGGTGCAGGGGAAGCCCTCAATCAGGTTGAGCAAGACTGAAAGAGAATTTTGTATTCATGTGGTATACTGACTTCAATGTTAAAATGTTATTGAATCCTGCATTCAATTACATTGTAATCGTGCTATTAATAATGCCCTATATAAATACATAATAACATACTAGCAGCAAAGTATAAAAGTGGTTAGAAGAAGTCACACTGTTTAAAAAAACAAATATGATGTAGCTGAGGGCCTTTTAGAACTGGTTGTCTGTCTAGTTTAACATTCTCTTTCAGATATATTTTGACTTAAGCCTCTCCTTCAGTATCCTATTTCTTAGTTAGTCAAGACTCCCAGTGACAAAATCACCTAAAATAAAATAAGGTCTGAATAACTAAATATCCAATGGTTTTATTTTGAAGTATAGTAACCACTGTGATATATATATATATATATACACTGTATTTACTTAAGAGACACTACACATTCTCACATACACTTTTATATGTATTTTCTTTTTCTCTGTGCAAGCTAGTAGGTCTGCTAGGCAGGACTACTCTATAAGTTGTGAAATTAGCATTTTTCTAACTGTGAACAAGGCAAATACATGACAGTATTGTGAAGCACGAGCATTGCACAAGAGAGTGCCATTCCTCTCCATTACAATGGGGTAGCTGCCAGATGTCTCCTAGGTCTGGACTCGACCTTTGAGACTGAAAGAAAACAGATAACTTAAGAACAGCTGTTCGGGGGGGGGGAAAAGCAGCTTCTGTAAAAAGTATCTTAAAGCTATGAAACATTACAAATTAACTCTGTTTATTGTAGTGGTCTGTTTTAAAATTACTATCAAGTTTTACATCTCAGAGTAAGAAGCCTAATAAACACAAATTGAGAAGTTTTCAGTGGTCAAGCAGGCACTCAGTTTCAAGATCTTTGTTAATAGTAATGATTGAAATATACATCCAGGAATCTTTTCACTCATCACTGAAATAGAACCGTGTCCAAAATCAAACATGGCGGCTGTTTAGCAGTACATGTCAACACTAAACAAATGTTTAGACAAGAGGGAATGAAAAATAAACAAAAAAAATTACACTTTGATAGGATTTATTTACAGAAAGTAATGCAGGAAGAATTGTTGCTAAATGTTTAACATGTTTTTCAGATATAGGCTTTAGCTCCTGAAATATACAATAATTTCAGTGGTTATTAATACGGTGAACTTCAGTGTTTTGGTGTGTTGTTCATAGAACTACATCCTTAACTTATCAATACCAAACAGAGAAATTTTTTCAGAACCAAATATATCATATCTATAAGGATTGTCTCCAAAGGCCTACACCAGTTTTCCACTGTGTTCACAATACCAGGCTTCTCATTGCAGTCAACTGCTGTTTTGCCATTAGTTTGAACAGAGAGTAAGCAAAAGTGTTGTAGCGGTCTGCAACTATATCAGCAATTATATTTGTGGGCATCACAGACTATGCCTTTGGAATGTCAAAAAGTATGGATTTAAGAAAGAATTGGAACACAGTGTTGTTTGTTCTTGTACTTGTGGTTGTTACTCCCAAGGAATGAAAAAGAAAAGAAGGGAGAGGAAAAATAAAATAAATTAATTTTATGTTTTAGAGTGTAAAATGACCTGTATTGGTATCAGGAAGGAATGTTTTTGATGGTTTTGAACTGACAGGATGTTGTAGAAGTAGGCAGTGTTTTTAGGGAAAGAGTGGCCATTGTGGGAAAATGATACCTTTATTTGGATCTAGGTAGATCTAGATTTGTTCAGTAATTCAAGATGTTTATTTAATTGCCAATAAAGTATATAGAGTGTTAAGTTATTGATACTATATTGCAAGAGGGACTGCAGGAGAATGAAAATGCATTTAAGGAATAGAATTAAGAAGTGAGAAGTAGAAATGCTGGGAAAGGAACCTGTATGAGTAAACCTCAGCACAGCACTGTGGTCTTCATGTTTAGTCATGTATGTCTTTCATTTACTTTTGAAAAAGTGAGAAGGTAAGGACAAAAAATTTTTTTTTTTACATAGGCAAACACAAGCAAATGGTAACTCGAATATTTATACAGTGGAATCAGACAATAACAATTAATTTCAATTAAGATTTTAAGCATTCCAGTTTTGTAATTATATATGATACGATGTTCAAGCAGCCAGAGAAAAATATTAAGGAGGAAGCAGAACATAAAGTAAAAGATAGTTCTAGTTACCTATATGACAAGTAATAGTCAGTCTTGGCTAACCTCTTTCCTAAAACTCAAAGGATATCCCTAGTGGATGCAAGTGGTATTAGTTTACTGATGTCTCTGACTGTGGCTTGTTAAAAATGAAAGAAAGAGCTTCTAAATTGTTTCTCAAAAGAGATTAAGAAAGGGTCAGATTCTGAAAGAATTATTTCTGCTGTTGAGCACTTAACAGCTGCACATTCTGTTGTCATGTTGTCCTTATATACGATTTTTTGCACGGGTTATGCCTAGTCGATTATACTGTGCCCTAACTGAGGTTTTTCTCTGCAACGAGGTCTATTCTTTTAGGTCAAAGAATAGTTGTTTCCTATAGTCAGAAGGAAGACAGAATTGCAGATTGGTTTGACATCAAGAAAACTGTAGAAGTTTCCTTGGTGACCTGACCAGACTTTTTGACTAAGGCACTCAAGAAAGTCGACCTTATTTCAAATATCTTTATGTTTTATTATAATGCAGATCTGAATGTTGGAATTGTGTCTTTTGAATCTGAACTGCTTCACTGCATTTGGGTATTTTGGGATGTGGCAGTCTGGCCAAAGTCCAAATCTGCCCTACGGAGATTTTTATTTTGCCCTATCAAACACCAGAACTGTTTTTTTGCAGTTGCAAAGCTTTTCATAAGTAAAAAAAATGGAGTTCTCTTTTATTGTAATTGGAAACTGAGACAAATTGACAATGCTTAAGTTGTAAGTTTGATTAAACTTGGCTCTCAGTTCTGTGCCTTAACTAAGAGTATTTTTCCCCAACAGAGCAGTAAAATCTAGTACTGAACGGAGAGAGAATGCTGCAGGAGAACAGATATTATATAAATCAGCAAGATAAATGCATAGATTTACATGATGAAGAGAAATGTAAGGAGCAATGTGTTATACTTATTGCTCAAAAGGACAGATAAAAGAAAAAATAGAAGTTTTTACTGGGTTTGCGGTTCTTATGCTAAATGGATGGACGCTCTTGGATAAATCCTGTTTCTAGAAGATATGACATTCTGAGAAAGATGTTTAAGTTTATCATTCTTGCATTAAAACTGACTTCTAAATCTACTGGTTGCAATTTCCAAAATATATCCAAGAGGGTTGGAAATAAAAAATTTTTTTGCTCATCATGGAAGTATATCAATATTATATACTGTAAACATATATACCCATATAGGGTATATATATGTGATATGTATTAATAAACTAATTTTTTTCATGTAGAAAAGGCTGCAATCTATGTTTTGGGGAGGAAAGGATGATCAAATTGCAGAATCACAAAGTCTTGGTAGAAAACCTTTTGCCTTATGGTAAAATTACGTACATCACATAAACACAGTCACTAACTTGTAGCTCCTGTCATTGCTCAAAGCTGCTCATCCCATCCAATATGAACACCTGCCTTCGAACCCTGTTCATGGATGGTTCAGCTCCTTCCTGGAATTCATGTTGTTCTGTTTGGGCCTTTTACAGAACTGAAAAAGCCTGACATTCTCAGCCAAGTATAATGTGAAGATTTAAGCTGAAAGCTGGTTTCACTTAGGCCTTTTTCCCCAATGAGAAGGCAAAACCATCACATCTTCTGTTCCATTTTCTATAGTGTGTGTGTATGTAGACCAACACACAAATTTTAAAAGTATGGATCTTCATTAGATCCCACTGATTTTCCATCTCAACAGACTGTACTGATCTGTCATTTGACCAGTATCTAAGTAAAAGAGGGAGCAGGTGAAGGTACATATAGAAAGAAGAGCATTTATAAACTAGGCAAGCACATAGAATATTTTTAAGAGTTTAAAAACATAAACAGCCTTTCCATCAGTGATTGAATAATTTCTGAACATTTTCCTGTGAGACACTGTTTCCATCTCACACGCATATACGCACAAGGTACAAAGATATGGGAGTAATAAGAAAAACTTCTCTTGTGAGAGATGATTCTGATGAGCATTAAATACCTACAAATCTAGTTACTTGCAAATCTTTGTCCTGGAAAGAGCTAATGTTTTGTTATCCTACTGAAAGCAATAATAGTTGTATTCAATATACATCTGGTCTTCTCAACATGCATGGGGAAAAGAAGAGGAAATTTTGGAAGGTTATACATTTAATTCACCTCCATAATCCTTTTCAATGCAAGAGCTGTAAAAGAGGAGAAATGTGCAGTTTCATAATTTGTAATGGGTACAAGACTTTCCAAAATAAATTAAACTATTACAGCTGTGACCCTTAATAAGATATTCTAATTTACAGAATTTGACCTCTGGGGACTCCAGAGCTGAGAAAGCACGAACTTTAATTAATGCTTTTCTGCCACCCCACTGCATTGGCTGCTGTGGTGCTTTAGGTTAGGAAGTACAGCTATACTACTTCTGACTTTGTTTTTCCTCTTGACCACATAAGAATAACTCATTCTAGCATTTTTTTTCAGCAACCCCCCCTTCAAAATAATGCAGAAACCCTTATAAAATACATTTAAGCTGTCTGAAAATTTCTTTACCCCTTCCAAAAGTTACAAGGTATTCTCTAATTTTGATACATTTTGATACAGGAAGAGCATTGCTTCTATGAATGTTTTGAACACCAGGGTATTTAATTACTTGAAGATGGATATATCTAATAAATTCATGACAGACTATTCTGTGGTGTGCTTCTGAATAGTGAAAAACACCCGTTTTGAGGCAGACAATTCAGCTGTAAGCCATCTTGAATATATGAAAATAACAAAAAGGAAATTCTCACATACTGTAAATATTAATTTATTGAAATGATCTTTAAACAAGTTTGCAATGATGATGAACTATGATTAATTATTCTCTATCACAGTGGACTACTTCTTAATCTTCCATAAGGTTACTATCAGTTTAAACATTTGCATTGTTAAAAAAATCAAAGATGTTACTTTGTAAAATAATTCTGAAAATGAAAATGAGAGCACATCACCTATTCTAAAATAAAACATGTCTATGTGGATGCAATAATTTTAATTTTTTTTCTTTCACTACAGCTTGCAAATACATCCCTTGCTAGAGCAGAAATTTTAATAGCAATATTATCATTTTGCCTAGACAAGAAAAAACCAAAAAGATTGACATTAATGACAGCAATTATTAATGAAATAAGCATATGCCAACAGTATATAGTCTTTGGTTTTACTCGGATACATGTCAGAAAAACAGGGGATTTAGTATGAACTTATAGTGAGATGAGTACTACTCATCTGTTTTTTGACTACATTTTTCAAGGTTGCTCAGATCATGTGTTTGTGAAAAACTATTCTGTGGTGTGCATTGTAGTCTTCTTGAGAAAATGCTGTCCATGGCAAATGATGTTTAAGAATAACTTAGGGGTAATATATACTCAGTAGGTCTGATATATAATTGATTCTACTGAGTATGTAAGGATTGTGGGTTTTATCCAGGGCAATGCATGAGAGACCTTCAGGAGAGTTGTATCATGACTTGAGTGTCTAGACAGAGATAAAACTGTAACTGAATCACCTTCTCATTATACTAGGACCTGGAAGTTGTATTTTCTCCAACAGTGTAATTCTTCCAAGCATTGCTAACTCCAAGTGACATGGTGAGCATGGAGCAAATCACAGCACAGATAAGTTAGTTCCTGGCCTTAGTTTTCGTTTGTTTATTGTTTGTTTTTTTTCCAGTTTGTATTTTTTCTGGAAACCTGAATTCTCTCTCCCACCCTAAAAACATTATTACATGGCCGAAATACATCAAACATAATGAGTTCATTCTAGTAATTTAATAGAAGGAGGTGTGCTTGTTAAATCAAATATTCACATATCCATATGACTGGTAAGTGTAACAAAGAGAAACTAACATCATTGTGTTAAAGATGGAAGGATTTGTTCTGGTCTCAAAAGCTGGGCAATACTGCTTACAGGTCAGGCACAGACACAAACATTTGCCAGTAGTTTGCAAACACAAGGATGTGCTTCTTAGACTAGTTACTATGACAGTTGCAGGCAGACAATGTTTCAGAACAATGGTAAGATATGACTGTTTTACTATCAAAAGAACTATTTACTACTATAAGTACCTGGCTTTCTGAGCAGAACATCCATTTATTGTTAAAGAACACAACAGTTAGTTTCCAAAGTTTGCTGCCCCATAAGTCACCAGAAAAAGTGTCATCCAGCTTCAAAACATGTACATCATTAATGAAAATTAACCTTAAATTAACCCTTTCTCCTGTCATCTCCTCATTTTAGCTTTTAAGTGTAATTAAAATTGCTACAGTTTTAATCTTGTTTTCTATTCATTTTTGAAAGCAAAATAGAAGCCACAACATTTTTGTGAAAGGAAAATGTTGCTGCTGCCCAGTCTTCATTAGTCTTCAATGTCTTTCAAACTATAAATATTTTAAAATAGAGTGTTTAATGGAAGGATAAATCTTCGTTGAGTAGCTAAACTGCTATCACATGAGAAGGGGCAATTTTGAGTGAATTGTTTAATTTTCTTCATGGGAAGGCCTTATTTATTCATAATATCTGCTCCCACTACCTAAATTATTTTTCCCTCATTCTTTTAGATGAAAACATTACTGTTTTGGAGGTACTTGTCTCAATTTCCAATCTAGAAATAAAGTTAACATATATACATTACAGATGTAGAACCAAAGTGGAGATACTAATTGGCTTTCCAAGCTCATACAAACTTTGGGCAGAATTGCTCAAGTCCAAGACTAATCCTCTGTTTACCACAGGTATTCTGAACTTTATCAAAGCATTTAAATGAGGGAAGCTGTCCAACTATGAGATGGACAGTGGGTGAAAGGAAAAAGAATAGCGTGTCCAGAAGGGAAAATGTAAGGCTGATAAATTCTGTCTTACCAAAATTTGAAATATTTAAGTCAATATTCTTGTACTAACCTTCTACCTACACCATATGTTTGAAATAGATACGATGAAGAATGTATGTAGTGGCTTCCATTGGACCAAACTACATTTATAAGCCTCATGAAATTTTAGCTGCTAAAATCTTTGTAAAGACTTGATATGTATGAAAAAATTTGGGACCTTGCAGTATTCCAACCTTAGGAGAACATATAAAGAAGATGTGATCAATTGATCAGAGTGCTGTTACAATGGTTTCATTTATAATAACATAGATTTCATTAAAGAAATCTGAAAATTTCCATGAATAGGATGCTTTTAGAATTCCACTTTATTAAAAAAAAAAAAAAAGAAATCATCTTATAAAAAACTATTGCTTTTCCTCTGTAAATAAGGAAAAAGCTGATTTAGCTACATAAAGATGCAAACCCCACAATTGTGTAAGAAAAGGGCTTAAAGAAAACACAGCCATAGCAAATAGCCACTACTTTCATACTGTTCACCTGCCAGAGATTTGACAACGGTAACAACAAAGCGGTTTTAAACCTTTAAATACACTTCTTCCTTAAATATGCTTATGATGCTGTATCCAAGGACCACACATCTAATCAGGGTAGCAGATAGTTGTTACTTCCATTACTTTCCTTTAAATTGTAGGAAGCAACTTCATTTTAGCTGGAACTGAGAATGATTAAGTCACAGTTCTATACCTGGAGTTAGGTCGTGATCTGATCACTGGGGTGAAGAAATGACAAGAAGATTGTAGAGATCCCAATAATGCAAATCATCCAAATGCACAAAAGTGAAAAGTTTGAGAATACACTTTTTTTATGCTACCCTTTGCACTGCTTAGTCTTGTCCTTTTGTTCCCAATCATTAAATAAACATCTCTGCCTGGACTAGTTTCTTCTTTAAATGAGAAATTTGAAAGCCCTTTGCACAAACTGTATTTCTCCTTCCCTCACGGTCCACACCTTAATTATGTAGAGAAGGTTGAAAAATATAACTTGGAATTATTCACGAATACAAAATAAATCAAGAAAAGAAAATTCACAATTTTTGTGATTTTCTTATAAATACCTCATCTTTCTTTTTCTATTACACAGAATTTCTCTTACTACAGACCAAATAAGACAAGGATAAACTGGATTCTACCATCATTCTGTCATCATCAACAAAATAATAATTTGCATTCTAATTACAAGTACTTTATTATTCATGACCAATTAGAAAGAACACCACTATTTTCAAAACTTCACTTAAATTTCAAGGCTCACAATGTGAAAGGAGTGGGTGTGGGACTGTGAAACCATCAAGATTTGTCCCTGAAAACCATAAGCAAATTTGATAGCAAAGAGACAGAAAGAACTCCCACAGGGCCATTTTATAAAGCATTTTTCCAGATTCTTTTGTGCTGTCAGTCTTTGGATTAGAGAGAGAAATAACCTTACTGCTCTCTACCACAAATACATCTCATATCAAAGCTGGATTAAAGTTAACTTTAAATGGCAACTTCAAGCAATGTAAGTACAAGACATACAGTCTTAGTAGGCATGACTTCTTATCAGATATTCCTCGTGATTTGCAACACACATCACACGTAGATTCAAATATATGCATGTATAAACATTTCTTTGTCTTTGAACGGAGAGGTGTCTAACCCATTTTCTTTCTGGGATTTCCATTGACTGATGCGGTACCTTCAGCAGGGGCAAAACTGGTCAACCTGAAAGATCCCTGCTGAACTCAGTCAACAGGCTGAACATGACCTTGGCAGCTGTTTCTGTTTTCAAGGTCAGTACAAACCTTATGAACTGTTTTCCTTTCCATCCCTCATAGGATTAAACAGCAAAATGGTAAAAAATAACTAACTTAAATATAAATCTCAAGAGAAAGTAAAAAAACAACAAATACATCAAATGGGGAGATATAAGGTGCAGAAAAAGGTCAATTCAAGGTTATATCCAAGGACTATGGCTCCTATTCTGCTTCAGTTTGCTATGTCTCTCACTGAAGGCAGGCTGTAACATTACACATTTGGAATATCTACATCATCGACCTCTGCATTTCTTTTTGGCTGAACGTGTTTCTTATAGGATTACATTAATAAGACAGGAAGAAGTCCTTATGTCATTACTGTTTTGAACTGGAGATACTCAGCTTGCAGCCTAGACACTACAAATTAAGACTGTGAGAGAGAAAGGATTTATTCCTCTCTTCCGTCACAAGTTTAAAAACCCCAGTCTGAACATGAAGAATAACTACAAAGAAAGGCTTATTTCTTTGGTCATTCAGGGCACACTAGAAATTGAGATAAGAAAAGTAGAAACTGACTCAAGTATAAGTTTATCTCTACCTAAGCACAAGCAAATTGGGAATTAATTTTTTGTGTAGATGTGATGGGGAGGGAATCTCTCAGAATAAGTGAAGCAAAATGTGCCTTCCCTTCACTCTCCACAACCATTTAACCTTCTGTAATCAGGGAAAGAGAGTTTAGTATGTAAGTAGGCTGACATTCAGGGCTACCACACAGAAAGGAATCAGTAACAGTAATTTATGGGAGGTTTCTTTCTACTTTAATCATGTGTACAGTACAAGTCAAACCAAGCTGCTGAGGGAACCTTTTCCAAGGACCTACTTTTACTCCTGGATTTCAAACCAGCACTTATGGAAGTAAACACGGACATGCTGACTGTTCAGTGCATAACATGATTTAAATATATCCAGGCATTTCTCTACCAGCACTTCTCTCATACTTTCAGCTGATAGGATACAGAGTATGTTCTAATATCCATGGTCATTAAGACACTGCTTGGGTATTTTCACTTCTTTCCTGGCTCACTCTCCTTACGGAGCAATAAACAGAAGTGTCAAAAACCTTACAAAAGACCTGTTCTCTTCAAATTGCTAGATTAGTTTTGAAGGCTCAAATTTTCCTTCCTCTTAACAGGATGGAAGTGTTGACTTTACAACTGCTTTGAACTGCCAAAATGGCCTTAAGCAGTCATAGAAAGGCTAAGAATGTGGACCAGAAAGTTTGGAATGGCTTCAGAAAATCATCCCAAATTTCCTATGCTGTACCAGCTCATGTTGCCAAAGGAATAACATCCGCTGCTTTGGTGCTGTGCAGTGCAGCTGTGTGACCATTCACATTGTACATTTGAAAACTGCAGTATCAGCAGGCTTCATTTGCATGCAGTTGTGGATTCTCAAGTAGGTCTAATTTAGAAAATACCCCACAGAAATAGGAAAGACTGTGAACATACTGACATAATTGAGAAAATTCAAGAAAAAAATGCAGGGACTCATTATATACGGTTATCATTATTTCTCTCACTTATTCCACTATGGTATGGTTTTGCCTGCTTTTGTTTAACAGTTCTTTTTTCCTTCTTATATTTTTCTCTCTATCAACCAATGAAACAATTTTTTATGAGATACAATTAGAAAAGAACACATCAAATTTATTTTAACGCAATAATTTTGTATTACTATTGTATATTTGTGGTATTTGCAATTACACAATAAGATAAAGGTCATAAGGATTTTGAATCTCCTTATTTTAAAATTATTATCATCTGCTGTTAGGAAAAATTTTCTTTCTATTGAGAATACTACATGGCATATTTAGGTACATAAAAAAGATTTCATACCTCTGCCTGAAACACTGGGTTAGATATTTATTTATTCATTTATTCATCAATTCATTCCATTTCAGTAATACTTCAGGAGGACAATCAGGCTAGGCATTGTGCTAGGCACTGAACAAATGAAATCCAAAAAATCCTTGATTCAGAATATTTATAATGAATGATGCAACTGTAGAATTAAATATTCTCTTTCTATTTGGTGTACAAACAATTAACCTTTACTTAGAATGGTAATTCTGGAGACTTGCCTAAGGCCAGTGAAGTAATAGTAAAGGAAAAGATGAAGTGCAACAATAAGATCAACTTGTAAATTGATGGAATTCTTTTCCCAATTGCTTCTAAACTTTCCACAGTAACAGTGAAAGAAATATGGTCCCTACATAGTCACCTAGTACTTGATTGTATGCTCTACTCAGCATCTCATGTTAAGTAATGTAGTGAGAGTTCAAACTGTGAGTTCTGGCGCCTGATACCCATGGAGCAGGATGTCTGTTGAGTGGTCTTGCAATACTATTGGTCACACATATTGGGTATTGGCAATATCCAATCCTATGCAGAAAACAGGGTTGCTTTATATACTTACATCTAAAAATATTATTTAAATTCTCTTGGAATCCTGTTATACTCACAAGTGATCTCATTAGCTCTGTCTTCTCACTTCTTGGGTGCATCCTATTAGTTGGGATTGTGCTCCAAACCAATTCTGCATCTTCCCTGAAGAAGACCCTAAGGTTTCACGTCACAGGGAATCCACATGATTAACTTTCTCAGGCCTCTATTTCCATATCATGCTTGGAGATGTTGAGACAGAAGGAGACACCACTGTATGTAAGTGAAATTTCCTAGATTTCCTAAACCCATAGAAAACCCTGGAATATGTCTAATAGTCCCACTGTTGCATTAATTTCCATTTAGGAAGAAAGAATCTCTCCTAGATTTAATAAAAAATGGATTTATTTTTAGCTATACGACAACATAGCTCTCTGTCTACATCTTTTGCTTCCATGTTTCCCTCTCTTTGCATACTTTTCCTTTAGATAATGCTGCCCTCACTCAGAACTTCATTTCATATTTTTCCAAGATTCTTAATTAAGAATTATTGTTCTACATTTTAATAGATGACTCTAAAGCACACAAAAAGGTGGAACAGGAACACAGACATAATGAGTTAAGGGCTGGAGGGGGAGAAGAGATAGGAAAAAAAATGTGTTTCTCCTACTCACCAGAAAGTCTTTTGGTTTGTTGTGGTCTTTCTTTTAAAGTCTTACTCTACAATATTTGTATACTATACAGAAAGCAGAAAAAAGTAGATAAAGGACACCCATTCATGCATAAAAAATAAGCAAAGAAAGAGTATATCAGTGTGGATTGTGTTTTTGTTCGGTTTATCTGTGTGTGTGTGTGTGAGTGAGTATATGTGCCGGTTGGGGTTTTTTTAATTATTATTATTATTTTTTATTATTATTATTTTATTTTTATTTTTTTTGTTCTTTTTTCCTGCCTGCAAGCTGTTGCCTGGGTTCATTTCCAAAGAGCTAAACATATAATTATATAACATGTAATTACTCAGCTTTCCAATTATATACAGCAGGGTCAGAAATTTCCTGCATTTGCGTGAAAGGACTAATGAAATGGGTCTCAACACCTGGTCCTTGCATGAGGAAAATAAATTTATTGAATGAAATCCAAAGGTAAAAAGATAGCATTAATGTTTTGTATTCTCATTTTTGCCAACTATTTTTCTTTCTTAATAAAGAGGAACCTGCAGTAGAATTTGGTTGGAAGTCTCAGAAATCCTGAGTCCCTTGATCCTCCTAAGGACAGGTAAGATACTTAAGAAAGCAAAGAATTAGAATTATTTTTTTTAATTCTCCCAAGCCACCAGTACAGCCTAGTGTATCTCATTACGGAAGCCCATGAGGCGGGTATATACCAAACAGAAAAAAAAGATGGCATATTCCTCAAGGAAGATTATTTATATTCTGAAGAATTGTATTTCCCTATTAGAATCTACATTTGTTTCACCAAATAATAGGTAAGAGTCCATCAGAAATTCTGGAACAAAGATGGGTCTTTTAGATTTCTTTTTCAAAAGGATTAATAGAATTCTTACGTATTCTCAATATGGCAGTGTTTTCACCCAAGATCTTTCCCAGCTCTCATCAACCAAGTTGCATGAATTTTTATGAGGTTAAAAAAAAAGTAAAATGGCCATTGATTTCTTAGAAACCATTGTGACATTTTCCTATGGAGCAGCCAGTCATCACTGTATTCATGTGGAATGCCATCCACAGCTATTTAATCCATTGCCAACATCTACCAGAAAAAAATATATCAGCTAAAGGAAAAAAATCCTTTTTCCTTTTGTTGACCAGTAATATGAGTCAGTAAAATGTTGAAACAGTGAATATTTGTCATATATCCCACAAATTCAAAGCCATGTGTTGAAGATGGGGCAAAATGCTGGTTTCAGATTTTCTGAAGGTGTTAGCTGTATTTATGCTGGATCCTCCAGAGTGTAAAGTTAAAGTCTAGCATTCATAGTGAAATTTGCAATGGTTAGGAAGGTGCTTAAGGTCACTTTATGTCCAAAGATAAACGCTCAGAATGAAACTCAGAACACTGGGAAACATCTAAACATTTAAGAGACGTGTGTCTAGCTGATATCTACCCTTTCTTTGAAATTTGCTTGCCTGCTTGCTGTAAGGGACCAGATTTGTATGTCACTGGGCTATTTATTAATTGGGTTGAATCAACCAACTTCTGTACATTGATTGTGTCCCCTCTTCTTGTGTCCCCCCCTCCAGAGAATGGGGCCAGGCCTCCAGTATTGGAAGGTAGATGTTGTGCAACCTGCATGGCAGCTCAAAAGGGCAGCTCAGGAGCCATGTGGCAAGAGCCTGTCAGTCAAAAAGTCCCACCTGGCAGCCCACCCACACCACGCTCTCTGGAGCCTCAGGTTGGCCAGATCACCCCTCACTCTGGCCAGGAGTGCACCAAGTGGTCAGTGAACTCGTTGTCCCGGTGGGGATGGGTGTCCTGGACACATAAATACAGGGCCATGGAGAATTTTTTCTTTTTGCCCTTCTCTCCTGGGACTGACACCACATGACTCCTGGTGGTAAATATTTTCTCCCTTATTTCTTTACTCTTTTCTTCTCTTGTTCTCTGTTCTTCCTTTACTTTTTTTTTTTTTTTCGTAATTTAAAACATACAGATTATACTTTCATTTAGCTGTGGGTTGGTATTTGCTGGGTGCTTTGTGAAACGCTTCTCCTTGGTTGTTTGTTACTTCTGTTACCTTTTGCCAAAATGCTTATTTTCTCACTAAATTAAAAGAAGTCTCTTGGGAAATGCTTGTGATGTGTTCTCTTTATGAGAATTCAAGGTATTAAAGAATTTAAAGGCTCTGCAAAAATTCAGTGAGTGAACTCCTGGAGTCTAAACAAAAGCAATAATCCCAATAAAGCTTGAGGCTTTGGGACTGGGTTGTTACACTTGCACCCTTGACTTGAGTGATTGCAAGAAATAATTTAGTGGTGAACATGGTGGTGGTGCTAAATTGATATTTGGATTTAATAATCCTAAATGTCTTTTCCAACCTTAACAGTTCTATGATTCTATGTTTCAACCTACTTCATCTGCAACTGATAAGGTTTGGGATCTTGTCTCCAATTGTCTAACTGATGACGGGCTCACAAGTAGCTTTTCTACCCAACAGACTGCTTTGAGCCATGTCTTTCTCTTGGTTACATAAGCACACTTTATTTTAATGTATTTTCATATGCTTAGATTAGAAAGAATTTACATGTAGTGATATTCCAGTTTGATATGTGTTTCTTCTGTGACTACAGTTATATTAGGATTGTTAGAATAGTTTAGATTAATCCAAATTTTCTCTACTGTAAAATTTGATAGTCAGGCTATATCAGCATTCACAGGATTGAAAACCAGTCTTAGATTTTCTGTTTATCCATTTTAAAGTTGAATAACCCTTTCCTTATATTCCCTACAGCAGAATGATAGAGCTACTTAGAAACTCTTCATCTATCTTACTCACTTCTCCCGCAGTATATTCTTCTTGTGCTTTACTTTATGCATTTTCCATTTTTAAGAAAGGTGTTTATCACACCACTACTCACTCTAAAGTGTAAGAAGTTTGCCTCAGCCTTTGGAAATGAACTCAAACATTTTGTAACTGCCATATACCTGGCTTTCTCTTCATCCAAAATCTTGTTGTAAGAGACATCAAGTAGTAACTAATAATTTGATCATACCTTGAAAAGGTAACAAAGCGATTAAAGATTGAAAATGGTGAAATTTCAGTCCTTTCCTTATAATAATTGAATACAATGTAAAATCTGAAGCAGAATTTCTAAATTGTGGGGGGTTTTAAGAACAGGTGAGAATTAAAAAGTACTCACCATCTAAACCAAAGAAGGAAATATGGAATCATGTAACACTGCTGCAGCAACTTCCTCAAGCCGGTGTTTTCCTAATAATAGTCATGTAGGATCTTGATGCTTTCATAGTCAAAAAGGAAAAGAAATAACCATAGATCTAATAACATTTTTGAAACATAAGCTATTCATATTCTCAATGTCATTACAGTCCAAAAAACAACTGTGTTTGTCTCAGCCTTCTGGAAAAATCTGCTAAGATCACCTGGTTATCTCTCAGAGTTGGTATGCAGCTAAATAGTTGTGTAAGAAAGAAAACAGGTTTTCCAAATGCTTCAGGAATTTTGTGGGACTTTAAAGTCATTAATTCATAATTTATCTTAAAAAGGTAGTCACACCTTTTTTTTTTTTTTCTAGCTCATGTCCCCATTAAAAGTCTTGAGGGAAGACATGAAAAAGAGAAGAACGTTTTGGGCTTTTTAAAAAAAATCTTCCTAACTCCATTTATGACACAACCAAATTGTGTTATATAGCAGAGACAGGCCAAATTGTGGAAAAATTACTTTTACTGACAAGAAAATGAAAAAAAGAAAATGAAAAAAAGAGAAAAAAACTGTGAACACTAACACATGAGGGACCCAGTGTCTCTCAATGTATTTAAAAATGTCCACATGTCAACGCATAAGTCTTGCAAAGATCTTTACTCGCTTAAAGTGGCAGCTTTTATGCAAAGATACAGAAAGCTTCTACAGAGACATGCTCTGAACCACAGAAAACAAACTGAAGTACCCGTAAGTTTATAGGGACTCATGTTTCTGTGGAATGTAGCACCAGAAAAGTAATATAACTTTTAACCAAAAATTCTCATTCCTTTAATGCAAAGAATAAGCTTCATGATGTTTCTAGTGGGTAGGTGCTTATTTATCTCTATGTACTTCAATAGCACTGTCTGAATCCAGAAGTAGATGTCTCTTCTTTTTCTTTTTTCTCTATTTTTTGCACTGAGCTAAATTGAGAATAGTGGCTCAGTTCCCTGTAGATCAAATTAAAAAGGAAATATAATATCTGCACTTTTAAGAACATTCATATCTTTGACGATTTAATGGAGACTCATCCTCCTCTCCCCTCTTCTGCAAGCAATGGTGTGATAATCACCTAATAGCTGTCTTCAGTCATAGAGTTGTAATTACAGAAATAACCTAATAATACCCAATAGCTTGCTATTTTTCATTGTCAACATAAGGTATCTTTTTAGATGACTACGGAATAACTATAGGTATTAGTCTTTAAGTTTCAAAACTAGGTTGGTGAAGGAAACTAACACAAAATAAAAAGTATGATTACCTTTTACACCTGTGTAATAATAAAAAAAAATAGAAGAGTGGGAAAAGTTTTCCTTCTCTACTTTTCTTGAAAACATAAGCTGGTTTACAACCAACTGTTACATTATAAGGATGAGACAGAGAGGAGAGAGGAAAATCAATTTCCATTTGGAAGATATTTAAATAGCTTCGTCATGGTCTGTTCTGAGCTGCTATTTCAAAACATATCTGAAGTGACTTATAATTTCATTTTCTTGCCATCTAACATTTATCTACTTCCAATCTGATTATAATTCTAGCAGGACTCCACCATCTGAAAACACTGGCTACCACATAGAAATTCCTAGCCAGTGAGGGTATCTGGCCTCACATCACCCAGGTGCTTTAGCCAGAGATTTGACTCTACTCACTGTTGTCTAAAAGATTGCAGTATAACTTTAGTGTTTTAGCACAGGCCGTTTAAATCATGTCATAATCCACATTGCTTAGGACCTGTGTTTAAGAACTCTGTTCAGAGGCTGCTCTCCTGCAAGCACAGGTCAAAGTTTCTACTTGGCATCAAACATTCCCAGCTAGTGTTGTTTAAGAAAGAAAGAAATCGAATATTCACAGTCCCTTTCCTCCTTGTAAAATAATTCTGAAGTTGTTACACATTTAGTGGCAACATCTGGATCCATGGATAAAAGAACACAGCTGTCTTACATGATTTATGATTCCATTTTCCTGTCTTTACCAGGGGCCAATTTCAGTCTTTTTTTACTTTCACCCCCTATCCTTTAACTCATATAACTGTCATTTTTAAAGTATTTTAAGATGGTTCTCACTGTCTGACTGTCCCAATAAATCCACCTTGAATTTCTTATGCTTGTTACCACAGTATCTGTTCAACTGATGGATAAATTTATCTTTGGATAGACACATTCTAAGCAGAGCTACTTTTTAATAAAAATAACAAAGGAATGATTGTTAAAACTGAATAAAAGTTTCACTTTTTCATTTTAAGGTTTTGCACTGAAATGTTTTATGCTTCTGCTAATTCAGCTGAATAAGGTGAAAAAAATCAATTTTGGTTTTTATCCTGTTGAAAACTATGTCTCCTAATGATTCACAATTAAAATTGGATTTGCTGATCTTAATGTTCTTTTCCAATCTAAATGATACTATGAAATTATTCTATGATAATATTTAGGTAAGTAATATGAACAGTTACTTCTGTTACCATTTTTCCCTTTTTCTTTATAAAGCATAGACTAATTGCATTCTCCTTGGAAATTTTACCATGGGTTCTTCAGCATGTTAGTAGCAGATACGAGAAAAGTCATTCAGAAGGCAAGTTTCTGACACTTTTTATCAGAGCTCAGGTACATTAAAATTCATGCTATTTTAATACCATTTGAATTCTTTCTGTGCATTGTAAACAAAACAACATTTCTGCTACGGCAAAACACAGGCTGGAATACAGCTTCTTCATCTGAGGACATTTCAAAGCACTTCAAAATCAGCAGAATGCTGTTTCTATTAGAAGTTACATCAGTGTAACTTTATAGTGCCTGTATATAACACTGGGACAAAAAAAAAAAAAAAAGATGTCTGATCTTAAGATCAGACATTGATAATAGGATAAAGATGGCTTAAATAGCTTCAAGTCTTTGAGCCATGGGCTTAAATCTAGGCTGTACTTGAAAGGCATTATAAGTTATAACAGCCTCCTCTGAGCTATTCAGCATCAAGAGACCTGCACAGTATCACACTCTATAAGGACAGCAGTCCTTATAGATTTAAATTCACCAGGACTCTTCCATTATTTGCAACGTGCATAAGGAGAAATGTGGTATGCCCAGAATTAATTTGTGCTCACATTATTTTTAAGAATAGAATAACTGATTTAAGTAAATTAGACCATTGTTGATATGCAGCTGGGGAAAAACTGAATCCAGAAGTGTTTGTTCCAAAACCTGGAAAGCTTGGTTAACTTTTAAAGACATGTAGTCATGAGTGTATCTATAGGAATTTCTTGGGCTTTACTACGAATATTTATTTGTAAATCAATATGCCACTACATAAAAATACCACATATTCTATAGATTCATGATTCAAAGAAAAAATAAAAATCCAGTGAAACAGAAATTGCAAACAATTCTAAAAGTACTCGAATAAATGTTCTTTTAAGAACATTTAAGTAACCAAATATTAATAATAACAGGAAAAATTCTTTACTCAGGTTAATTTAAGCTAATATATTTGACTTAAAGCTTTAAAAAAATTTCATGCCTAGGAAATAGGACGGCTGGATCTAAACTTCTAATCTTGTGCGACAGGACAAATCTCTACATAAAAAAAAAAAAAAAAGCTTTCAGAATTTGCTTCCTTTTTTGTCCTCACTTTTTGAGTGAAAATTCAATTTTTTAAAAAATTATTGTATATTTTTTGTAATAGAATAGGCAACTCTAGTGTTTTTATAAAATGACAGACAAAAAAAGTTCTTGTGGCCAAAATGAGACTAGATACAAGATGGCAGTGATATGATGATAGATTAGATCTTATTGCACTTAATGAGAGATTTGAACATCTTCAAATTGCAGCTCTGTTGTTCAAAAGGCAGTGAATGGGTTTAAGAACTACCACTACTGACACTTGATTTGCTTTCAAAAGGTCATATTTTCATTCTCTGCCCTACTGCACAAAACAGCGGGAACAGCTCTGTAAGGAACTGATTGCTCCTCAGAACATTGTTCCGAGGAAATGGTACAAATACTCCAAAGCAGTTACTGAAATAGCTAAAAGAGTGAGTCTCTCCTTTCAAGTGATATCAAACATTTAGCTCATAATGTTGTAACTGGGTTCTTTTTAGGCCAAAACCTGTTTGAAGGTTTTCACATTGCCCCTCCCTCTGTTCAAAATGTAGACAAGCCTGACTTAATCTCCTCAAAAATGGTGCTTCACACATGCTTTCAGTCAGATATTTTTCTGATGTAAAAGTGACAGCCCCAGTATTAGAGGCTCTGTTAAAAGAAATGGGTTTCTTTAATAAGAATGATCATTACTTTACTTCAAAAATATTTAATAAAGTGTCACTTGGTATATTATTAATACAACTGGGAAAGATCTGCAGGGTAGGTAAGACAGAGCTCTCCCTGAGATGGCACTAGTAACACGGAATTCTCAGCAATCTCTTTGTGATAAAATGGTTTGGTCAAGTTCAGTCGTAGTCCTGCTTAGTTCACCACTAGAGGTATTACACAGCAGTTCATGAGAAACCAGTTGCCTCTTTTGAGTAGCTTAGTTTGAACAGATAATTTAACAACAAGTGAAGGCCTTCCTGATTTCAAGAGTGAATTTCTTGATTTAAATTTACAGCGTAAACTGCATTTAAATCCATTTTTCTCTGAATAGTTTCAATATATCAAACAATGGCTCCAGATGGTTCCATATAACTACTACAGTGTATAACATTATTTACTGCTTCCTCAGTCTTTAATTGTATCAGCTTTTATTTTAACTTCAACTCCCAGGTCACTGATAAAAACACTGAATAGTGTCAACATTATTATTACTGCTTCTACTATAGTCCTGTTAAAATATTCCCACTGAATTACGATTCTTGTATGGCATCTATGTTTTAAGATCCCTTAACTGGACAGCACAAATTCTGTGGAATATGTGCTTTATCCTTGCAGATAAGAGTTCATAAGATATGATATTGAATGCATGTCTATATTTTTATCAAAATATGAAACAAATTTATACTTTCAAAATTGAATGACTTATGCCTAAGACATATCTGAGTATTGTACAATGACTAATGAGAATTATTTCTTCCATTTCCTAATTATTTAAGGGTAGAAACCTGAGCTTGACATCTGTTCAATCAGACTACATTGCTTAGGTCATCTTGACTGCCCATTTGGAAAACTATGATAACAAGTATTTGTTTAGATTCCTAGAATGTCTTTGGTACTTTAAAACACATTGACAGTTATCATCGATGGACTAGACATTTAGTCAGCTGTCTGTTCACAAAGACCAACAGTCTACTCTGCTGCTAATGGACTGTAGAGTAGTTCATAATTTTTATATAAACATATAATTTTTACTATTTCAAAATAAAGATGAACGAACTTTACTAAAAAATAGCATTTTATTTTTATAAAGAACATTTTGGCTTTTCCATCTGCTACTGGCCAGCAGTGTTGCTATTAATTTTCCACCCAATATGCTTAAAAATGTCCTTTTTCTTGGGCCTTGAGCCTGTTGACTTTTAGAGAATTTATTTGCATCACAATATGTGAAGTGCTACTGATTATCTGTTTTATCTATTTGTAAACCATTGTTTTTTTCAAAAGCAGTTTTTGTTTTGCCCTTGAAATTTTGTGAAAATTTTGTCAAAACTGTCCAAGTCCACGATGAAGAGCCTGCTAAGCAGAAATAGATCAGAAGATCATTTTATGTTGCATAAAGGGCAGAACAGAAAACTCTCACTACAAGTAAATTTTTTAAATATTGTGATTATGACAAAAGAAAAACTCTTAATCTTCTAATCTTGCAGAGCCCAAAACCTATGGACATCACCAAACATTTACAAATAGGTAAAACTACCAAGATATTTTGTCAACATTATGTCTTTAATAACATGAAAATTGTAAAAATCATAACTATTTTTTATAAATACTACTGTAGGAAAATTGCTGTTTCTTACTAGACGTGAACCCTGTTTGTAATAAATCAGCAATAAAACTTTTAGGATTCCACACAATCCATGAATCAGTTTCTCATGGGAATTTTCTATTTCATAACAGAAAAAAATGAGCTTTCTTAATCTTATGGTAGATGAGAGGAAACTGCTTTTGTCTGTTTTCATGTACAGGGAAGAGAGTTTAATTTTGTCTTTTTTTGTTGCATCTATATGGAACACTTAACCTGAACTTTCCAAAGCAGTAGGTCCTTGGCTCAGGACAACACGATTAATTTTTAATATGTTGTTTACATCCTTTGTCTGACTGCTATCATCTTCCATCTCTCCACCTAAAAACTCCTAGACTCTTGAGCTGCTCAAAATCCTGAAAGTAATTTAGTGATCTTAAAAGTCAGAAAGCAGTAAATTGCATTTTTTCTCCAACAAAGGGATTGGATTTGCTTTATTCCTGAAGAACTAAAAGTGTACCTTGGAATGAGAGCTAGCAAAGGGCTCTTCCAGAGTTCAAAACAGGAAAGTTCATTCTCAACGGCCTACAGAATTTTTCACTTCTCAAAGAAGATTACAAAAAATACTTGGCAAACATTTTCATCTGTGTAACAGATTGCAAAACTACTACCAAATTTTAGTTAATAAGCATCCAGTCTGCAGACGCTTAAGGTATTATAGCCCTTCACTTTTTATTGTACATCCATTTTCCTTACTTCTTGCATTGTCAAGAGGGCTTGTGCCTTTGCTTGTTGACTTTTAATGAGTGTCTTAGAGTCAGCATAATTCAAAAACTGTACTGACAAAACAAAGATCCTCTTTGAAAAAAATGGTAATTCTGCTTAACAAAGATCCTGCGCTTTAACATAGAAAAAAAAAATTGTCAGAGGCAAATAGTCAATTTACCAGCTTGTATTTTGAGTATATGCAGGCCGAGAGTACAGTCTAATTAATTGCTAAAACAGATCATAAGGGTTTAGGTTCCTGTACTGGTTAACATTATCAGTGGCCTGCTATTTTTTATAATGTCAATCTGTTTCTTTTTATTTCCTTGAATTGATTGGCAGAATGACCCAAGTGTTATAAACAGTGTTGAATTTGATGCCTTTACCATTGCTTAAGTGAGAGAAGTCAAAATACAGATGGAAAAATCAAGCAGTGTGATGGTGTTTTTGTTATAATTAAGTTTTATGCAGGCAAGACTGTCCATAATAAGCAACAGACTCTTTAGACATTTACCAAATAGTCAAATATGGCCTGTAAAGTGTGAATTAAAAAGATTTTTTTTTCTTACGACACCTGTGGAAGATAGATTTGAATTTATGCTCAGTTTGCAGGGAGAAGAGAACACATGTTTTTTTTCCCCTGTGAAAGTAAATAAGTTGTAGACTAACTAGAGAGATACATAGAGGGACATATATGGGGACCAATATCAGAATGAAAGAATTTTCTCTGCTTCCAAAGGTACAAAGTAGTAATGTGCAAACTGGTTCAGGGAAGTCTGAAATTTACTTCCCTCTTTATACTATGAAGTCCTTCATTATTCACTACACAAAAAGCTTTACCAAAAGGTAAATCAATTTAAAGAGGTTACAACACACTTACTAAATAATTAGTTTAACTATTTTTACTTTTTTCTTTTTCACAACTTTTCTACTTAGCTGTAGTGAGTAGCTGGGAAGTAATAAAATGCAAGCAAAAACATTACAAATATTGTGAATGCTCTCTCAGAAGGTACCAATAATCCCAGTAACAAATACAGATCAGCAGGATACTTGCCATATTCCAAAAGGCTTAGTTTATACACAATACTTGTACTGTTATGACTATTTCAAAAGACTGATGTAGTGCCATTTCTTAAGTGTGTCTATGATTGCTGGCATAATGGTTTGAAATTGCTCACTAGTAAAGTTTTGGTGTGTTGTTTTTTGTTTTTTTTTTTTTTTTTTCTCCAGGAACTAGAACTGATATAACTAAGCACATAATTGTACATATCTGAGTTTAAAGGGAAAAAAGAAAATCTTAGCTAACTGCATTTTACCAGTTAAAAAACTATGTTTAGACTAGACTTTAGCTTCCAAGTGCAACATTTTCATATGTTATTTCCTTAAAAAACACAGTATTTTATTTCTGCTCTAACCAGAACTCCAGTACAAAGTCGGCAGTGTATTACAGTATTTTAATTTTTTTAACCTCTCAAACTTCTGTTTCTATAGCTTAGCTGTCTGTAAGAGGGAGCACTGATAATTCTCCCAAGCTACCAAAACAGGATATGATTTTTATTCTCTTTACTGCTGTTAGTAGCTGTTAGTATGGCAGGTTGGTAGCTCCTGGGAAGAACAGAGTCCTCAAAAACATTGTAGAAGAGCTATGAAGTTGACTCCCCATCTTGTTTCCACCAGGCAAGAAAAAAAACTCTGCTTAGACGGAGAAATAAAAAAGTCAAGAGAACTTGTTTGTATATTGTTTCATAAAGAAATGATCTGGATATAGGCTAGTAATGAGGAAATTATTTCCTTCAAATTCTTTCACTTGTTCAAATAATAGACTTTGGCACATATGTTTTATATGATTTTGACTTGTGATGTTGATCAGATTAAGTACCCAAGACACATTTTGCTGCTCTTTACATGAGGATTTGACAGACCTGCATATTGCTATTGTTCTGCCTTACATCCTTTACATGATTCCTATTATCAGTCAGCCAGTGCAAAGAATGAGTCTGTCAGGAAAAAGGAAGTGAGCTGATGTATTCCTCTACAAGTGTATTAAATTTGTACATATTCCAAAGTTTAAATTACTGTCTTGTATTCACAAATATATTTATCTTTATGTGAATAGTTTAATGTGTTTATTCTGGAACAGACACATGCATTTATGTTTGTTATGAAAAGGTATGAGAATGTGTTATAAAGTGTTTATAGATGTACCTACTAAGAACATTGAGATATATTTTGATTGAATTCTTCATCTATTCATTCTTTCATTCTCAAAATTAGGGTATTTTACTAAAAGTGTTTTACTTCCAGTGTTCTTTTATAAAAGGTACATATTTCATGTATTAGTCTTTCCGACAGAGTAACAGACAGAAAGAGAAAAGCTAAAAACCCTGGGTTTTCTTCCCCTCTTAAAACACCTGTTTTGACACTTTTTGTCGTTGTTGTTGTTTTTTTGTTTTGGGATAGTTTTGGTTGAGTTCCCATTCAGAATGAAAACAAACGTCATACACTGAGGGTTTTCATGCACTGAATCGTTGTTCTCCAGACAATAACAATTATGGTGTGAGTGTATTGTGTAAATAAAGCACAAGAATGAGATACTACTTTACATGCCTTTACCTATACAAAGGCTTAATAAAATTTAAAAAACACACATTGTAAAAAATAAGAAACTGGATGAGGACATCCACATCTGACATGAAAAGGAGAAAGATAAAAACCAACCCCAAACATCCAGGTGCAGGGAATCAACCCAAGGTTGTCTTGCATTCCAGCCACATCTTTTATTGCATATAAAATACAAAAGACATATCTCTCTAACACTTTGCAGCACATGGCTGGTTATTATTTATTCTTCTGGTATTCACTGTAGGGTGATAACAATCTTGATGACCTACCTTGGTTTTACATGTGGGATTATTTACTATTCCGAGAAGGCCTGCACATTGAATTCAGAATTATGCAGTAGCACTGGTAATATTATGTTCTGTGCTAAAGGGGTTTTGTGGTAACTCAATCACAGAACAGTGGTCTGGCCGTTTCTTTGCATGGTAGAAGAGCATTCAGTGAGGTACAAATGGGGGTTGGGGTTCAGGGCTTTCCTTCAGTCTCTGAGACTCACAGAGGCACCAAACCTCTATGGCCGCTGAGGTTTCTGCCCAGTATTTCTGTGTCTCAGAGAAAGCCAGGCTTGATACTATTTGTGCAAAGAACATAAACCATTTACAGAGACAGGTGTCATTTGAATGGCCCAGGGGTGTCATGGGCACTTTCATTATCCACTTGACCTTGGCTACCACCAAGAAATGTGCGGGCCTTTACTAAGTCTTGAGTCATGTCATTTAGGAGTAATTTTAAGGCTGAAGCTTCTGGTCATTAACCATTCAGAATGCTCTGTAATATTGAAAGAATCAGCCTCTATAGTCAGCTATTTGCAAATTATGAAGAAAAGGTATTTATAATAGAAAATTTCAAAATAATTGAAAAGTCAAGTCGAAGTCATGGTTCCTTTGGTTGTTTTCTAACAGGGCTATCAAAGTTTCTTCAAAAGCTGGAGCAAAGAAGCATTGGGATTTGGACTCGATAATCATTATGAGTCTCTTCCAACTTGAGATACTTTATGATTCTATGACTTATCTTTATGTTATAGGTTTAACATAACAGGATGTTTATTTGTAAATGGAGAACAAGAATTTATTTATATTTTCATCTGAAGTTTGATGAAGTTTAGCTGCAACTTGAGTATGTGTGTTCACACAAGCATTGAAGTGTAGAAATTTGGATCAAAGAACTTGGTGAAAATATTAGGTAATTCTGATGAGGCAGGTTTCTGCCTAAGGCTTTGGTGTAATAAAAGGCACCAAATGTCTTCTGTGCCCTCACTTTTTTTTTATTTTTCCCCCTTCAAGGTTCATAAAGGACAAAATATCATAAAATGTCTATAAAATACTATGAAGTAGCTCAGTATTAGTGTAATCAAATAACCTTGAACCATTTTCTCCAGTTTAGACCTTAGGGTGTGGCTTTTGGAAGACCTGTATGGATACTTAAAAAACTAGAGGTCTAATCCTAACCAGCAGCCTTGAAGCCGGCAGTCGAAATGGTTGAAGTCATCAGCAAGATCAGTGCCCAAACAACGTGGGTTTCTCATTGAAGTCTCTCTGTTTTGCTGTTGTGAAAGGATTCATATTTTATTTTCTTTATACAGCATAATTTTATTTTGCATCCACAAATGGAGAAATTAACATCGACAGAATGGACTTAGTAAACATGTCCGGATCCTGCCGCACTGTAAATGGAAAACCATAGAACCACATTTTAATATTTATTTATGAAAGGATTCTGTGGTCCATGATACATTCAAAGCTCTGCTTTGTTCTAAAGAAGCCCAGCAGAGATAAGGGAAGTAAAAATTCCATAGTACTTTATAGAATAATTATAAAGTAATACCTTGTCTTAAGTATTCTTAAGAGAATTGTATCACATAATAATTTGCATGACTGAAACAAAAAAAAAAAAAAAGGAAATTCAGTTTTTACCATTTAAACTCTAAAACTTATCTGCTTCAAATAAGACATGACAAAATCTATTTTACTTATTAAATGCTTTTATAAATGGCTTAAGAGTTATAAAGACCTTGGGGGGCAACCAACACTAATTATTGATTCTAACTGGCACATAGTTAAAGAAGGAAACATTTTCAGTGCATACGAGCAGACGTACTGTTTTAGCACTGTGACAAGTACTGTTCAGAAACCCTTGCAGGCTTGAGAAGAGTTTTATTTTTTTCTTTTCCAGAGTGCAAGCACGGTGGCAGTAGTTCACTAATTCAAGCAAAAAATAAAGTTTGTCTTTTAGACTTAACAGAAATGATGATCTGCCTTTGCCTACCGAGGACTTTTTCCCAGGTATACTTTTTTCTCTCTGGTAACGGGGAATGTATGGAGCAAATGTATGGAGGTTATTCAGAAATATAATAATTCTCTCTAAACCACATATTTCTGTACTAACATCAGCAGAGGCATACTTGAAAGGACAGAGTAAGGAAGAAGTGGAAATATTACAGCAGTTCCACCAAACGTCTGCAAGATTATTTAAAAAATACGAATTGAACATTATGGAGATTTTTGAAAATTAGTTCTAGATTAGGACTTTACTGTGTCAAAGAACCATCATAAATGGTGAAAGCAGATACAGCAAAACTGGAATTTTTTAGTGCGGAATGTAGTTGAGCTGATGGCAGTCAACAGAGTCAGTTGCAGAATCATCTGCCTTTAGCTTTAAGATCTGTCATAACAGACTGATAGGTGATGTCTCTGTAGTGTATTCTACACAACAAACTTTCGAGAACAAAATTTGTAAGGAGAGGTTATGAGTTTTGTAACATGAAAACAAGAAAAGGTATTGTATTATATGTGAACCAAACCTTGGATTTCTAACTATATTGCTTATTTGTTATCAACAACAAGAACAATCCCTTTTAAAAATAAAGCATGCTTTAGGCAATATGTTACCCATGGAATTTACATACCAGATGGACCTACTTTCGTTACCTTATCATCTGTTTCCCCTTGTAGACTGTGTTTGCTCATGTTTGCACTTAGGCATAGACCCTACAGGTGGATATAAATTGCTGGGGGTAGCAACTTGTTTTAGGCAAAAATTTCAGGATTCATAATCTGTGCAAGGCAAGTGTTCATTAGTAGTAGTAGTATTTGATTCCAGTAACTCAGAACCCATATTAGAGGATGTTTTTAATGCTGGGTTGCAGAGAGACCAGGGAGGAGAGGAATGCTTTCCTCAGGCTGGCAGAGGACAGATGGCTGGAGCATTCTGGTATCACTGGGTTTTTGCCCATTTCGGGCCTGGCAGCGCTGACATGTAGCAACCACTTCCTAACAGTTACCGTTTCACAGATTTCACAGAATTTTCACTTTGAGTTGGAAGGGACCCATAAGGATTATCAAGTCCAACTCTTAAGTGAATGGTCCATACAAGGATCAAACCCACAAGCCTGGTGTTATTAGCACCGTGTTCTAACTAACTGAGCTAAGTCAGGGTTCACAATGTCTTAAAGATGAACAGATATTGGTAGCAAACCCTTTTTTTCGAGAGTTCGGTGCTAAGGATAAAAGCTGAATCAAGTATATTTCCTTACTGAATAATCTTTACACTAAGAGTGTCTGAAATTCTGGAAAACTTGTGTAGATTTTTCAAGTTTGTTCACACAAACTCCGTACTTACATGTATTTTGTACAGCATCAAAATATATTTGAGGAACATGCTTCCACATTATGAAACTGGGTCTAAGAACATGGGACTCGAAAATTTCATTTTTTGCAGTAAGAAATGACACAAACTTATATTATGAAGGATTTTCTTCTTAAACCAGTAAACAAATAGTCTTATGACTGCCTAAATGGGGCCTAGATCAATATCTTAATAATATTACTAAGAAACTTATCAATATTAATAATCTCAAAATATTACTAATACATTATAAGTGTATAATTTGAATTCCCAATACAAACTCCTTACTGGCATTCTCATCTATTTGTTATTAAACACTGATTCAAACATAATGCTAGAAGAACCCCTGACAGCATAGCTGTGTGATGTGTCAATTGATTTAGGTTCTCCAGTCAGACTGAGTCAGACTGATTTACCACAACTGGAACTTTGTCCTATGGTCCATATATCAGACAATGAAATTGTCTTAGCAAACTATTTTATCAAGTTATGTTGTCAAAGCCTATCAAATATGGAAAGAAACACTGGACCTTTTAAGAAAAAAGGAACATAGAAACACCAGCTAGATTCATGCATGAAATAAAAAGAGTTAGTTAGGCAATCAGCAAAGGAACAATTCTTTTCAAAGACTAAGTTAGAAATGCAGACTATTTTCTGAAATGTTGCTTACTTGCTTTCCTTCATCTTGCACTGGCTGCAAAATCCTCACTATATGATCCTGTTAAATGCTATATTTCTCCATTCATTTTGAGGCATCTGTAGATGCCTTTGCATGAGTGAAAATTATCACAAAGGAAACAGCATATGACGTTCTCACAGAAAAGCCCACAGTAGTTGCCCACGCCAGTCTCTCCTTTCATTATAATGAGCTGTTTTATGCAAGTATCCGTTCTTTCCATTTCTCACTATGATATACAAACCACAAAATCATCACTTATCAAATATAACCAGCAAATACAAGTTTCCTTACAACTGACTTTGAGTACTTTCACAATGCTAACAATTATTTTAGAATAATTTCAGCAAAAAGACCGCTGGGTACCTTAAACCTCTTTAATGAAAACTATTATCTATTAAAATGCCTTATTATCTATATTGCATCTTAAAAAAATGTGTTCCTAAACTAAACTCCAAATAACACATTTTCCAAGGTTCAAACAACCAAGGGAAAATTAGGCAGACATTCTATGAAGGATGATGAATACTGTACTTTTGTGCATTTCTAAACCCATGTCATAACTGGCCCTTGCTAATAAAATGAGCATCAGGAATATATTGTTTGTTTACCCACCCCCTGAAGTTTAAAAAACTTCTTAAGCTGAAGTTAATGGATAAGGTATTTAAAATTTCAATCTCCCAGTGAATTCCAGGGCTACACAAAACCTTCATCCAATTGTGGACAATATATTCTGAAAAAAGAGAACAGAAGCAAAAGATGAAAGTCAACCCAAGATCATACATAAAACTTCAAGTATACTTAATTTAAGCATATTCTAAGTATTTTAATGAACTATAACTCAAAGTTACATAATGTGTTTAGATGCTTCTTTGATATGAAATTACTTCATATTGAATATCAAAATAATTTTGGTCATTAAAAAAATCTTTATCTAGTGGAAATGTTCAAAGCAGTAATTACATACTGCTGAGCACTACTTTTATCAATATCCAATAACTAAATCCTGTATCAATTAGCTTCATTGGCTCTCCTTGAATTAAAATCTTGACTGCAGGAAATATAGCAACCAAAACTAAGAAAGTTATTTCAGTAGAATATTTCCCATTATTAAACTGCTTCTCCTTTCAAGTCACTATGCATGTTCAAATGAAGGAACTAATGAGGCCACTAAATAGTGCACAGTCTTGGATCATCAGTACTCAGATTTTATTTAATAGCTTCTTTCCAGTCAACTAAGTGGGGGACAGATGGCAGCTGACAGGTAATTTCTGTGGATTATTATAAGAGCGAGTCACTTAAAATAGGATTTCAAAAATCTCTTATAAGAGTTGCATATGGTCCAACAGAACCGATGTCCTTGTGTGGAAGTTAGCAGTACCTTCTCTTTGCCTCCAGGGCACTGCTCTACTCTTCACTTAATCCAAATAAGAGTTGTGTGGCAAAAGCCATAAATACAGTCTCTTAGATATGACCTTGAAGAAGTAACCCAATTAAATCAATTTGGTATTTATTCAGCCCTGACATGCTTGTAGCATCATTTGTTATGTGAGCCTTTCAGTCTTATCAGCCAACTTAATCCATTTCATTCTAATGTTTTTCTGCTGTCTTTATTTCCATACATCTTCATTACCAGCACTCCAGTTCAAGCTGCTGCTGAAGGGTTAAGCAGGAGATATTTATTAAATGTAAACTCAAACAAATGTTAGCACAGAGCTACTGAAAGCACAGAGATAAAGGGCCATTTTCTGGATTAATTAAAATTAATCAGAAATAATGGACTGCCTTGAGAAGGAATAATATAAACACATAACACTAATCTCACAAGCCCAACTTATACAATAATATGAGACTCCAAGTCTAATTGACGTAATAAAATATTTAGGAATAGAGGAAGGTTTAGAAGAGATCAGAATAAGTTGTCTTACATCGTAAAATTCATAACTTTCTGCTTCAAAGTCCTATTGTGATGTTTTAAAACAATTCATTATTAAGAGTTTCCTTCTGACGTTGATTACAGTTAGAAAGGCTTTTGTAACATGATCTTAATAGGCTATTAATACCAGGACAAGATTAAGGGATTTGTTCTATCCTTCAGTAGCACATGTAGCTGCTTCTAAGATGAGTGGAAATTATCTATTTGCATTGATCCCTGTAGGACATGTTCTTAGAGGTTCACTCCCATATTTACATACACTGTTCTGGCAAAACCTAGCTGCCTAAGAAAGACTGACAACATTTAACTGGTCTTTTCTACTCTTTTTTTTTTTCTGAAATATCTGGTTTTCATTTTGTGACTGTCCTTGAACTTAATGTGCCTTTTCTGCTCTATTTTCTACCTCAGTTTTCAAATAGCTATATTAAAAGAAGTGATGGGAAAAAATAAAGCAAACCATGATTTTGCTACAATATTGCTGCCCTGGTCTACCTTGCCTTTGTTGAAACATTCGGTCCCACCTGCTGAGTACAGTACAGGTGCTGAAAGAGATTGTTAGCAAGAGAAGTTTAGTTGTTACAAATCTTGCAAAACACATTCAGTTCTTAGGCTTTTTACATCAGTGTAATTCAGAAAATTAATCCCAATTAACTAGGTTACATTTAACTTATTATATGTCTGTGCAAACACCTTGGAATTAAAATCATCTTTGTTCATTTTATTTTAGTTTACTTGGAAGTAGATTATGTTAAATCAGATTTATGTCCTTTTAATGTTAAAGGAGAGTGTTCAGATAATTGTTTATGTGGTTTAACTAATGCAATTTAATTTCGCACTTTTAGACCATTTAATTAATTTTCTCCTGTGTCCTCACGTAGCTAGACCCTTCCCCTTCTTTAAAGGCTGTTCTTTTCAAAGCTGTGTCTGTTGTACATCTATAGGATTAGACAGAGTTCATTACATTTCTGCTAGGTTATTTTATAAACCTACCTGTTTCTGTTTTCTCCTATGCAACAGATAACTGATATAAATACAACATCTCTCTTCCTTCTGGATTATTTCTGTTCCTTTAGGAAAACTCACTCTCACTAGGGCATTTGTAAGGAATTGTTACAGCCCTTAGGATACTACAGGCTGGCAGAAGGTGTCATGTTCCTGTAATTTAAGAGTTTGAGCCTATTTAAGATTGTCCAAAAGAAAGTCTGTTGCTGATAGTATAAATTTGTCCTTGGTCTCTTAATGAAATTCTAACAAAAATATTTGCTGACAGCAGTTACACTAATTTGGGAATGCTTTTGTCAGTAACACAGGTCAGCTCACTGAGGTACTGGCCAAAATACTCCACCTTTAATGCAGAACATAGGCAGGGATCTCCCACATCGTCATGTTCACCCCTGACAGGCATTAAAGTCAGATGAGCTGTTTGTTCCCACTATACCTAGTAGGAGACTGTTACTCCAATTGACAGATAACTTCTAATACCCACCTAAAGATATTGATGAACAGATAGTGTGCTTTTGTTTTGTTCTTTGAGTACTATAGATCTCTTTAGCCTAAGATAATTCATGAACAATCATCCCCAATTAACCTACATTTTGATTGGTTATTTCAAAAACATTGTGCCTACCCTGCCTGTATGATCAGCTAGCTCTATGATCAGCATGTCCCAATTTTTTAGATTTTTATAGGCACAAATCTCTTCATAAAAGAAGCTAAAGCTAATTTTATCTTGCATTCAGTAGGTCTGTGATGGCTTAGTGCTCTATCCAGGCAAAAACACAAAAGAAATTAAGAAACTTCTTTATTTGCTAACTGCATAGCTATTGATTATGGTCCAATCCTAAATATTTCCTAAATTCAAGTCAGGCATGGAACAATCTCCCAGTATTTTTATCGCTCTCAGGTGCAAGATGTAATACATTAGTCAATCTAGCAGTAAAAAAAGGAAGAAAATTAGTTTGATCCCTTTTTCCCATGTATTTTTGGTTACTAATATGTGAATATAAAAGTCTGGAAAAATAATAGGGTGATCTATTCAAAGAAGAGTTATGAAAAGAATTCACATCAAAAAAGTAGTTATCTCATTTAAAACTTTCTGTATAATAAAACAGCAGTAAATGTACATTACTATCCCATACTGAGAAGAGTTGCCTGCAATATCTTTTAATTCTTAATTTAAAGAAACACTGCAAAAGCTGGAAGGTCTGAAATTTTAGGTAAGTGTACTGAAAGCTCCATTTAAACCTTTTACATTCATACAAACAGAATTAATATTTGATGAAGGATAATTCTGATGTTCTTTTTCTGGGAGAAAAATAAAGCAAATAAAATAATTACACAATAAAACTCACAAACTTACACTGCTGTTCAGTGGTGCATTAATAAAGAAGCTTAGCTTCACCTCCACAAGTAACACAGTGTATAAAACCTATATAATGTGCATCTTGAGAATGGAAAGTTTTATAAAGGACACAAGCTTAAGCCAACAATACAAAGTCAAATATTTGCTGAGCTCTCAAAAAAAACACTGAGCCTAATATGGAAATATTAGCATACCAAAAAGATAAGTAAGATTCATGATTAAAATGCTATTAAAAAAAAAAAAAAAAAAAAAAAAGAAAACCAAACACCTAAATATTGACCAAGGCAGCGATGCCTGAGACAGGTTCTAGAATGATATTCTGAATCACTAATTTACAACAGAAGGTGAACTCCTTTTCTACAGAGTAGAAAAAAATATATGTCCACTCCTGAATATCCCAGGATGCCATTAGTGTCTAATATCTGTTTTGTTGCCTACCAGTAATGTTATGAAACCATGAGCAATTATTATGACTCAGTTTTAGTTTTGAACTGTTCTGTCCACTAATAAGAAAACGTTCCTTTCTCTTAAAACACAACACACACATTGTTCTTGTCTACACCTTCTTAATATTCTTTCTCTTTATTAGATATTATTAAAATCTGCACATTTCCTAAAATCTTTATAAAGGAAACCTACCTATTTTTACTGCTAATAGTATATTCTGAACATCATATTTTCAAAAAAGTTACTTTTTTTTCCAGAAACACCTAAACTTCCTAACTTGTAGTATGTACTAGGTATGATACATCATTGTCTCTCCAGGAAAATTACTTTTCCCTGAAAGGATACCTGTTTTATACTGTAACTTTCATAATAAAAAAATGTCAATGTCTCAGGAATGTAAGCTATAGATTTTCTTGTGTGTCACTGGGGTTCTTGCTCAAGTGGCAACTAGCTCCTCCCTTAGCCAGGCTTTGCTGGGAGAAGAGACAGAATAACTGCATAGAATAATTTGATGTAGAGGATAATAAAGAGGTATAGAATTCCAGCACCTTTGAGAGCCAGAAACCTACAGCAATCTTGCACCTGGAAAAATTGTCTCAGGAGAGCCATTTAATGAAAATGCACTGTAATTGCAAGAACAGCAATTGCTCAGCAAAGCTTTATTGCATTTTTCCACTGTTTTTGGTCTGTCTTCGATTTTAGCTGGAAGATTGTGCATGGGAATCTCTGCACATCTTTCAGAAAGCAAACAGCAAACTGAATAACCAAGAAAAACAGAAGAATTCTCTCCAGTACTATAATTTGGTAATCCAAATAGAACTCATCCAAACTGATGGGGTTAATGTTTGAAATGTTGCAAAGAACAAGGGCATCTGTTCATACACAAAAAAATGCAAGTATTACACAAAGGGAAAACCTGACTAATGCTGTGTTTCACCCCTTCTATTACAGTCCCATTCCTCCTCTTGCCATTAATCTGTTTCCCCTTTTTCACCCTTCTTTTCCTTTCTTGCGTCTTGCAAGAAAATTTGTGCAATTTTTTTTAATTGTTGATTTTTTAGCATCTAGGTTATTTCAGAAAGTATCACAGAGAGAGAAAGGAGTGAAAAAAAGAAAGACTGAAATAAAGAGGAGAGCTGAATGTTGAATAGAAAATTCCCAAGAGTGTTGAATTGAAGCTTCACAAGAACTTACATTGCATAGTCTTCTTTGCCATATGTTCCACATTAAGCTTAGCTGAAATAAACCCAACAATACTACTGTTAACTGACTTTATGACCAATGAAAAGATTATGGAAATTGCAAGATATGGAAATTTCAGGGAAGATCAGCATATACTTGTGTTCTAAAATAATGTGCTATTCAATTAGATAATGGAGAGACAAAGGGAGAGAGAATGGGCATACTCTTTGTCTCCATCTGAGTGTAGATAGAAATATTACAGAGATTAACATCTGAGTTTAAGCATCTGGGTTATTCTCGGAGAGAATACCCTTACTGGACCTGCAGAAAGTGACTTGGAGAGAAAAGTACTTTCAAAATTTCTTTGTTGCAGTGATAAATTTTTTAGCTAAAAAAATCTGTGAGTGACTGTCCCTACTCTTTTCAAATTAGCTGGAATTTGTGCAAAGGCTGTGGAAGTCTCTTGAAATTCACCTTTGCTATAAAATGGAAAGATGAAGTAACATCCGCATTGAAATGTTAATTTACTGCTCACCTGATTTGATGGAACACTGAATATTGTTAAGGTATTTAGGGTGTCTTTTAAAAAGAGTGAAATCAAATTTGTACTAGTGGTTTCAAACAACCTTTCAGTGAAGACATACCAAGGAAAAAGTTGGGTTTCTATCCTGGACATTAGGAAAAAATAATCCTCAAAGTAATTATGGATTAAATTAGACTCATAAAATTCAGCTTTTAGGGGGGTTCTTCCTCTTTTTGTTTGTTTGTTTGTTTTTGGTTTTTTTTGTTTGTTTGTTTGTTTTGTTTTGTTTGTTTCTGGGAAGGGTTAGCGGTGGAATATACATATTAGCTTACAGGCATCTTTATGTTTTGAAGCAGAAAAACCTCTCTCTCCAAAATTTCAATCCCTTGAAGAAGGGCTAAAATATAAATTCTAGTTCGGTGTTTTCAGAGCTCATGAAGACAAGGTCACATGGTAGATTACCCAAGCTCTTAAGCAAAATATGGATCGTCTCTTATTTCTCTCCAGAATACAAAGCAGACAGCCAGGCTCAGATTCTCTGCTATGTTAAGAATGAGGAGGTACCAGTAAAATCTATTACAATTCTTTTACTAAAGCATAGATGAGGTTCTATACTACTGAATTCCTGCTCTTTTTTCATAAGAAATTTGTTTTGTCAATTCTCTGCCCTTTCCACCCTCTTCTAAAAACTTTAAGCAGTAACTTCATCTACCCAGATTTGTTTTTTCTGTTGGCACTACCCACTTTATCCACTAATTGTCTAAGTGGTATGACATAATTATGAATCAGGGGAATAAACACCTCCTCCTCTTCCAGTTTCTTTTTGTAAATTTTACCAAGCAGATGACAAAATCTGCTACTTAAGATTTTCTTTTTATTTCTTACTAAATTGTGATCTGAGGAACTGTTCAGTAATGACTACTGCAAGTCAGTAGTTCTTGTAATGAAATTAATTCCAAATTTGTCTAGAGCTTATAAGTACAGTGTGGGTTGATACACAAATGAATTTTTGAGAAATTCAAATTATGAATTCTTATTAGACTGTAATATTACTGATTCACAACACACCAGCTGCTAAAACTCGTTTTACAAATTTCTGTAGTATTTTTAAGGGTATTTATTATCATTTTTGCTAAAGATATAGCTGGTCTATATCTGGTAAAAGAAAATGGAAAAAATATTTCTTATTTCAGCTACATCATGAAAAAATGTCAAATTTCTAGTTAAATAACTCTCACAAAAATATAAGGTTATACATATTACAATGTATTATTTCTTAACATCTGTGGTATAGGTTAGAACAGGAAATGTTTATCAAAACTCAGAAATGACAATTCTCTCCAAAGTCAAAACAGATGTTTTGATTTAGTGGTTTTCCCTCATTTTTTTCTTTTTCCTCTTCCTGTGTTCTCTCTTTTTGTAGTTGTTCAGTTTCATCTCAGAACTGCACTGCCACAAAGGGTGCCTTATTGTTCTTCCTAATAATTTGCCTGAATGTTCATACTGGGACTTTTACAATGCACTGTAAGATTGAATTTGGAGAAGCATGTGGAAGGGGAAGAGGGAAGAGGGATGCATCCCTCTTACTGACTATGAACACACAATGAGAGGTACACTCCCTGCGATATTACAGGGAAGTCGCTGAGTGGCCTCTGTCCTATGAGCATTGTGGTTACACCTTAATTTGGTTCTACAGCAAAATTCCCACTGATGTTAATTGAAATATGATAAAGGCTACTGTGAGAGAACAAGATATGTCATTATGTCTCTGAAGACTGATAATGTGAGATTCTGAGTTTTGTTTGTGAAATACACAAATGAAGGAGTACTGAGAATGACCAGCCCACCCTTATAGCATTTTCATCCTTATGTTTCCTTTCACACCAATGATGAGTATGCTGACATTTTATGATCTGTACAAGATGAAGAGGGGAGCATGTGATCTGTACAAGATGAAGAGGGGAGCGTGTTACACCATAATGTCACAAGTCAGTAGACTCCTTGAGAACTTGCCAAACCTCAAAAACATGAAAAACCTCTTTACTAGTGATTAAGCATATGCCTGTATTTACTGTGATAACACTTATTTCCCCCCTCGTGAGCAGTGGTTCATGGTCACACATTTCTAACAGCAGAGAACTTTTAGTGATCTTTCAGTTGAAATAGTCAATGAATTGAAAAGTATGGTACAGTTTTATAAAAACTGCCTCAAAATCAGAAGTATATATCTGAATATAATCAGGAGGCAAGTCTAGCTTTTGTCAGCCTAATATCTTAGCTCAGAGTCTACTGACTACAAGATGCCTGAAGAATGAAAGTAACAAAATCTGCTACTGGAAACATTGGTGAACAGCTCTTTATCTAAATTTTTTTCATGTATTTTAGTTAAAAATGATATTTTCTTAGAAAGGATGAGAACAGATTTATGCTCTATCTGGGATTATATAGCAAGATCTCTGAAAAGATTGAAAAAGTCAAGTTATGCACAAAGAATATATTAAATTTTCTGGAAGCTTATTACTGAGTTCCAGAATCATATCTTTCTGATTCAAATTATCTGCATGAGAAGTACTTACACTTCTCTTATACAAAGATATATCTTAGTTTCCTTCTTTAAGAGATTTTGTGTGTGGTTTGGAGACAGAACATCTGTGTATAACACTGCTCTCAGGGTGATAAATACCGAGAGACAATAATGTTTTCAGCAGATCGAGGAGTATATGGAATGTAGTACAGTTGGAACTAAAGACTCAGAATATTTTTTTCATGTTGTGACAAAAAGGAGGAAAAGAAAAGTATTCAAAAGCTGGCATCTGAAGACTTATGAGATTATTCATAGTTAAGTGAAATGCAATTAAAAGATCAATATGACATCTGTTGACAGGTGAATGGAATTTAGTTTTAAAAGAAGTTAAAAATAAATATGAAGATCATTGTTGAGTAAAAAGTCTTGGCAGGTAACTAAAAAAGAAACAGTTTTTATGGGATATTACTCTAGAGGAAAGAAAGGAAAAATGCTCACAAATGTGTGAAAAGCAATTCATTGTCTGCCACCAAGAATACAGATGTTTGCCTGGAGATTACTATCAAAGACATGAGCATTACACTAAAAACAAAATGTGCAAGGGGAGATTTCCCTGGGATTTGTTAGGTGTTATCCAATGTAGATTGATGGATGTGAGGGAGAGGCAAGTGTATCTGCAGCAGATGTGTGAGGTACTGTAGGATCCTGTTCACTGCTCTATTCATAAGTCACATGTGTTAGTTTCTGTGGCAAGGGAAAGCTTTCACAAAGTTCCCGCCTTAAATGTATGGATTTTGGAGTACATTTACTGGAACCAGACAGAGTAAACACGCTGCTTGGGACTTCAGACCACAGATTGAGTCCTTAGAGAATGAAAGAAACCTGGTGACGAACAAATTTGTTAGTGTAAAACAGCACCAAAGGCCATTTTTATTCATAGTCCCGGAAGGAATATGACCTAAAGAAGAACATAATTCTTGACTCTCAACCTCCTACAGCTGTTACTAAGCTGACACTGCTGATTTACTCCTCTCTCAGGCCCAGTCCTGAAGTCACAAAGCAACAATATATTTCCAATTGATGCTGTACTGTGGCCTCAGAACCACTGGAGGGTACAGATTTCTGATTCTTCATTAATGCCTTTACAGCAAAGTGAGAAGGGGCTTTTAAGACTATTAAACCCATGCATTCATTGACACTGGCCAATGCTCAGGCTCGATATAACTCTTTGCAATGCCAAGTAGTGGATTGCTGCATGCTGACAAGCTCTGGAATGACCTCAAAGAGTCTAAGATCTTCTGATGCAGGTGACAGAAAATAGTAAATAAAAAATTCAAGCTACAAACAAAAAGTCAGAAAAGTGCATCAAAGTAAATCAGGTTTCAGTAAAGACAGACTGTGGCTAAATTTACACCTACAAGCATGCTTAAACTGGACTCATGAGCTGACCTGATGTCTAGCCCCTATCAGAAGGGTCTGTCACCTGCAGAGCTCACCCCAGCTCCTGGCCACAGATTCCCACCAGCTCAAGCACTCCTGTGGCTTCTCACTAAGTAGACACAACTCCCTGATTTGGCAGAGAATTAAAACAGCATGAAAAGTCAATATTTTCTGAGGGTTGAATTGGCCTGCTAGAGTTCAGATGCATGATAAGATGAGGACTGCTCATCCAAGAAACAACAGTGGGCAAAGCAGATTGAAGACAGATGAAACTGCTTCTCTCAGGGGGAATCAAACAACATTATCAGCTTAGCTATATCAGTTTCATATGTTTTTATTGCCAAACCCCATTTCTCTACTGAATTTCCAGAAATATATGTTTACTTCCTCTTTTGTAATCAGGGATCTAATTTGGATTTTGCATTGGTTTAGTTCATAGGATTTCCATCAAAGCAGAAAGGTTATTTGATACAAACAGATACCTTTCTGCACTGTATCACTGGGATCACTGGCATTAATGCTTCAGTCAGTTCATTCAGAAATGAATGGTAACATGCACAAAATCAGTAGTTATCAGTTATCAAAGTTATCATACTTTAAACTCTGTTACTGTGTTCTCTTATTACTCCAGCTTCTCACCCCACTACAGAAAAGAAAAAAAAAAAAAAACCTTTGTAAAAATTTTATCTTGCTTTTCTGTTTCCTGCAATAATTTAAATGGGGAATTAGACACAAAAAGAGATATGTGGACTTCCAGATCATTTAGGTTCCTACAGATCAGCACCAATCTGTGATAAAGCTATTCTTTCTATACTACAGTGTCTGTAAGGTTGGCGGCATTTTAATCAGTTTGGCTCTTCTGAACTGTTTGTGCCTATGTTAGGCATAATTTTTATTTTTTTCCTTATTGTTAATAACTGGTGTCTTACATTCAAACCTAGAGACAAAGTCTGAAACAGTAGCTACGATTGCAATAATTCCCACTCAATATTACAGAAAAGGAATAGTGGGATTGTGAGAATTACAGATTATTTTACTGCCAGGCCTGCATCTGAAGGTACATGTACAGCATATGGAGTGGGAAGAGTCTCGAAAGCTGCCATTACTCTCGGTTCCTCAGGTGGTGTTCTCTCATTTTGGGTAGTCTTGCAGTGAGACTCAGATCTTAGCTGTTTGCTCAGTCGTTAACTGCAATGTACTTGACTAATCAATCAACGAGGAAAAACATCTAGCTGCTTGTAGTGATGCAAGTCCCAGAACTTACTAGTCCTTTCTGTAGTTTCTTTCTATTGGTAAGCCTCAGTCTTCTGAACCTTTTCGTCTTAAATCATCTCTGATAGACAGCAATGCATTTTATAATTCTTTTGGAAATAACTTCCATAAGTACTTCCTCAAAATATTGGTCATTGTCTTGATGGAGTTGACTTAGTTTAGAAAGTACTAGTTTGGTCAAAAATATTGAAGGTTCTTTTACTTAAGACTTCAATATGAAAAAAACACACATGCCTTTTTTTCTTTTTTTATCTAGATGCCAGAGAATTGTTTGCTGTGTGCATAATCTTGACACTCTTTAAAAATAAAGTTGTTAATTAAAGTTGATATTCAGAACTTCCTGCCAGCAGCTGTTGAGCGGTGATTTCATCCTGACAGTTTGAGGACTTGAATCTGAGAGACGGGAAATCAGTTTGCATCCTGCTGTATGCAGACTTGTAGGTTAGGATTTGTTAAAAAAATATACACATCATAATTAACTTTTTTTAAAAGACTTCAAAGTTCTAAATTGAGAAGAAAATTACTCATGGGCTTGCAGGATAAGAACTACAAATCCTAATGCAATCCCAGATGAATTTAGCAAAATTGTTTCTTCAGCTTTAGATGTGCTTTGGATACACATAAAAATCAGCTGAAAGAGAAGACAGTGCAAAGATTCTGCTGCAAATATTTCAGCATATAAATTCCTCACTTAAGAATTTTCCTTTTTTTTTCAGTTTTCCATAGGCATTTGTGCAGCGAAGTTCTACTGGCATGAATTATAAAATACTAAAAAGAAATAACTTTCAAATTACCTTGCTTAAGCATCCAAGCTGAAAATCCTAAGATACAGTATCCTTTAGTATTTACTGTAGAGCAACAATATGAGGTAGAATACATAGCAAAGAGCATAGCTGATACTAAAATTCTGATTTTGTGCTTTTAAACACAAATCTTTATCAATATGCCATTATAATCTGCCTGTCTCTTCTTATGATTTCCACGTCCTTCAAAACATCAGAATCTTTTACGAAAAATTATAAGCAGATACTTTTTTGTATGAATCTGACAACATCTCCTTGTGGTCATTTGTAGGACAGACATCATTTTACATACACATGTGCATCCTTTGCCAAGTCAAGGGAGGACTAAACAGTCTGCTAACTTGTGAGATGAGGCTAGCACTTAAGAAACAGAACCCTCTTCTTGACTAATGCAAATAAATAAATTATAGTTATTTAGGTGTGGGTGAAAGAATGGTACCTTTGAATGTTCCTTTCTGTCCCTCATGAAGGCTGCACAAGCCACAGTACTTGTATATTTATTCTGCCTGAGGAATGTAAGCCAAGCAGCAAACTGAAGCACACATTTCTCTTATGTTCCACACATGCACATGCCAGGATATGATTTGTTTTCAGTGCAATGCTGTGAAGCCACACATTTCAGAACAGTCACCTGAGTTTTACAAAGATACAATTCATACCTGCCCTCGGGGGGCATATTAAGTCACTGTTCTTCCTGGAAAGGCTGCAGCAACATCTTGTCTATTTGAAGTTCTCAGAATTCTTTCAAGATCACGACAAGGAGGTGTATTTGGCCACTCTATGTGGCTCATATGCTGCAGAGTCTTGTTTGTGCTAAAACATTGCTGCTGCCTGTCTAAATGCTGCACTTTAGGTTTGCTCAAGTGCACAGTCAAAATACAGTGCTGATTCATATAGATTGATTTCCTGGGATTAAAACAACAGAATCACTTTGAGATAGAACATTGTACAGAAACAGAAACTGAGGCACAAAAGCAAAACTGATTTTTTTTAAGTTGTGGCTGAAACCTGAAAACACTCATTAACATTTTTAACTTAGATCCAAGACCTTCAAGAGATTTCACCTTCCAGTGAACTCATCATTAAAACTATGCTGCAATTCAGCACATCTTCGCATCTTTAATAAGTTATCTGTCTATCTCCTGATCCCAATACATACATGAACTTAAGGCTGGTACTGCTCTTGGAAACCTACAGAGACTTGTTCATCAGAGGTTGCTCCCTGACCTACAGCTGACTACAGCTTTGGTTCCCATTACTTTTTCATGAAAATTCCTACTAACACTATGTGGGTAGAATGAAATGTTTCCATTAAAAGTATTTGAATATATATGTTAACAGGACCTACTGTTCCTGTTTTATTGTGTTATATCAATCAGGAGAAGAGCAAAGGTCTCTAACACTTCCTGCGTATTTTTTAAGTAGTTTGGAGGGTTATTTTATCTTGTTGCCACAGTACATCTCCATTGATTGAAGGTTCTCTTTCTCTCTGCTTCCAAATATGTCTTGCTCATGTTCCAAGATAAGGGTTTGAAAGAATAAAACCTGGTAACTGGAAAGTAAGATCCAGGGAACAGGAGGATCTCTAATTGGTGTTATGCTTATGGAAAAAGAAAAGAAAAAAAGTCTAGCATTCCCTTTCTGAACAAGGGGAAATGCTTGAATTAATAAAGACATTTAATAAGGGAATGTCTAGTTTTTCTAGGAGTGATTTTGGTTTTTCCTTTGCATTAGAGCATCAGAGTGAGGTTTCATGCACTTTATAGTGGGGAGGTAATATTTATATCATCTAGCTCTGAAAAACTGTATTTGTTAGGTAAATTTTTCAGTATATATAGCCCAAAGACAGACTGTTTTGGTTTTTTTTTCCTCTGCATTTGAAATAATTTCTAGCCAAAATCAGAGAGCAGAGGAGAGACTGGGTAGCTGAGGGCCTTGCAATGTTGAGGAATTGGTTTAGAGAGATAGGCTTACATGGCTTAAGTAACTGAACCATGACGTGTTTTGAAGTGGTGGATGAAAAGGTCAATATGCTTTGGAGAAGGGCAAAAAACGTACTAGAGGAAAATGATGGGAACCTTTCCTGGATGATTTCAAATCTGCCAGTTTGCATGAGCTTGACCAAAGAGCAGTCTCAGAACAACACTGCCTATAGTTTAAGTCTCGTCTCGTGCGGTCCCAAATGGAAGTCTCATCACATCAGTATGATGAATGGAGAAGCTTCGATTTATTGAACATTACACACTTTTTTTATA
>JAWWES010000168.1:43976571-43997269 GCA_035583135.1 Lophotriccus pileatus | reverse complement strand
AGGCTCGAAGGCCTTATCTGCATATGCGGGTAAGGACCTTCCCCGGCTCTTCGTTCGCGAAGACTGGCCATTTACTTGTATGTTTTGGTAATTGGCTGATTTTTCTTTGGTTTGGGATATGAACAAGAATTCTTAAACTGAGCAAAATTTATTCCCCTATACTGCTCTAACCGTGGGATTGCTGTGTGTACAATCTCTGATTAATTTCATATCAATATGACTATCACCAGAATTTTAGGTGACTTGAGTAAAAAAGAGAAGGATGTGCAGAATTAAAGCATCTAGTTTCTCTAGTCAGAGTGCATTATCACTTTAGATAGAAACAGATGCTTTTTTGCATACAGATCAGGCCCTTCAAATTGCAGACTTGTCCTGGAAAGACTCAGAAGTGAATATTTCCTTGTACTTTTGGTTCAGAATGCATTATACAGAATGCTTGAAACTTGCCTTCCACTTCACTACACTTAAAACATACTAGCTAATCCTAGTGTTACTAATACTTTTCTAGCAGCCGCAGTCAGAACCTGTGATCAGTATAGTGTCATTTCATTTATTTCCTATAAAAGCAGCTAAATACTCATCATCTGAACCATTTCATATTGCTTAGGCAATACAAAATACATTATAAAGAACAATCGTACTCTGATGGAGATGGATTACATAGCTTATTGGATCTATTCCATCCATAATTTTCATGATGGCTTCTTGAGTGACTTATGCTGCACTAATCTGCTACTCCATAGTAGAAATGGATTTAGAGCAAATCTTTCTCCACAGGTGGCATTTCCTAGTAATGAATTCTGCCATTCAATTATACAATCAGAATAATTTCTTCCTGTTAAAAAAAGACCCGTTCTTGAGTGGCACATAAATTGCCACTGGATTAAATTAGTGCTACTACCAGGGCTTTGAGATTTCTCCAGTTGACAGACAGCACAGTACTGGTAACGATGATGAGAAAACAGGTCAACTCAGAGATTTTTCATCTTTGTTTTTCCATCTCTTCACACTGGTTTCTTTCTGCTTGCTTTTACGATAATGTGTGCCCCAGGTATCTTTCAAATTATTGCACCCAGAGACACCACAGGAGACTTTCAGTGCTTCTAGTTAGAAATGTTCATCTTTGCTGAGGAATGATCAGTTGAGTCAAATAGAAGAGAAGAATAAAGGAAAAACAACAATAACAAAAGAGAGAGAGAGAAAAAGATTTTGACACTAATAAAATACTTGGTTTACAACTGATAATAAAACTTTTGCTGAGTATAACTGTCAGTTTGATTTACCCTACTACATCAAAGCTAGCACAGCATTAAAGAATTTACAAAGTCAGAGCTCTCTCCTGAGTGCAATGGGATATCACATTTTGCATACATAGGCAGTGGTGAGAATACTAAACCCTACTAATTTGTTAGCATTAGACTTAGTCCCCTGGTAAGACCTCAAATAAAACAAACACAAATCTATATGGCTTGTAGAGTTATCAGTGATGAATTTCAAAGTACTTTGTGCCTGATATGTCAATCTTTCAAGTGAAACAAATAATCCAGATTAATAAATAAATAAATAAATGGAAAGCAGAGTTTTTTACTTTTTACTTTTTTACTTTTATTGAAGCAAGGGAACACAAAATAACTCAAGTAAGCATGTTGAAAAGGGGACAAGTATTTATGGATCCAGAAATCCATTTCACTATTTTCTAAAGCAGTTGTGAAACATGTCCGTGTTCGGACGTTACAGGTTACCACAGATTTAACCACAGAAGACTGAAAGTATGTAAAGCATCTGTATAAAGAAATTTTTTTGTTGTTCCTCCTGAACGTATACGCAGGCTGTACTAGTGGTGTTGGTAATAGAGTTGCACACTGATGTTGCAGTTCACTATGCATTACATAGTACTGAGCAGACTTTATCCTGACCCAGCTGCGTCAAGGTGCACCAATAGTGTACACGTTATTATCAGAGTAACACCATCATCCACACAGGCTCACTCCTTTTCTATTACCTGCTCATAATTTTTGACCCAAAGAAGAAAAATACAGTGAGGAAGTCTTTTCTTGTGACACTTCTATCAGGGCTTTTAAGTAGTTTTCTAGAGACCAGGGGGCTAAGTCTTCCATACATCTGTCCATTACACCAAAAATGTCAGAGAGTCCATCCCACTGATCTTCATTACAGCTACTTAAAACAGTTATCTGTAAAATTAATTACTCAGTGGATAAAGAAAACAAAAAAACCCACAAACAAAATAAACATAACAAAACAAAACCCCCACATCTTTGCTCTTCTGTTCTTGGTCCCCTAACATTTTACAAGCCAGTATCTTTTAAGACCTCTCAGAAACTTCCAAGTGAAACAAAGGACTATTCTTTGAGCTCAAATAATTCCTTTAAGAACATTTTGCACTTGACAGACTTTTTCAGAATCTAAGTCGTGTTCCCTAGGGTCAGCTCATCAGACAAGTTGTTTGAGGCACCTTTGACCTTAATTCTGGGACATGTTCAGTGAGGAACTGCCTAGGGACTGGGACATAATGCTTCACAGATCCTCTGTGATCCAGACTTTTACCCTTCAGTACACAGACCCGCAAGAATAGCAGCATCTTTGTAGAAAAGCAGTCAGCTTTGTTTTATACCTTTTCTTTAGTAACACCAGATACTGCACAGAAAAAAACTTCCCAGCAGACATTTAAGAAATATTTCAGTCATACAGAAAATTGCTTCCTGGATTTAGCAGACTGTCCAAGACCATGAAGAAGAAGAACAGTAAATATAAACTATAAAGGGCTACTATTCAATTCTAATAAAAAGTCAAAAGAAATTTAAAAGAAAGAAAGAAAAAAAAAAAGCTAAAGCACTGAACAGAACAGAGAGATTATCATTGTTCCAGTAAGTACTGGACAAATACCAGGTCACAAGGATTTGCAAATTTCTGAGAGTAAGAGCAACCAAGAGTGCACACAAACAAGCACCTTGTGAAAGTGATAAGACTCAAAGGGTATCAGTTTTTGCAACTGTAACCTTCTCTTTACATAATTTTCAATAGTTATCTGCTATATTTTACAGACATAAGGTAAAGAGAAAGCTTTAATGTAGAATTTTGTTGTTAACATAGTTAACATACTAACTAAAACTAATTTAAACTAATTTATAGTTTACTCAAAATTTAAAACTAATTTATAGTTTACTCAAAATTACTCAGTAAAATTGTTTATGCACCTCTATACATATTTCAGTTTGATGGGTAAAAATGTAAAATTTAGTTAGATAGTTGTTGTCACCCATGTATTACTGAGCATATAAAACACATGATAATTTTTGGAATAAAATTATCGTTTATATATCATAGAATCATAGAATGTTTTTGGTTGGAAGGGACATTAAAAACCACTTAGTTTCAAACCCCTTGACTTGGGCAGGGACACATTCCACTAAACCAGGTGACTCAGAGTCCCAGACAGCCTGGTCTTGGACATTCACAACTTCTCTGGGCAACCCATTCCACTGCCTCACTGCTCTCATGGTAAAGAATTTCGTCCATGTTGGTTGTCATCAATTGCCTCATTACTTTCCATGTACCTTAGGAAAGATTCCTGGAGGATATGCTCCAAGCTCTTGCCAGGCATTTGAGGTGAGACTGACCAGCCTGCAGTTCCTGGGGTCTTCCTTATTTCCTTTTTTGAAAATGGAGGTTTTCCAGTCAGTGGGAACTTCACCAGATAGCGATGACTTCCCAAATATGCTGGATAGTGGCTTAGCCACTTGCTTAGCCAGTTCCCTCAGGATCCATGGATGTATCTGGTCAGGTCCTATGGACTTGTCTACCCTCAGGTTCCTTAGATGTTCTTGAACCCAATCTTTTGCTACAGTTTTGGGCAGTACTTCATTCTCTCAACCCCTACTTTCACCTGCTGTGATTTTGGCAATGTGATGAGTATGCTCGCTGGTGAAAATGCTTGTTGAGGCAAAAAGGTTGTTGAGTACTTCAGTTTTCTCCCTATCCTGGGTAACTAGATCTCCTGTATCCTTCCTAAGAGGACCCACATTTTTGCTACTCTTTATCTTACTCTGATGTACTTAAAGAAGCTTTTTATGTTATCCTTGATGTCTTTGTCCAGATTTACTTCTGCCAGTGCTTTAGCTTTCCTAACCTGCTCCCTGGCTGTTCAGGCAATTTCTGTGTACTACTCCCAGGCCACCTTTCACTGCTTCCACCCTCTATAAGCGAGCTGTTTGTGTTTAAGTTTCTCCAGGAGCTCTTGGTGTTCTTCCACAATTTTCTCTTTGTAACGATGCATTGCTATTGAGTCTGGAGGAGAGAATCCTTGAATATCATCCGTAGCACTCTACCAAAGAGATCCTTGAAGAGAAGAAAGTGTACTCTACTGAAGTGCAGGATAGTGAGCTTTCTTCTCACCCTCTTTGTTGCCCCACAGATCTCAAACTCCACTGCTTAATGGTCACTGCAACCCAGGCTGCCCCTGAGCTTCACATTCTCCACCAGCCTCTCCTTGTGGGTCCTGCATAGCACCTCTCCTCATTGCCGCTTCTATCACTTGGAGAAGGAATGCATTCCAGGAACCTCCTGGATTGCCTGTGCCCTGCTGTGTGGCCCCTCCAACAGATATCTGCATGAGTGAAGTCCCTGATGAGGGTCAGAGCTTGAAAACAGGCCATGCCTATCTCTCTGTAGGGGCCTTCATCAGTTTGGTCTTCCTAGTCAGGCAGTCTGTAGCAGACCTGTACTATAAAGTCACCTTCCTCTGCCCTCCTTTTAATCTTGATCCAGAATGTGAATACCTTTGTTTGTAAAGCTGAGTATTGGAAGAAGAAGATGGTACTCAAACATTTTAATGAGCAAAGCAAATTTTGTAGGAAACCAGTGAACACAGTGGATTGAAACAGCCACTGACAGTACGATTTACTCTGGCTCCCACTGAGTGCATTAAACTATTCTAACTGTGCATATCTAAAGTCTTTCTTCCCCACCCTCCCCACTCTAATCTAGTACCAGTCACTTGAACACACACGCAGTACACACACATTTATCAAACAATTATTTAAGATTTTATTATTATACAGTTTGGATAAGAATTTTCATTAGAATATGAGAAGTCACAAACCTGTGAAATATCTCCTCCTATTTGTTGAAATACACAGTTTACAACACCATTAAAACAGTACTTCACTTTAATTTCTCTTTTTCTTAACTAATTGCATTTTACTACTCTAAATAAACATGCAAATATCAAAATTATGGGAGCACTTGTCAAATGACCCATTAAAACATGTATAAACAACATAAAAATAACTGCTTATCTCTATGAATATCTACTAGCTATGTCTTATTCACTCTATTTACTTTTATCATCACACTAATAATTGTAGTTCACTTCACATGTGATCTGTCTGGGCCTTTGAACTGCCTGACTGAAAGAAGGAAAACAAAATTATCAGTTTGGTGTGGAAGTATCTTCATTTAAATAGCAAGAAAAAAGTTTTGGAGGAGGGTTGTTTTTTTTATTGTTGGGGCTTGAGGGTTTTTATTCCTTTTTTTTGCTCCTATCTTTTTTTTTGACAGAATGAGTCAGGGAAGGGAACAAAAACAAGTACTACAGGCCAGATTTTCTCATAAAGAAAATGTTTCTAGCTAGTTTTGAAGTATGCCAGCAGCATTAATTCAGGATTCTCTGTGACATATGATGTGATGAATTCTTCCACTACGCAAATTCTCAAACTGTTGGCAGAGTTTTCTGATAACTGAATAAGATAAAGGTGAAGACTAAATAAATCTGCATAAAAATGAGCACGAAATGCATACACCGGAATGCAATTAATGATAAAATTACCAAGAGGAATTAATTTTTTATCTTTCTCTCTCAATACTGGCATAGAATGTGGTCTGCATGGACTCTGGGCTTCCTACAGCATGAAATAGTAGTTATTCAGTTGGGAAAAGAAATACCTAGATAAAATAGTAAATTTTAAGAGAAAAAAAAGAATAAAGATCAACTATAAACCTATAGCATAACCAGTTGAGGAAATGGTAAGGTAAGTAAGCAAGAAAGAACCCTAGTTTGTTTGTTTGTTTGTTTGTTTGTTTGTTTTTTAATTCTCCCAAGACCAGTAGTTTATGAAGCCCAGTTCCAGCCATAAATGTGCTCCTTTTCTAATGGAAGTATAACTCTACACCTAGACCAGGGTTTTGTTCTACTGTTGGCTTGGCTCACAGTCTATACTTCATTAAGTTTTGTCTGGAACCAGCAGAAATTGGTATATTTAGGGCTGCAATCATTGTTCAGGATAGCTGGTGATTTAATGCCGAATCAAGGTCCTGCAAAGCTGTACTAAGATTTTATATTCACAGTAACTACTTGGTATGGTACAAATTTAGGACAGGAAGGAATCATTATGTAAAAGGAAATGTGAGCTGGAGTGGAAATATAATTCAGATTTGACTCAGGAAAGCACAGTGAAAAATGATTGTGCTATTGATAATGCTTCTGCTCTGAAGATTTTCCCTGTCTGGAAGATAACACTGGGCTGGTTTCAGTGACATATCCAGGACTTTGGCAGTATCAGGATTCTTTTCACTGTAAACCATGAGATAACTGTATGGGGCTCTGAAGACTGGACCAGACTGAAATAGGTACAGAACATGATTTTACATCCTCATGGGAGGATGACACTGGGTTAAGACTACTGACAAAACTCGTACTGAGATCTGACAGGCTTGGCTAAGATCCAGATGGGATCATTGGGCTGGCATACCTAGACTAGCTCTGGGTTTTGCAGATGTTATCCAACCAGTCATCATCTGATCCAGTAGCAGTTGTTTGGCTTATCAAGAACTATCAAATTAATTTCAGGGCAGATTTAAAATAAAACTCTTAATTTGGCATAATAATGAAGGGTCATTTCATGACTTTTTTTTTTTTTTTTTTTTTGAAAATAAGTGTGATAATCACGTACTTACTGGTTTTCATAGTTTCTTTTTTTTTAGTGCAGTTCTAACTTCCTTTCAAATAATATTATTTTTTAGTTGACTTCCTAGTACCTGCCATGAGTTACTAATAAGATATTTTTACAGTAAAACTATTTTATTTTTCAGTTTATCACTGAATTTTTTTAAGAAAATAACAGAGGCAAAAAGAAAGTCCCAGAACCCTGGACCATAATTCGGCACTAAAGTTTCAGTTACTGTATTTCCTTCATATCTTTTTTTTCAGTCCTGATACAAAAGGTCTGATGCCATGGACTTGTTTTTCTCTCAGCTGAGTTTATTCCCCACCAGTGTAAGCAAATTAACACAAATTATTAGTTTTCGTGTTCTTACACAATAACAAAGTAGCATCTTACTCCCATTCACATGAATGAAACATGTTTTCTCCAGCATTAAACACTTGTCAAAGCTATCTTCCTTTAACTTTCCTGAATGCATATGATGTAGTCATTCTGGATGTATTTGAGCAGCTCTTACTCATGCTTCTGGTGACAAAGAAGTAATCTGCCTTAAAATGATTAGTAGTAGTATGTGGGCATGTATAGTGTATCTTGCTGATGTAATGTTTCTTATCATGTTTTCAGACTTTTACAGCTTTGCAGCCAGAGATGTATATATTTTACATAAATACTGGGGAAAGAAAGCAATAGCTTTCATGTTTGAAAGAAGCAGTAAATTAAGCAATGAACAGATGGAATACTTTTTTTTTCCTTCTTCTTCAACAGAAGTAGGTGACATTTAAAATATTCCTGACACTGAATCTAATCCCTTTCTTTGATAACTAGAATTACTTTCAGCCTTTTGTTTTGCTCCTTTAATAAAAATATCATTATACTGGGAGTGTTTCTTGCTTTATGTTTCCATTGTTCTTTTTGTGAGTTATGCATGTAAATTCCTGAGTGAAAGAAATTCTGTTCACCTGTGTCTCCCACACATACACACTCACACACTTGACTCCATTTCAAAGTTTGATTTTTCTTCTACCAAAATCAAGGCTGTTAAATTAACTATTTTCCATCAAATTGTATCATAACAGTGAACCATCCTATCCCAAAGAAGAGGTTTCTTTCTCTCTACTGACTATTTAGTTACTAGCCACTAACTTCTTTATTAAAATAAATGTCAGTTCCGTCTTACAGTAATATGGCCACAATAAAAGAATGACCTATGAATGCTTCCATTTTTTTTTTCTACTTTTTGATCTGAAGAGTCAGCCTTAGGAACTGTCCTATGAACTCCTTCCATTAATGTGCATCTCTTGTAACTGGGAACCAGGTCATCCCAGCACTGCTTGAAATACAGAGAGGTAGCAGAAATAATTATTTGAACTCTGGTTGCCTATTTCCCGTCTTTGACTTTTGCACATCCCTGTGTTTGTGCATAAACCAAGCCATCTTAACTTCATTGATCTGAACACAGGAAACCTCATACAAATTTGGCAGCACTCAACAGAGAAGCAAGTGGTGGTGAAGGAAAACATGAATTACTCCTAAATCAAGTTAAAACTGGCCACAGAACAGATCATCTCTCCTTTCCTTTACAGGGTATTACATGCCAAAGGTTAACAAAGCAGATGACTGATATTACAAAACAAAGCAATAATAAAAAATTACGCCCTGCAAGCACATCTTCCTGTTTCGCCAAGGTCTTTTCTCTCCATTTTGGCAATGACCTTTTTCTTATGGGTAAAGAAGAGCATCCAGTTCTCTGTGAACATCTAGTTTCTTTAATTTCTTCCCATTAATTCCATTGCTTGCTAACTCGTGTTCTGTTGCCCTTTAGGAGAACTGTGCCCATGCCTCTCTGAATTTTCCAGGAAAAATCATCAATCCTTTTCCACAGAGAGGCATAAAGTTTCCTACCCCATGTAGTAAGAAATGTGAACAGCTCACATCCACAGGGCAGCTTGTTTTTACATCCTCTTGTTGATTCCAGTTATTATACAAGTATATCAAGCCATTTTTCCTTATTCTTTATTCCATAAAGAATACTTACAACCTCACAATAGCACATAATTAAAAATAGTCTTAAGGTCTCATCATCAGCTTCCAAACTAATAAGCAGACAACAGAATCTGAAATTCTTGCACCATATGCAGAGACAGTGTGCAAGCACACTATTATATGCATCTCTCCTGTGGAAACAGTTGTCTATGCCTAGTTCCCTAATTAATGTCTTTAACTGCACTGGAGCAAAGCTTCTGTTGCAAGGATGTGTAAACAGCTGCACTTGTTTCATTTTTGCATGACCCTCTGTGACTTAAATTTTAACTATACATATGGTCCTGTAATGTTTATACTATATGTCTGTCTTGAGAGAAAAAGAAAGAGCTGCTGTCTAAAAGAACTACCACAATATCAAGTTAATTTAATTCACTAAAAATAATAAATAAAATTAAAATTTTCTACCTGTTATTTCTCAAACTGCCTTGTTTAATACCTAGTCTTTGAAATCTGTTATTTTGAAAAGATGGGATTTAGTTTTGTGGGGTTGTAAAGAAAAGAGATATATTATAAGCATGTAAGGGAAGATAGTCATAGGTATAAGTAGATATCCACATTATGTAAATACAGTCCATTCCTTGGCCTTCAATGAATCTCTGTTAATCCACATATTGGGTTCTGACTAAAATTTGATGTATAAAGCATGGTAATACAGATGTAAATTGAAGTTTATTTTAATAAGTACTACACTAGTTATTCTTACTGATAAATTTAATTTATATACTCGGACTGCCTTACAGTGCCATTTTTTTATATTATGAGTTAGACCCAAATAAGTGTTTTAAAAACTACTGCTCCTAAAGAAACCGTTATTTAAAAATTAAAGCAAGAACTGCAATGAGAACATCACTTTACAGTGATACAGTGATAAAAGTTGATAAATGTGAAATTTTGGGAATAGTTATATCATGACCTCTCTGTTTCACATGAAAAAGCAATGCTTCCTCTCCCCAGTCAGCAGCAAAATTCCCCGTTACCTCAGCGGCACCACATCAGATCCATCAAAACCCACAATCCCTTTGCATTATTTGACTGTTCAGAGTATATTTCATGGTCTGTAAATCATCCCAGCATATCACTCAGAAACAGACACGCTAACAAGTCTCTTCCATTATCAAAAGAGCAGGAAACCCCTGAAAACTCTTTGCCTAACAAACCAGGAGTACACTCGCATTGTGGAAGCAGAAAGAGCATCTGAAAAAAAAGCTGAGGTATGGCTTCCTTTAACACAACTGACAAGGAGGAAAGAAAAATAATAATATAATTTATAATAATAATATATAATAATATAATATTAAAAATAATATCATTAAAAAGGAAGTACTTCCATAGGACTAGAATACCTTTATCATTATTCCATAGCCTCACTGACATGCTAGAACTGTGAACAGCCACAGCATTAATAGAAAAGAAATAAAGTGCTACACAGAAATTGGTTTGGTTTTTTTCTTGTTCTCTCAGAGGACTTTACTGGCTAGATAGGAAAAGAAATGCTGTACTGCAGTTTAACCATATTTCAACCTTCATAAATGTACAGTCATCTCCAGAATTTAACTTCAGGAATTACTCCAAATTGGTGTGGGAGTGAATAGTCAGCAGGCCAGAAAAACAGCTTACAAGTAAGAGAACTGAAGTACGCGAAGCAAAACACAACACGACATTGTACATTATGTGGAAGTGAAAAAACTTGACCCTTGAATTTATCACCACATTACATCCAGAAGTTACTGCAAGTGCCTCTAGCAGTAAGCAGCAGAGGTGAACGTTAAAAATACAAACAAGCATTACAAATACACCATGAAAATCATCAAGAGCTGCCATGGTTTCCTTGGCCCTGGAGGCTCCTGGGATGCTGATGATCTTTCCCACCTATAAGCAGGCTGCCAGTACTGAGCAGCCAGGCCCAGTCCCACAGATGAGGGGGTACCTTCCCACCTACCCAGTGCCCTCCATCATATGGGGCACTTACCCACTACCAAAGAGGCACATAACTTTCATCCTGCCCAGAGCCAAAAGCAGGTGTCTGCTCCTTAATTTCCTCACACAGTGGGAGCACCTGCAGTGCCAGACCCTTAAAGGCCCACCCTTCCCCTGCAAGGTGCCCCTTTCTCACCAAGCACAGTGGCCTGATAAAAAGAATTAAGTCATTAAAGCACAGAAGGAGTTCTCAAAAGGGGATTTATAGGGAGCAGTAATGACTTTGGCAAACTTCAGGCTGAATGATTATTTCCTCAAGTAATGATATCCTAGAAGCTAAATAATCTCTTCCATCTGCAGTTGTACGGGGACTCTGGACACTGAAGCCATCATGCCTTTTTATAAAACATGAGGAAATCAAGGAAGGGGGGGGAAGGCCAATAGATTGCTTTTCATTGGGGAGGAAAAAAATCCTTCAGGAAAATCTTGGGAAAAAGAATAAATTAAAAACCTTTATTAGGCAAATAATTTCAAGGAAAAATCTTTCTGAAGGCATTCAAATTGAGTGAAGAGCTTTTGCTGTTTTTGACCACTGATCAGGATAATAGATTCCGGATGATTATTATTATTATTGTTGTTCTTGAAAATAGAACTTTAAAGTAAAAATTATGTGTCTTTTCAAAATGCGGATAAGCATCTCTGTTAAAAATATTTTCTAGTTTAAAAATAAAGTTAAAATAAGAAAGGGAAATTTTGTTATGCTCATTTGCAGAGAAAGAAGTGACGCTCAAAGAAACCAAACTTCTTAAACTTACAAAGTAAGTTCATAGTAGGGAAAAAAAAAATAAATAGAAATCAGCAGAGTTACAACAGAAGAGTTTTTTTCTCATTAAAATAAATATGTCCAGGAAAAATAGTAAAAGTAGCTCTCTATAACATGCATCCAGACAAATTCCATGGCCCATATAGCTTTCCCTAATTGTAGGAACAAGTTAAAATTTTCAGAATATTAATATATCAAATTTTCTAATGTTTCTTTACTTGTATTTATTTTATTTAGCTAAATTGTAACTAAAAAAGTCCTACCAGTATTTCCAGACAACACCCACTATTCCAGAAATGGATGCATGATTAGCTAGCCTCTGGGTTTGTTCCCAAAGAGAAGAAAAATTTTCCTTTCCCTTTTTCAGTATTTTAAAGGATTTTGCTTTTAAAAATTCAGCAAAGATTTGCAGGAATAGCACAGAATGCAGACATTTGTGGTTCAGAGTCTTGTGAGAATTGGTAGTCCTTTAGTTTTGCAGGAGTTTATTCACTGGTTTGTTATTTGTCACTGTTACAAATGGTGCTGTTCATCCTTTCTGTAGTATTCAGGTGACATGGACTAAAGATATCAAACTAAGATGATTTACTGCTCTCAGCAGCAGGAAATTTAAGCTGTTGTGCACAAGTATGAGCCAATACTTGGGGAAATTTTTTCTTGGACTCATCATGTGAATATGTTGGCTGGTCCAGCTATAGGATAAAGACAAGGACTATAGATAATCAGGATAGAGAGAGTTGGTTCATAAGTCAGGATGAGTCAGGTTTCTTAGTATCATTCATTTTGCCCTTTATTAACAGGATATAACTACAATATTCACCCACCTATCTGCCTGCAATACAATAGAACAGTCATCAAGAAAAAGAGCATATTTAGGGACAGTGCTTATATTTATTTTAAAAGTCTAACACGAGTGCTCTGAATGTATTCCGGGGGTTTGTCTGCTTAAGATCAGGACCAAGTTAGGTAATGGCACAAGTGTTAAGTTTTGAGACCCGCTTGAGAAAGCTCAGCTAAGAAATCTCAGGATTGCCAACGCCAGCAGATACAGGAAATTCTCTATGTCTATGGATTGAACAGAGATTGAGCTTGGTTTTATATATGTTAAACAAATAAGCACAAATTCCTGTTGTATCAGTTGTCTCTAAAATGTCTCTACTTTACTCTCTTATCCTGTGCCAAAGTATCTAGAGCTTAGTTTTGGTGCTGCAAGACAGTGTGGCATATACGTAATTTTAAGTGCATAAAGTGCACAAACATGGATTTCATTAACCCCTTCCATATGTTTGAAATTATACATATGCACAAGCAGCTTATTAAAAGATAGCACTAGATATTTTGTTTCTGCATTCAAAGGTAAACTCAGAAATGTTACATTTAAAATCTTTAGGAAAAAAAATTAAAACCTTACCAACACTACGAAGTCCATCATTCCAACTCACCAGCCTTTGAGGAAATACAGCAACCTTCACAAACATTGTGTTCTACCAACCTGAGTTTCTTTTTTTTTTTTTTTCTAGAAGAAATGTCAAGCTAATAGAAATTTGCTGCAATAGTCATCCTTTTAAAACAGAAGAATAAAATGTAATAACAAGGGCTTCCTATCCCTTCCTCTACATATTTAAGTTTTAGGGCACTAAAGCTCTTTAGAAACAACAAAACATTTGGACAAGGTATATTTAACTACACATATATTTGACTGAAAATATGTATTAATGTATGTATGGAAGTAGCAGTCTTGCAATAGAAAATGTACTTTTCCTAAACCAATAGCATTGAACTGTGGCAAAACATGGATGTAGACAAATTCTAACATTGCAGGTCTGATTTCGGGTTTTGCTATACTGAGCTGCTGGTCTGAAGGAAATAGAATAGATAGAATCAGATAACTTCCAGCTTTGCATGGGCTTTCTTTCTCTTTGAGGATATAAGCAATCCTAAAGGATTGAAGCAATCTCACTGTGAAGAAAGAGGTAACTCAGATGAATTTAATAAATTGAATTGGTTTATAGCAGGATAGTAGAACCTTTTCTAGAGGGTCTTTCCAAGGACAAACAAAGCAATTTGCATTTGGCTCAATAACATTCGCTTACATAGCCAGAAAGAATAATTACCCCACTGAAAGAATCAAAGGTGAAATTTAATAGCTTAAGTTATTTTGTGGGTCACATAAGATGATCACGGTAGTTCTTTTTGACCTTAAAATCTATGGATCTGTTCATGAAGAGGTAGAAGCCTGTCTAGATTTTTATATACGGACTAAAAGTTGAGCACTTTGAAAACTGGAGAGACTAGAACCTTTTTTTCCTTCCTATTAAAGACATGACAGGGGGCAGATGCTGATTTTACTCATCCTTTTAAAAATCTCCAATTTCATTTCAGACACAGTGTCAATAATTTGTTTTATCCCCTGAGACTAATAATGATTTTAAAAAGCTTTTGCTATCTTTGACTGAATTGTTTTTCAGTGAGTTTAAAAGCCACATCTAATGAATACAAGTATGTATCATTTATTGATCTTTACAGCATATACTGTTTTGCAAAAAATAATTAATACAAGGCACTATTTCATAGGTTCACATCAGGTTAGTATGATAACAAAGAAATGCTGAATTACTCAGTCTGATTGCCTAAAAATTGGGTCAAAGTAATGATTTTCGTTTCTGTGGCAATACTTTAAAAGCTGTCTGAAAATACTTTGCATCTCCCAATTTCTGTGAATAGTAAAGGAAAAAGCAGAGGCAATGGCCAGATTGTGTTTATTTTCATGGGTTAGTTTTCCAACTCAAACTGCCTACTGTCTTCCAAAAGAGTGTATTTTGCTAGAAATATTTCCACAAAATAAAAGTATCAGATGCAAAAATAGTGGCACCCAGTGGACAAGGCATACCTTATTTTTACACTCAAAACAACAATTTTTTTTTTCTGGGAAATGCCATACTTCTTTCAGATGGAGTATAGTATGTCCTATTTCAGTGAAAGGACTAATTGCTATTTTACCAGCATTCTTTGCCATAGCCTTTGTTTTTCTCATGCTTAATAAGTTTGACATTGATTTTGGGATAATTTGTTTCTGTGAACAAAATGGTTTTGAGAAATCAATACAAGTTGTTGATTGTCTGTAACGTAATTAATTCCTTGGAGGACACATATGAAGAAAAGGTTGTATATAGAGATAAATCCAAATTTTCCTCTGTTCAAATTTCACATTTTCTTTTTCCTTGCTAAAATGTGATTTTTAGAAATTTAGAAAGAGAAACCAAATGATTCAGTGATTAGCAATACCGATGTGGCTTCACTTAAGTTTAGATCAGTGTCCCACACAGCTTTTATATCATATTTCTACCACCTTACCAATGCATATTTGTCTGTACATGTGAAAGCCTCACCCAAACCTTGTGATTCTCTTGGTCAAAATTGCTAACACACCTGAAGACTGTTATCATCTCTGGGTGAAGATAAACTGCCAGTTCTCCAGTGTATTTCAAATCAACTTTTATATAACCAAATATCTACTTCAAAAGATACACAGTATTTTTCCAGCAGAGCTGTCTGCGTTTGAGACTTTGAGCCAGCTCTAGGTTAACTCCTTTCCCACTTCCTTTCCCTTTCCTCAGGTGTCAGTGCACCAATCAAAGGAACAAGGACTTTTTTTTCAAGTATCTTCCTTTGTGGATTTACCTCTTCAGATTGTGTTATTTTGTTGCCCCCTAAAATAATTTGTAAGCATTTAGGAGAAGTACACAAAATGGGAAGAAATTTACTTGCATAAGTGATGATCAAAAGTGATGACCGATAACCAACCATTCTCATCTTTTTACCCTTTATGTGTTTCTGAGATGAACCTGGATGACATTTGAATATATTATTTTGTATGTTTGAGTAAAAAGTTATTCTGGAGACCGTTTCACTGGAATTAACACCAAAACTAAACACAGCAGGTACTTGCAGATACTGTACAACTCAAGCAGATGAGCAACTGAAGAAAGAAATTACACAAATTAAAGCTGCAAAATATATTTAGCCTGTTTTCAGTGAGATGAACTACTTATAATTCTTGGAAGAAGTTAATGGGATTTGAGCAAACAGAATAAGTTTGTTGTGTTTATGACAGCCTAGTAGAACACGAGTTTACTGATTCATTCCTGTAGAAGGCTGCTACTTATCAGAACAACTTCCCTCCTTTTTTTCTTTATCATTTCTGCAGAACCAAAAGCAAGGGTTTTTTGGAAAGCAATATCTTAAGAAATACACTCTATTTTTTAAATAAAGAAATAATGATCTAATGTAATACACTAGAGAAAATATTATGCTTTTTTTTAGCACTTGCTTATGTCATGAGTCTTGCTGTTGAAATAACAGTTCAAACATGAATTATTGATCATAATATAGAATTTCTATTTCAGAGGTCTTTGTCTTCTTGGTTTTCAGAGTTTGTGGAAAAAATGTTAAAATAGCATTTTTTGAAATAGTTTTTCCTGGAACATGTTTTAATGGAGTTCAGATTCTTGACCAAGTAACAGAACCAGTTGCAGCCTTTTTTGCTTAGCTGTGTAGTAAGTGATAATATTTCTTTTTAAATTAAAAAAAATACAAATTGAATATGAACAGGATGGATTGCATCAAATATGGACTACACTGTTCAGAGAATCTGAGTTCAAGCAAAGTTCAGTGGCTTACTGCTTCAGTGAAGAAAAATATGGGCATGGAATCAAGCTTGCACTAGCAGAAAACTATCAGAGGTATCTTCTGGCTTCTAAACTAATGTGATTTAATATATGTACCATACTCAAAACATGGGCAGCGGATACGAGTTCTACATCTTGTTGACTGCATTCAACTCCTCCACAGCAATTTAAGACATATGAAGATAATTCTAAGAAGAAAGATTTTTAGGCCAGAATGTGTTCAGGAATGAAGACAAAAACTCTTTTGTGCATAGTATAAATGGTAGTTTCAGGTTGATACAATTAAAGTCCACATTGCATGCTAAACTTAGCTGAATATGTCTATATTTTAAGTATGTTTTAGAAAATGTTGAGAGAAAACTCAATATAGTTTAGACTAGCTTATTTAAATGTTGTTTTGGAGTTATTTTTTAAAGTAGTGTTAACAAGGAAAAAAAATTTTTTTTCACCTCACTTTGGAGAGTTAACCTCCAATGTCTCAAGATTCTAACAGTGCAAAGAACTATTCTGGGCTCAGAAGGATCCAAAACCAACCTACAAGTCTGTGGCTGAGATATTGTTGCAGATAAGCTGCCATGTATTTTGTACTTACAATCCTAATTGTTTACTCTCTCCCCTTGTGTCCCATAAAATAAAAAATACACACATTCAGCAGATTTTGAAAGTAACACACAGCTTATTCTACTTTACACTTCTAGAACATTTACAACAGGCTCTGCTTCATTTCATCGCTGGTTACAACTGATGAATCCAAATTCCTTGCTGTAGCTTTAGGGGGAGGAATCAAAAGCTTATCTGAATAGTGTAGAATTGCCCTTCACTAAAGCAGGCAATCATCAGCTATACTAATTTATGAACATTTATCTCATTCAGGGCTCCCAGAGGGATTTTATTTAGAGGGTGGGAAAAACAATAAAAAAACAGAACCCCCCAAAACAATTTATTGCAGTCTCTTCATTCTCCCTTCTGGCTGACAATTCCTCTTCTCAGACACACTCAGCAATCCCTGATTCATTTTCCTTTCATTGTTCCACGTATATATATTGATGATGGCTCTAAGTGAAGCCTTTGAGATGAAAGTGAGTCGCAGTTTCTATCTCCAGTGTGTCAGAAAGCCTGATCACAGGATGAAGTCAAGCAGATAAAAAGTAGTAGGAAGAAACTGAATGATATTTGACTGAGGGGCGAAAGGGACCAGGAACACAAGGAACCTGAAAGAAAAAATAGATTGTTGTCTGATACAGCAAAGCAAGTGGCAGGATTCTGATGAACTTTTACCATGAGTCCTGGTAAAACTTCCAAAGAGAGATATATGCCAGACAATATAAGAAAGGTTTGAATTTCTCCATAATGTAGGCATAGTTATATAACCATGAAAAATGATTCAATGCATTTTTCTTAAATTATTCATCTGCATGTTGTATGCATGCTTCTGCCATATGAACATGTGTATGTATTTAATGCTTAAGGCCTATTGTTACTCTTTTTAGTAATTTTTTCTTTAAAGGTGATACTTTGCAGTGTTTTCTATGTGTAAAGTTCTAGTGTTCTAGTTATATAAGGTCATTTTGGATTCTGTCCGACTGACTAGAATGAATTAGATTCTAGAAGGAATTTTGATTTAAAGGTGAGAGAAAAATATAATGTTGACTTTTTACTTGCAAACTTCAATTTTTTTTCAAAATATTGATTTTGTTTCAGAATCAAATTCTCAGAAAGATGAGAAAAAATGAATTGTAAAAAAAAAATATATGTTTTTTCATTCTTTTTTTAGCTCTGAAAGATAAAATGAAGAGCAAAATGTGCTATGAGCAGAGGAATAAATGAAATCTTATTTTATAAAGATATGTGTCTCTCAACATAACTTCAACATGAGACTTTGCTTTTAACTATTCTACAGTAATTTCTCTGAATCTTTCCATCACAGCTCCATTAATCCATCCATCAACACCCAAAGTTAGCCTCTGCATCATCCATCCAACTATCATCTGGGAAAGAGGTAGGGCACACCGTTGTTGCTTTTAATGATGGACCATTCCACGTAGAACTTCTGGACTCAGACTACATTTTTCTCAAATAATAAAGTTCATCTTCTGTACCCATCTAAATATTTTCAAATGAAAAGGAACAAAATACACTGGAACCTTTCATGTACGTCTTGTTAAGGACTGAGTAAAAGTTTCAAAATTTATTAAGGTGGCAGTGATAGATGGAAAAAAAGGCTCTGAAATTATTAAAAAACCTCACTACCTTCAAATGATCTCTTTTCCACACATATTTATGCTAAATAATAAGAATTCTATATTTTTAATGAAAAAATGTTTCCTCTAAAATTATTGTATTCCTAAGAGAAGAAAACACAAGGATTTCAAAATTATATTCAGAACAAAACTCATTCAAGAGGTGATAGATGTTTGAACATTGTTTGTTAAGAAACATTTGCATTTAAGAAAAAAGAGATAAAATATAGTTAATAATACATCGAGGAAGATAAAAAAGAAAATAACACTTGCAAAAGAACTTGCAGAGTTCTCATTTTTATTCATATTCTCTTTCCTCAGTAGAGAGAATCACTGAGAGTATATGAAATAATAATAATTGTTAGGGCCTTCAATTTAAACCAGCTTATTCTCCTTTTTCTCTTGCAGACTGGGTCAGTATATTTATGATTGAGAACTGTGCTCCACTGTTTGGGGACAGGTTATTCGTTTTGTGGTAAAACCATCTGGCCATCCATCATTATGTCAGCCTTTGGCTTTACTCAGCTGGTGACTATTTTCTTGCCTTGTTCAGGAGAGTGAGTTGACCCATTCTAATAAGGTTTCAAGGGAATCCATCAGCTGTTTTCTCTGTTATGTTATTAATGGCTTCTATAAGAGTGTTTTACTGAAGACCTGGGTCTTCACCTACTAAATAGCTATACATTCTGGGTTTTGCTGTATACAGCAGGTTTGCTTACTTTTCTGTGCTTAGCTCTTTCTTTATTACCCATTCATAGTCTTTATTGTGACAGCAACAACAAAAATACTCTTATAATAGGGAATTGTTCTTATAAAGAGAAAGATTTTTTTTATTATTTTCATCTATTGAGATCAACTAAAGCACACCATGTCTGTGTACTAATTTACTGGTTTTAATTTCTCTAAGTTAAAATAAAAAGTTTTACAGATTTGATAAAGTTGTTACAGAATTGTCTCATTACTTGGTACTACTTTGGGGAAATATTATCAAAAATACTTTCAGCAAATTCTACCTTTTCAAAATAATTATTTCAAAAACATTCCGTGATTCAGTATTTAGTACATTTATGCTGTCACCCTCCTATACCTTTTGGTACAAATTAAAAAAGTTTGAGACCTTATAGTTATAGCTCACAAAATAGCTAACATTTTAGTCTGGAGGAGTGAAAATTCTCTTTTGTTTTAATTCATGTTATTTCCTATCCCAGAGTTTGCCTTCAAACTCTCAGCTTTAAGCAAACTCAAGTGTAGTATGTGAAATACTGTGCAAATCATCAAGTTTTGCCCCTAGAAAAATAAAAATATTAAACTTGCTGTTTTTCTTTGGGGGAGAGGATTTATATTATTATGCCATAAACTAGTCATGTTAGCTTTATTGTGGATGCTGAAATGGAAATTTCTACTTAACTTAGTCCCAAGCAAGGGAAATAGATACAGGGTGGGAATTTAACTTTAGACAAAGTCTTGTGTCTGAATTTCACAAATGCTTTCTGTTATACCTCACACTGCATGACAAATTTTAAATACCTGGACTTGGAAGGAATATAATTTCAGCAGTTTGTAATTATAACCTGTTTTCCAACCACCTTTTGCATCAGGTACTAATAAAAATGGATACTGAAACATAGCATATTCTGCCAATATTTCGGCATGTTTTGTCAGTTCTTTCCCAAACACCTACACACAGTTTTACTGGAAGTAAATTTTGCAAATGAAGAAGAGAGTAAATTTATTTTGCAGCAGCTAAAAATTTGAGAAAGACACAATAAAAAGTGTTCTGTCATTGAAAATGGAGGAGAACATAGTGACCTTCATTATGTACATCATATTGCATATGCATGTGTCTCGGTTTGAGTGGGACACAAGTGTTTTGTTGAGACTAAACCACAGGGGAGACCCAAAACTCCTCCCCCTAAGCAATTACCAATCCGAAATTAATAGACTCTGATCAAGGAATAGTGTGGGAAAAGAGACCAAAATTATATCCGAGTAGGAATAACAACCCTTTTATTAAAAGGTTTATAAGTA
>JAWWES010000168.1:43962934-43976471 GCA_035583135.1 Lophotriccus pileatus | reverse complement strand
TAGTTGCTTGGGAACCAACCGGTCCCACCAGGCAGGGAAAAGGAACAATTTTTAACATTCTAGCAGCACAAAGCAAAACCATGACAGCATGGTATCTAGAAGTTCAGTGCACATCAAACTGCCTTTTAATAAGAAAACATAAGCCTTAACTAATTGTCCCTCATCACTGTCATTTCAGAGTTGAATCTTTGGTTGTATATTTGATATAATTGGTAATTATGCCACCCAAAGGCTGCTGAATAGACAATTTTCTTTGCTTCTTATTTTAAATGTGTCACACCTTATTTTCTCTTTATATATCTTGATGTTATTTTGCTATTTTGGTAGCAGACCAAACACAGATCATTTGTCCTTTTTTATTCTTCTTTAATTCCCAGCCTCTGTATTGTCTCTTATTCAGTATTAGTTTGCTTCTGTGTGTTTCCATTAGGATTCCAGCAACACTATGGAGTCAAGATTTTCATCCTATATTTTTGGACTTTTGCTCTTGATGTTCCTTTATAGATGAGAGAATATTGTAAAAAGGCATCATACCACTTCATTATCTGTTGAGTCCCTCCAGAGAACTGTCCCAAGAGTCCTTGTGCTAAGACAATGATCTGTCAGCATGATTAGATTTATTCATTCATATCGCCTCTCAGTAATCACCTCAGTGGCACACTTTGGCAAGCAAACTTCATGTATCAATAATTTTTTTTAAAATATTTGCTTTGTGCAATAGCTAATTTAATGGAACTTCTAAGTCCATATGGGGGATACCATAATACAGATATATGAATGGTAATGGTCACTTTAGAATCAGTCAGGAATTTTCCAGTTAGTATTAAAATTGCTATATCTCTTACCTAATTTGAATCCTTTAACGTGCTTAAGTGGCTGCAGTTTATCTTAGTAAATTTCAGCTTTAAGGTCTAACAGTCTCAAATTTTTGTTCTGAGGCAGTATGATTCTTGTTTTCTTTAAATTGTTGGAGGACAAACATCATGGCAAACATCAAAAGTTTTTAAAGGATGACTCAAATATTTTGTCTTGTATAATGTCAATAGCATCTTCAAAAACTATCTTGTAAAGGAAAATAATTATTTGTTTTGTGTCTTTCTCTGATGGTCGCTTTGGGTGAATGTGTATGAGATTTCTACTTAGTATTTCTCTCAAGCTATTTTGAAGTACTTACAACTACAGTTTGAAGCTTCTACACTGACAGGAAATGTAACTTCACATTCAGCTTCAAAAACAAAATTAAGAACTTTTACAGTCTGATTACATTCTGTGCTCTGGTGTAAATTTCATTTATGTGAATGAGATACTCGAAAAAGACTGAAAATGTCATTTTTACTATCCACCATCCCGTAAAGAATTCTGATAAACTCAAAAATCTTAAAAATCTCTGGGCTCATCAATTTCTGTGAATAATATTTCATTTCATAGCCATCAGCTTTGTGTTCACCTTTCCTGTCCAACCAGAATATAAATGTTAGCCAGCCACTTCAACTGAGTCAAACCAGGGACAATGCTTTATGCATAGGAATGAGATTGATTGTTACTAGTTGTGAGTTTATCACTAGCTTTGTGTCTGCCTGCACAAATCACTTAATTTCTTGATATCCCTATTTGCCACTGTAAAATTACAACAAAACCAAATGAAAACCCCCTTGGAATTCAAAAAATTTAACAGAAAATAAATATAAATCAAGGCAAAGATGTCAGCTACTATGCCTGTTCTTTTTCTCTCTCTCTTCCTTCAAAAGTTATTGTGCATTCCTAGAAAATCAAATAGTAATATCAGAAGACATTGTTAACTCTCAGTTCTGGAATACTTAATCACAAATTAAAGATAATCTGGCGAACTGACCCCTGAAGCAAAGGGGAGATTTAAGCCTGTCTCTCTCATGTCTTGAATGGGTTTTTGGACAGAAAAAGGGCTCATTTCTCCAGTTGGTATATGAATATTGCTTTTCCTTGTCCCTGTCTTTACAATACTTAAAAACATAATGTCTCAAAAATGCCAATATGGTTGGTTGAGTAGATGTCAAAATGAGCTGATTTTATGTTTATATAACATAAATATTTTGATTCAGCCAAAAGTAATTGCAAAATCAATCAAAAATAACTCGCCTTACTCAAACTTGCCAGAGGCGGGTTACTCAATTCCACTCACGACTTTCATGTTTTAAACAGCTTTTGTAAATTTTTCTTTTAGAAACCTGGATGAAGTCCCTAGTCATATGTTATTATGGTTGTTGTGAGTCTCATTATTAGTTAATGAAGCTTTCATTTGAGTCCTAAACATCTAGACATAAAGTTTTCCCTTTGTTAAGTGCCTTTGTTAAGCATCTGTGGACTGTGTAAGTCTTGTGGAGATGTGTTTTCTCACTAAAGAGTTTATACTCTATTTTATAAAAAAAAATAATTTTGTAAGTGCATCTGGATAAGTTTTTTAAAAAACATCTGTGTTTACAGTTTTATTGTTTTTCACTAGACTCAGATTTGTATGTATCTATATGAATAGGTATGTCTTTATGCATTATGCATAAGCCTTATGGAACAATACATAATGCATAAGAACAAACACACTGAGTCCTGTTTAGTCCTTACCATAGAAAACTTGTCTTTAAACCATATCGTTAAAGTTTGGTCATGTTTCTTTCACATTGGAATCAGACACCACTTTGTAGGGGATTTTTTATAATGGCACCTCAGAGAAGCTTTGGGGCAATTCTGCAGCTGTTCTGATTATGTGTAAAACTCCATTCTGTTTCTGTAAGAGGCCATAACAGAAACTAAAGGCTTAATCACTTGTTGTTACAAGAAATCATAACAACAATTTCCTGTAATTCTAAAAATCTAACACATCCTCATTGTCATATACCATAGATTAAGATTACATGAAGATGAGGTGCTCTATTCCTCAGAACCTGTCTACCTAGATAAAAATAGAAAGCAAGTTAGCTGATGGTGCTAACCTTAATTTTAAATAAAAAAAGAAGGTTGGGGGGGGGTAGTCTCCTTAGTCATTTTAGTCTCCTTGAAGAAGAAATAGCTCAAATGTGCAAGCTTTAGTCAGATGAATGATGAACAATAGCATATGAAATAGTTGCATTATTATTTTATGTTGTCATTATCTTAATTCTCAATACCATTCATAAGTTTCATTAACTGAGCACGGGAAAGAAATGTTAATAAAATATGCGACAGCTGTGCAATTCAGTGATGGAGTCCTTAAAATGTTACAATTTAATATTCAAAGTTAATGCCAATAAAGTGCACCATATGAGAGCCTTGAGTCTGAAAACTATAAGCCAGGAATGCACATGTAAATTGCCCATCTACTAAAGTAGAGAAAACAGAAATAATCAGAGTAAACCAGACATATATATTGAGAAAGTGATTATTTTTCATTCATATGCCTCTATCACTATCACTAGGTGCTTTTAGTTCTGTATATATACACAGTTGTTTTACAAAAGTATAAATATACACACATACAAATGCTAAATCAGAATACATATTTCTGAGTTTTGTTGTCTGCAGTCCAGATCATTCTGTGAACTTGGTATCATAAATCATAGTATCAGTGTGGGTTTTCCATTAAATGAAAAGCAGATTCATCCAGATGAAGGTATGAGTCTACGTGGAATCCTAGCACAAACAGGACTGTGGCCCTGACCATAGGCAGTCTAAAATGCACTCCTACTGCTTTACTGTGTTTGGTGATTTTGGATCAACCTTATATATTTGCATGTATGTTAAGTGCAACAACTGGAAGCAAATGGCATATGGCACTTTAGGGAACACTGTGAGGTCAAGTAAATTATCGGACTAAGTTTTACATAACGTGAAACTGAATTATTTGAATCACTTTCATTTATCAATTGTAATGGTAAAAAAAAATAAACAAGTTTTTACAGCATGTTGCAATCCAAATGAGGCAGTCGCAGGCCAGAATAACTCAATCTGAAGATGAAAATATATACAGACTGAAAGTGGTGTAACCCATGGATCAGAAATATACAATGATGCTTTTAAAACACAGAAGGGCAGAAAAAACATACAAGGAAGTTTTTTTCTTGAAGCTTCTTCATTTTTTCAACAAGCTTTTGGTTTTATTTATTCTATTTATTAAACAGAGTTGCATATTTTTTGTGTGTTTTGTTTTTGAAAAAATACAATTTTGTAACTTTCAGTTCTGTGATATTATTAAAATGTATGAATTACTTAAGACAGATAAAAGGCAAAGAAAGATTAAAATTAAAATAAAATAAAATAAAATAAAATAAAATAAAATAATAATAAAATAAAATAAAATAAAATAAAATAAAATAAAATAAAATAAAATAAAATAAAATAAAATAAAATAAAATCACCAGACTTCCTCAGGTTGAGGGTCTGAATTTGGCTGATTATCACAAAATGCTATGTGCCTGTTAACGATCTATCCTGCAGAGCAAAAGTAACTTCTGGGGTTTTGCTAATAAACCCTTTGGGGACAATTAAAGTAAATTGATAGTAGATGATCAGTGTCTGCAGATTTATATATAGAGAGAGTTTATTTTAGAATAATTAGTTGTGAAAGAAAACAGGTATAAACAGGTATGTAGTGTTTTGGTTGTTATTATCTAGAGTAATATGGCAATATAAAGGCATAAAGATATTATCCAAGAAAATGTGTAAAGGAAAAGAGACAAAGAGGGAGAGAGAAAGAATAAAAGTTCACCCAACTAAATGTGTAGGGGGAAAGAGAGAACGAGAGAGAGAGGGACGGAACAGAGTTCATACTGACTACCCTTAGTTCTCAGATGAACTTTGTTGTTGTTGCTGTGGTTGTTGTTGTCACTGGTGTCTTGGTCCTTCAGGGAGCGGTGGCAGAAGAAGCCCACAAAACATAAAGTCTGATGGGTTTACGTACTCTCAGAAGCCCTCCCCCTGGTACCTCCCCCACGTGTGTGTGTAGGTGCTGTTCTTGCACAGTCATGGTGTTTTTGCAGGCTGTTTTTTTTGCGCAGTCATGCTGGAGGTGCTGGTGGGGTATTGGTGGGGGAAGGTGCTTTGGAGGTACCCCTGTGAAGAGTGAGGCCTTCTCCCAGGTAGAGCTGGGTATGTGCAAAGAGGACCCCTTTGAGGGTCTGGCTCATAGGAGATAAGCATCACGCACCCAGAGACTCACCCCTGGCCTCCACAAAGCTAATAGTTTGTGTGCTACGGCCTCCACCCACCAGCCTTTAAGCTCAATCTCCTGGCAGGAGGCTTCTTTGCACAGTCTGATACAGTAGCAACGTTTTTGGGCAACTAAAAAAATCCAGTTCCTCACAATGCCTTTTGTCTGGCATGGGAGGTTTTAGGATGTTTTGATCTGTCAGGACTCTTGAGTTTTGTCACCAAAATTTTAGGGTTTAGCACTTTGTTCAACTAACTTGCGATTTGGTTTGTAAGAGCATTTGAGAACAGGAGAAAAAATAACCACGATGCTAATGGTGTAGACATAGCTCTAAATATCTGCATAATTCACATTCCCAGTGTCATGCAAACACACTGCATTTTTAAAAAAACACAGCTCTTATACTTTCCATATCAATGAGATAAAAAAAAAAAAAGGATTGTGTGACTTTTCCTTTCTCTGAAGCATGCCAAACAGAATGCCTAATTTTTCCTATGAATTTCCCTATGAATTTCCCTCCTCATTTTACCACCATGATAAATAGACTTCAGAATCCAGTTTGCAGAGATATCAGAAAATGGGAATGTCCTCAATTTCTTCTTATACAAAGCAGGATCATGTTGTCCTATGTTCTGTCTTTCTTAGCTGTTGAGCTTCTGGATTTCATGCAACCACCTGAGCTACTTAGGGAACTTTAATTTCCAAGACCTGGGCAGCCTGCCTACCTTTTCACACACTTAATAAAATCAGACAGAAAGAATTACAGACTTAAAAGGGAAAATGGGGAAAAAAAACGCTTATGGAAAAAGTAACATAAGGTTGTTATTCTAAAGAGGGTTCACGGTTCACATTTGTTTTCAATATGAAACTTGAATATAGCATGGAAAATTGAAATAGTATTTTTCTTTGAGGGCTGCACTAACACAAAAAATTAATAGAAAGTGTGATTCAGGATTGCAGAGAATACCTGGCATACAACAATTTAAATATGAATAATTTCTAAGCAATTATTTCTCTCCATTTCATTTTCTTAGGGTAAAGTAATTGCATCTACATTGTTTACCTCTTTCTTTTTTTTTTTTTTTTAATTATAGGTGACTTTTTTCATCCCAATAAAAAAGGTAATGCCACTTCTATTTTGTAAACTGCCTGGTTTTAAGTGTTATTCAAAGTATTGAAGTAATCAGTAATGACAGGAGATAAATGGACTATATGACTTCTTTGTCTCAGGAAAAAGCAACTATGTGAAAGTAGCAGCCAAGCCCATCCCTATCCAAAATTATGACATGACAGCTTTCATTAGTTCAGTACTTAACATGCAATGACCTTTGCTTTCTATTGTGCCTCTCACCTTCTCTTGTGTATTGCACACCAAAATGCTTCATTCCTTGCTCTTCAGCTTAATGATGCATCCTTGCAATTTGCAGACAACTCCCCCTTGCCCTGAAACTCAGCACTTGGTTCTCAAGACTTCCTTGGAAATACTTTAATTATTTTCAATACCTGTGATGGATAATATGAGCAATGATGAGGCTTCAAATGCTATAACTGAGAAATTAGACAAAAAGACAAGAATTCTTTTAGCAAGCAATATGGCTACACAGCAACCCAGATGCTTTATGTCCAAGGAAACCAGCTCCAAATATTAACTGCATGTCAAAATATAAAAATGAGCTTTTATTATCTTGTTTTCTTTTGCTCTCAAAAAGTCTGCTCCTACTTATATTCAGCTTCGTGGTTTGTTTTTTGTTTTTTTTTTTTTAAGTAAAGTAAATTTGGGTTTTTTTGGATATTCTTGATGTTGAGCACCAAGAAGATATGTTCAGCTCTACAGAAAAGACAAGCCTTCAGCACAGAGAGAATGGCTTTTATTGCTACTGGAAGCTCCTATATTTGTCAATCCTTGTTCAAAAGACTTTTGTATATGGATATATGGTAAGGGAATCACTTAAGTCGTTATGATACACACATATATATACCAACTCCTCATGAAATATCAAAGATGAAGCATCAAAAGGCTCACTGAACTAATGAACTGAAGATTGCCACAGTTCGCTGAAGGAACACACAAGTGTCAGGGTAGCAGGTCTCGGCACGACTGTCCCGAGCTGAACTAATTTATTCAAAATGGAGGGATATTTAAGGGGTCAGCTGGGGAGGTTTCTGGAACTTGGGAGGAGTATGCAAAACCAGGAATGATGATAGGACAGAACATACATAACAATTAGGAAGAAGGGTTATGTAAAATTTGGGTTTAATAGGTGGGGTTTACATGAATATGCATTTGGGAGGAGGGATTACAATAATGAAACTGGGAAAGAAGGGGACAATGCACAATAAGGGAGTGACAACTATTTCTAGGGAGCAAAGTCCATAACAACAAGATGAAACATAACTCCAAATCATCCTGCTAATAGGTTTCAGCCTAAAGTCTCTGCATTATAGTCCTCAATCCTCAGTCAGGAATTCTGTTTTCCACATGGTGTAGGATTCTTCTTCATCCTGGCCATCTCCAACAAAGATGACCATTTCAGTTTGTAAGTATACACCACACATACATGAGTTCATAATTGAGTACTTATCAACTACGTCTAGGTATAGAAAATTCGAAGATAGTTTATTCCTCCCTCTCTTTCAGACAAAGATACTAATTCTCAACTTCTGATATGTGTTATGAAGAGGTACTTCATTTTTTCTCAGTTAACTATGTGAGAATATAAGCCCCCTGATTGACACCAAAAGTTAGATGCTGAAAACTAAACAATATAGTGTTCCCAGCAACTTATCAATTACAATTATATAACAGTCTCTTCCATGATAGGACATTACAGACGAACACTTAATCCTTTTTCTTTAAAACAAAAAAAAAGTTAGGAACTCACATGTTAGCTAGATAGTAACATCAAGTATAATCCTGGAGAAGAGTTGATTGTGCTTTTAACACATGCTAAGATAAGCCTAAATTGAGATAAGACTATCTGGAGCTTCTTTAGATCAACCTGCTAATTCATCTGTGAGAGACTTATATAATTTTTCTTTATTTAACCTTTGTTAGATAAACATTTTTCTTTTCAGACACATACTTTCTTCTTAGTTATAAAGTTACAGTTATAAAATTATGATTTGTTCATCATAACGTAGGCTGATTCATCATGCCAGTGGCAGACTAAAACAGAGTTTTCATGTTTGACACAAGCATGTAAATCCTGATGTGAATTCTCAAGAGTGTGAATAAGAGATCTGTTTTCTGCAAATAATTTGTAATGTGTGCTGAATTTATGCTGTTCTAGTGAAACCTGTTCACTAGCATATTCAATGAGAAAGGAATGAAAAAAAGGACATAATCACAATCAAAGTGAATTTATTTGAAACAATAAATTTAGTTTTTAGTGGGATTTTGCTTTGCTTAGCCAGTAGTAATTAAGCTCTGCCTCGTCCTCCCCTCCCTCCAGTGCTTTCCGTGTTATCCAAGTTGGCAGAATTTTTGTTTAAATCAGTGGTGGTCAATAAGAAATAAAATTTACTCCTCTGTCATTAAAGTAAATGGTAACTTTTTCTTTATATGTAGTGGACGTAGGACCAGGTTCGTCATATTTTGCTTTCAGCATAAGTTTTTCACATTCATAGCAGTTTACAAGTATTTGATACAGCCTTTTTTTTAAAAAAATATACAATGCTTAAAACAAAAGAAATATATTGATGTCATCTTTTTCAGACTGAATTTAAACTTCAAGCAGGTATTTCCTTCCATTTTTCTCTTTCAAGAGTAAAGCTTGTCAGAAATATTGGGCTGATGACAAGTCCCTGAAAGTAAGCCAGTGAGTTATGATGACAAGAACCATTCTTAAGTGCTTTAACAGTGGATCATCCAAGGAGAAAAAAGATAAGGGCCATAGTCTCTAGTGGGTACTTCAATTCACATCTGACCTACTGGATGCTGGTAAATGTAGGTTATCATTGTTTAGAATGTTGGCCAAGCCCTCTCCAAACAATTGAGGTACTATTAGTGGGATATGATGTTATGAGTCAGAAATTATCCTGTGAATACCTTCTCTTTGAAGAGGTGAAAGGTTTACCTCTTTTTGTGTTGCCTTTTTTATCTTTTCTTTTTAAGCAGTTTTAAGGATGGATGACATACTTATTGCCCCAATGATATTGCAATGAGAGAAGACAGCTGAAAAATGTTACAGAAAGATTGCAAAGCTGCACTTTGAAACATAATCTCAAACATTTAGACAAATAAATAAATAAGGTAGCCCGCTGAATGTCAGCAGCTTAAAGCCTTGGCAGAAGAATAATGCAGTGATCATCCTAGGAGATGTATGGGTATTAGTTACATAAATCTCTGTATTGTATCCCTCCCTATGTCTGGGTAAATCAGAATCCTCCTCCTTTATTTCACCTCTCCACTGCTATTTAACATTGATTTTGGCCTCTGTGCACAAGACCCAAAGGACCATTGCTCCAGGAGTGGGATTAAGTAAAAAGAAAGAGGAAGGATTTCATTGTATTGCTTAGTACGACTTGCAAGCAGTTGCAAGCAGTTTTCCAAACACCTTGAAGAAAGATACAGCAGTAACATCTCCTACAATGCTGTCTTCTAGACATTCTGATGGCGTATTGACTGTGCAAATTAGGCTTCCCCGAAAATTATAACTCTTTCTAAACGTCAGTCCCACCTAATAGAGTTGACATTAATATTGTACATTTAGATTATGACATTGACAGCTCAGTAAATTTATCTCCTAACTATGCACAAAACTGAGTTCACCCATGACTGCAGTGCAGATATTGTGTCTGCAGTCTCAGTTTCAGAAGTCCACACTGCTGTTGACTGAACTGCTGAAGAACTTTGATAGGTCTGTGGCAATGGTCTGTCACATTTGGTCTAGGAAGTCACTACTCACACTCTATTCACGGCAGAGTTAAATGCAGTAGGTCTGGTATACATATTAATTATAAAATAAAACATCAATATAAATCAAAGCCCACTAAATTTATCTGTTTCACAGTGTTTCTGTTCAGTAGCTGCAACATACATCTCCACAAACAATTAAAGGAAACTCCAGGAAGCATGTGCACTGATCCCATAAGCAAGGCAGTTTCAGGAAGCAGAATTCAGCACTAAAAACTTTCCTAATAACCTCTATCCCTTGAAATGATACCACCACTGAATGGATGCCAATTTGTTAGTGAAACTGGTATGTAGGAGACTCAGTGTACATCGGAAACATGTGAATTATGTCAACCAACCTGGTTCTGGTTGGGCTTTTGTCCAGAACGGATATCTGGTTTGGTTCCCTATATCAGAACACAATAGATTAGAAAATAGTTTATGGAAACTCAAGAGTAACTGACTGTCTTGATTTAAAATTCACAACTGTCCAGCTCTTTCTCTTACGCATGAACAGAAAACCCTATGAGTGTGGAAAAAGTTTGGATTCAGAGTTGTCAGGAGTACGTTACCTTATCACTTCTTTAGTGGATGGTGATGTAGAATGCCTCTGGAAGACAGAGGTGGTCTAGGTGGTGCTTTCCAAGTATATTTTTTAGTTCAGTTAAAAACATGAAAACAAAACACTTTCATAAACTCTGTTCTCCCATTCAAATCAAGAAATTTGAGCTGGCATTGTTGCCTTCAGCTGAAAACTTGGGGGGTGGTTGGATATTTGATTTCAAATATTCTTATTAAAATTGGCTAAAATATATTCTGTAGAAAATAGTAACATTTACCAAAACAGTTAACAAAGTTGATTACAGTATCAGTTTCATATGCTGAGATAACCCTGGCAGATAATTTGAAATACACAAGATGGACTTTAGCCCTCTAATGAAACTGTATTATGCAAACTGGACTGGATTACCTTGATGGCTGTTGTGATGGGAAATAATCTTCAAGTACAGATTCTTAAATATGTTGTAGAATAAAATTGTTACATATTAAAGCCACATGCATTAGAAATCTAAAGCAAAAACAACATTAGGAAGCAGGAAATAAAAAAAAATGTAGATTTTTTTTTTTTTTCTTTATTACTTTTGGGGCAAAGATACTTCCAGCAAACTCCATTCATCATCTTCTTCACCTCTGACCTTCAAGATGTAATTCTTCATATAGCTGCTCTAAACTCATCACTCTGTCAGCTGAGAGATTCTGAGCTGTAAGGGACTGCTTTTAAGGCTGTGCTGAACCAATCTCACTACATGCTGCTGTTATAGACTGGTGAATCACTTTATTTTTCAATACAGCTTCCTCTTTCTGTTTACTCTGATAGGTTCTAGCTATGTCTGCACTTATTTAAATGCCACTTCTAAGCTACCAGTGCACACAGCAAGTCTTTCTCTGGAAAAGGTTTAAAGTGTTGCAGAAATTCCATCTTTAGGTTGGATGGTGAATCAGGTGTCCATGTGACTGGCAGTGCTCTGCAGGAGTCCGAGGAATGCTATCTCTCTCAGGAATCAAAGCCTTAAAGCGTGTTTGTAAGAAAATGAGAATATTCTTAACAGATAAATCTGCAGAAATGCAATCCCACTATTCCAGTCGGTCATGGTGTGGGGTTTCTGTCCAAGCCACTATATCATAGGTGTGCATCAGAGATTTGTCCTCTGTATCTTGTACAGTAGTTATGAAAAGTAGCTCCTGCTTTGAGCTTACTCAGATGAAAGCAGCCTGAAGGACACTGATAACGTGTAGCACATACTAACTCTTACATCCAACACATTTTTTCTGGACTGAAGAGTGGTAATATTCTCTTCTCCCCTTCATTTCTTTTTTCTGACCTCCCCTGTTGCAGCTTCCATATGAAATCAGTTAATGAGTGGCTCTCACTCAAAAAAAAAAAAAATATGGTATGAAATAATATTCAAGCTAAATAATAGCTATACTTCTGTAGATACACTCCATTCTGAAACAAACAGATCTGTTAAATAATGTACCCCAAAGTCTAGAAAGCATATTTTCTATATTGCTCCCTTGTGTAGTCGTTTTTCATTTTGCATGAATAAATGACCAAAATAAATATATTTTGTGTGTCTGTGTGTATATAGACATAAATATTTGCTCTGTACTGGATGCTATAAAATCCCACTTCTTAGAGACAGAGTTGAATGCATGGCAACAGTGCAGAGACTGGCAGTGTTTTATGGAACCTGGAAAATATTAGGTGTAATAACAATGTTTGGATGTCAACAGCCAAAGTTTTCTAGCCAGACATTTAATCCTTTATAACTTATTATTTTTTAAAAAGAGTAATAGCTATTATTATTATTAATACTTATTTATTAATTATAATACTTATTACTCTTTTAAAATAGTTATTACTCTTTAAAAAGACCCCCCAATGACTATTAACATATGCATTGTATTTATATATATATATATATATATATATACACACACCTAGTGTTATAGATGTGAATGACATTATTTGTAAATAAATCAACAGTGTAAAAAAGCTATATTAAATACTGAAAACGAGAGAAAAGATGAGGGAAATATCTCACATGAAATGATCTTCCTATGAAATAAAATACTTCTTACAATCGTTTGTATTCATATCACTCCTTCTTTCACAACAGTCTGTAATGGGATTTAGCCAGTGATATCATTGTCTTATTATGGGCACTGATTCTGGGCTGAAGTTTGTCATCCTGTCAACAGCAAGTGTGACCATTTGCAGGGCAAGGACATGTCAGGACATGTGGGACACATTTGTATATACAGCCTTTTCCTGCTGTCTGTTTGCCTGCTGCCTAAACTCAATCCCACCCACATTCCTCTTTAAGACCTCAGTGGGAGAAGGACAAGAAAAAAGGAGGGGAAGGACATGGGGGTGGGGATAAAAAGGAAAAGTGTTGACTAGAGATTACAATGACTGGAATGTATAAATTGGAGCTGGGGGACAGGAGAAACTGCTAAAGAGGAGTGGAGACATGATTTATTGGGCAATCCTGATTTTTCCTATGATTCTTAGGTATTTTAATATTTTAATAATTAAAATATTGTAAAACATTATCTATTCCTAATCTCTCTGTAGATCTCTCTTTGTACATACATACATGCACATCTACATTTACACAGACCAGAAAATAGTTACAATTGTGTTTCAAACACAGGCCATGTATATTCTTTCTCAGTACTTCTAATTCTATGAATTGTGTTCAACTTCTTGGGGAAGTAATTATAGTGATTATCATTCCTTTTTTGGGGCGAATATTTTGTACATGTGCACTGTACATTTAATTCTTTGTTTATATGGAAAAGGTGTAACATAATATTTGACTTTCACTTTTCGTGAACTGTCAGAAGCCCTCTTTAAAAGTGTCTACAGTGGCACTGTCCCTTCAAAACCACACAGTGCAATACCAGCTTCAGGAGTCATAATA
>JAWWES010000168.1:43941042-43962834 GCA_035583135.1 Lophotriccus pileatus | reverse complement strand
CCCTCTTTAAAAGTGTCTACAGTGGCACTGTCCCTTCAAAACCACACAGTGCAATACCAGCTTCAGGAGTCATAATAACAATTCAGCATTACTAATTTCTTCAGATTCATGGTCTTCCTTTAAGTTCCTCCATTTAAAACTGACACCTTAACGTGTGAATTCTAGTACCACTAGAAGAAAAAAACAATGCAGTGTGCTAGGGAGTGGAATATCTCAAATCAGTCTGTGTCAATCTACCCTGGTAGTAAAGGGGTCAGAAAAGGAAACAAAGACCTTGCATATGAATGTGACAAGATTTGGAATAAACAATGCAGTGATGTTTAGAAATGACAAACATAAGAGCAAAATGTGCTAATTCTTTTTATTTATGAATAAGACACTCATGTAAAAATCTACTCCCTGTGGAGTAACTGTAGGTGCCTAATTGACTGCCTGTAAGCAAACCATTACAGCTCTATTACTCCATCAGCTGCAGGGAGGACACAGTGGGAAAAAAGCAACTTGTAAGTAAAGTTTTCACACCCCTGTCTCGTGGTGAACTCCTCAGCTGCTTTTCACATCTTATATCTTCTCACAAGCTCCCTATCTGTGTAGTGCTGGCATACACAGCATGCTCTGCTATGGCAATTGTGCCAGATAATTAGAAACAAATTTAGCCCTGGTATAAGCATGCACAGAGTTTCCAACAAAACCACTGCCTTTATTAAGAAAAATGTCACAGCAAGAATGAAGTTCTGTGACACTTATATAACTGTGAATGTGTCATCATACAGCATCAGCAGATCTCCAGCTCTTCTTGATTATCTTTGTCTCCCTCTAGAAGTAGCCCAAGTCTGAGGACTGCAACAGAAGGTGGAAAAAGCTGGAAAGCAATAGGGTGGGAATGATTAAATATATTATTATAAAGGTATATTTTTCTTAATGGTGAATATTTTGTGGATAGAAAATCATATTTTTTAAAGAAATATGGGAAAAAGAGCATAGATAAAATCCTTATAGAACACTCATTGTATTTATTAACATCACATTTTATACTGATACCTTCAGTTTTCCTCAGCTTAGCTACTGTTTTCTAGTTTCAAGCCACAACAATGGATAACACATAGTACAAAAGAAACAAAATATAACTCGCTCCCATTTTCTGATCTGCTGGGTATCTAAAAATATCTCAAAACCAGACTTTATAGAGACTACTGATAATCTGTGCAGAAAGAGCTGTGCCCTGTGAGGAATGTCCCCCTGTGACCCAAGCAGTATTTCAGAGACTCAAAGGATCACAATGGAGATGCTCAGGAAATGCAGTGACAGCTGGCTTTTCTGAAAACTTTTTGAAACTTCCTTCTTCTGTTTAGATAAGATATACCAAGAGAAGGACCAGCTGGAATTCAAAAATGCAAAAATAAAAGTGAGTATGAATATGTATTTATACATATGCATATAAATTTCTCTATATATAATTTTGTAACAGTTAAACACTGCCTTAAAAACTCAGGAAAATTTGGAGCTGGCTTCACTTCAACTTTGAGGAAGTTTAAATAAGTTCTTGTTTCACCAAAAGGAGTCCATCTACTCTACCACCTCTGTAGATTAACTGATCATTTCCCATAATCCACAAATTTGACCAGACATCTGTAGAGGTGCAACAAAGAACCACACTTTAAAAGGGGTCAGTGTGATCTTTGCGCTTAGGACGTGTGTATCTTATTAAAAAGAAGAACAAGGAGAACAGATCTGTAGTCAGCAGCCTTTTATTGTCTTCACGCTTCTGCATAGTTAGTATTCAGCACCCTTACGGTGGAGGCAGAAAATCACAAGTAATTACTCCATGAGGGAACTCATTAAACAGGGATAACTCAATTGCTTGTAATCATATATTCTTACCCTTATTTATCTCAGCATCTGCTGTATTCTGTCTGCTGGACACTAAGTCTATGAGCCAAGGGATCAGCTGAGTGGATTGAGGTCTTTGAGATCTACACACATGAGAGTTCCACATGGCAAACAACTCAAGGTACTCTAATTGCACTTAATGACATTTCATGTCTTCAGTTTAGTCTTCAAAAGTATACAAAGAAAAATCAAAGAAAAAAAAAAGAAAAAATTGGCTGGGACTGTATGTGTTGAATGAGGGTGTTCAGTTCTTTTCAGAAGCAATTAGACTGAGGAAACCTGGCAGTGGAGGGAATTAGTCTTTGTCTTTCCTGGTAAGGAGGTTTACAGGTGTGTCTGCATCTTTTTTACTACCCCACCTTCCATCTTGTTAACCTTAAGGATTTACCCCTTGTACTTATAGCCTTTTAAAGAGTTATAAAGATATTCATAAGAATCTCTGAGTATGTAAGACCATTCTTAAGCCATGAGGAAAGCCAGAAATGTTTCTACACTTTTTCCATACACCATTTTCTTTCTTGCAGTCTTTCTTGTCAATATATTTTTGTGCAATATCTCAGAATAATAAAATTCTGCCATTTGCCTGCTTAGACAGTGACAACCATTAAGAGAATGATGTACATCATCTGAAAGAAAAACAAACAATAAAAAATCAAACCAAGAACAAAACAAAACAAATCAAAAAAAACACCAAAACCCCCACAAGTAAGTTATACAGCATTCTCAAAATTAAAGAGGTAGAACTGTTGGAACTCAAGGTCTGAACAATTATGGTGTGTTTTCCCCATGTTATTTTGGTTCAATACAAGCTTGCTTAAAATTTTTGTTGTGTTGTAGAAAACAGAGTAAAAATAATTTTCTCAGATCAGGCTCTTTATTGCTTCTTTGTTACACCACATTGTTACACAATGCTAGTTGGAAGCTTGAAAAGTAAAAATGCAGAGGCAGTATCCAAACAATCCAAGCTGAGATCCAAAACAGCACATAGGCACCTACCATTACACTTATTATGTAATTTAAACATATCAAGAAGGGTGATGTAAAAAACGCCATGTACTCACATGTCTGAGAGTCCATAGGCATCTAAGTTTTCTAACTTGGTGTCTCTGCACACATCAAAATATGTCACCTTCTCAGCTGAATGAAATGCACATTCTCCCCACTCACTCCATCTGGGATGCAAAACAGTGTGTCCTTGTGCTAAGTTTGCCCAGTGGCCTGGTGCAGTAGATGTGCTCCAAGCTCACTTCATGCATAATGACAGCAAAGGCAGCACATGGCATAGCTCCCACAGTCACTTTCATTCAAAAATAGGTCAAGAGAAGGCGGCAAGTACTTTCCTAGCAAGACTGTTATGCAAAACGTGTTAAGTAATACCACCTCCTCCTCCCTCCTCTTACTGGATATCTTCTGAAAAAGACGCAGGAGAGAGTTGTCTGCTGACGCTTCATATGACTTACACATAGAAGTGCAGGAAAAGTGTTTTAGTTGCAAATCCTAGTTCCACAGAACCTAATTTGGACCATGGATAAGTGCCTAAATTCAAAAGAAAGAAAAAAATTTAGATGCTTCCCTCTCTGGCACTTTCAAATGTGTAGGTTAGATATCCACCTTCAAACATATCATCTGAATTATGTTTGAGGGCGCTACTGGAAATTTTAGGTGTCCCACGCTGAACCATTAATTTCACTCCTCAGACTGGCAGACACTGAGTCAGTGAGCAGTCTTCCAGTACTTTTTTTTTTTTTTATGATTTGCACACTTAAACAGATTTTTAAAAGTTCAAGCTAAAGCATATTGAACCCTATGACTCTGTATGTGCCCAGTGCCACCTTCTTTGAATAGCTCAGTGAAGGAATTTAGATCCTAGTATTGTCAAATGGGAAGAAAATATTTTGAAAAATGAAGAAACTGAATTTCTACAGTTATTTCAAAGAACTCCAGGTCAGTGCCAGAAACTAGAGGACATTGGTAGCCCCAGAAAAAGTTCTATTTAGCATATGACATCTAAAAATAAAGGATCAGTCCTTTCCTATTCTAAACTCAGTGAGTGTTCCCTTCCTCTATCAGCTTCATCAGAAACAAAAAAGTCAAAGAGGCACAGATGTTTGTTTTGTTCATTTATCTTTCACAAAGATTACAATGAGCTTGACATCTCTGAGAAAGGCTTCTCTTTCACAAAACTACAATCAAATGAAGCAATGGATGCAGTGACAAGACAAACCAACAATAGTAAATTTTATTTGTACAGATAGTTCAGAAAGCACTAGTTACAGATTATAAGAAAAAATGAAATCCATATGTAATATAATTTTCCTGATATTGAAGTCAAGGTCTGCTTTCTCTCACTTCCTTATAACCCTACAGGCTTGCACTCTTGCAACTGTTATTATAGTCTAATGTGGACAGATGTCCAAATCTGTGCTATTTGGAATACTGTTTTTGAATTCAGGCAGTTGCAATATTGTGAAAGTTTTGGAATGGGTTAAATTAATTTAATTTTATCCATGAAATTTATATTCTTCCATCTTTATCTTTCAGATTTTCTCTACGAATTATTTATCAATAATTCCACAGCTGGAGTTACTGGGCTATGAAGACACAGTTTGTAGTCTATGCCACTCATCCTACACAGCTCCCTTTCAAATACTATGTGCTGTTTTCCCATTTTAAGTCCTCGTTGTCCTCTTCATAAATGAGTTACATTTTCTGAATCAAAACTCTTGATAAATATTGGTTCACAGTACCTACAGGTCAGCTTTTTTGCGTTGTGTTAAGGGTGCTGGAACAGAAAGGTGGGATAACTAGCCACACTGTCACTGAGTGAGTTAGAAAATAAATCTAACACAAAATTTCCTGCTATGACCACCAGACTGTTTCTGCCCCTAAAAACATTGAGCAGAGCTCCCTGGAGCCTTTTTTTTAGTATTAGTGTGGGTGCACGCATATCATCTAAGTGCTGATAAATGAGGCCAGGTATATTTTAATAACCTTCAGTGTGGAACGTATTTGTGTACCACTCTTACACACAGTCAGTCACTGTGTATATTGGCAAAGCAGGCTCCATTTCTGAGGAAAGAGAACTATTTCCATCCTTAGTAAGTCATTTGAAGTTTCCTGTGATGTTATAAATAATCGGGCAAGCAGCCGGTTTTATTCTCCCTAATTTGATATGGCAGATTTGGAGAGCAGAAAAGTTCAGTCTCAACATAAGCTCTTAGAGTTGGACTTTGACCAAGATTTCCCCCTTCCCTCTCATAATGAGATAAAGTTTATCATAAACATGCTTACCAAGGCAGCTAAGACAGGGCTCAGACTTCACATCTATTTGCTAGGAGCTCCCTGCTCATACTTGGTCCTGCGTGCTGCATGCATGAGGTCACAGCCTGCTGGGTTTGCTTTGGGAAGCTGGCAGCTAGGCTGACAGTCTTAGGTAATACACTTGTCATTTGGGAAAATAAAAAAGTGCTTGCAAAACACAGCTTAAATTAGATTGTGAGTAATTGGAAAAGGAAATATAAAGTCACACTGTTTTATATGCATGTCGGGAAGGCAGTGAGGTGGTGCATTGAGTACCTGGGTTACAGGCAAGGGTCAAGCACCCTCATGACAGGCTGAGATCTTTTAAAAACTCTGAGGAGATACAACAGTTTTCACAGAACTTTCTAGAGCAGCACAACGAAGAGACATGAGAATGTTACAGGGCATATATATTTATGCATGAAAGAAGGTCAGTTGAAAGGACACATTCCTTCATATTTATAAGAACGACAAGAGGAACTTGTGATTATATTAGAACCTGAGAAAAGATTTTTTTTTAAGTCTGCCTCTGCAAATGATGCTTGGCAACATTTTGGGAAAGTTATTCAGCTGTTTCTAATTGTCATTCAATTGTAAAAGAAGTTAAATAAACAATTCTCTTCCTACGTCTCAGAAATTTGGGAAAATTAATTAGATAATGTTATTGAAATTGCTTATAGGCACTCTTCAATACCCCTGCAGGACAAAGCACTATATTGATTTTTATTGCTTTCAAATATGAGGAGAAGGGATTTTTTTTGTTTGTTTTTCAAATGCTTCAGGTCATATTTACAGATCAGCTTCATTTCCAGAATGCAACCCAGATGTACTGTTATGGATTTTAAAATAAAATTATAGCTTTAAGGTAAAACATGATAATAGGAAAATTAACTTGTTCTGATGAGTCATAACATAAAGTAATTTCCCTTTTAAAACAAAACTAAAACCTTATTTTATTCCCTTAACCCAGATGGTATTCTTTCAGAAGAGGCAACATATTCAACTTGGATCTTTTAGGATTCCTAAAACACTATGTATTCTTAAAAAATAAACAAACTACATGGAAATTAAGAATATTTTCCTAAAGAGGAAATTTTGAATCCTCTGTTAGAAAATTAAGGAACCATTAGAGTTATATTTCCCTATCCTTTATGTGACTTCTTGAGAAAGAGTACCCAAGCACCTCTTCTGGGCTGCTCTCTCTTTCCTGTCTCTGTCTTTCGATTCATCACTCTCTCAAAGACTGAAAAGGTGTTCCTGAATGTAATGTTCTCAGGTAGAATGTATGTTGGAAAGATGCAGAGAGACTGAACAGTTTGTTTGGATAGTGAGGCAACCCTTTTGCCCTGTTGCCAACTGAAGCAGAACAGTTTCTGCTTCTGCAGCAGCAGGTCTGAGCAACACAACCTGGCTGCTTTCTGGAATCTGTAGACCTGAATCTGATCTCAACAAGGGTTGCTTCACACCACTCAGGTGGTGGAAATGAGTCTTAAAGTGAGTATAAGTCATATTTATACCTATTACAAGGCCTCTTTATATGGCAAAGTCAGTGGAAAGTTACTTCGGTGTAAATGCAGTTTAGGCCCTAATACTTTTAATTTGGCATAAAAAAGGAAAGAAAAGAGAAAGAAAACCCTTTCAGTGTCCCAAGTTAAGGTTGGATAACAGCCATACTGTAACATAAGCTAGGATTTCATAGGTGTCTCAGGAAACAGGAATCCAGCTTCCATTCAAGGAGGCTGACTCACTTCCTGAGACCTGTTTGAAATCCTATCTAGAACGATAATTCCGTCTGTGTACAACCAGATTGTTTTCTAATGATTGACCAGAGTTTCACAGACTACCACAAAGAGTCTTCTTTGGGTTAAGCTACAGAGCTCTTTGTTATCAGCATTGGAAATTTTACCTAGCAGTACATGTGTTCAAGTTATAGCTGACAAAAGTATTGTTTTTGCCTATGGCATCACTGCAGTCCACCTGAGAGGAGATAATCAGGATAAGTTTTGGCCTATGCTCAAATGCTTACATGGCAGGTTCCCAAACAAAACACCAAGAGTTAGTCATTCTGTAGGTCCCACTACTCCCCTTGTGTCAGCAGTGAACTAGTGACAGCAGGGTCAAGGGTTTTTGATCCACACCTACCACTGTTGGTTTTTTTCCCTCAAATGCCAGGGGCACTCACTGAAGTTAGATCCCATTCTGTTAAAGTATTTGCCTATGCTTCCATTCTGAGTAAATAGGTTGAGGGGTTAGAAAGAAACAGCTCAAAAAAGAAAACCACAATAAAGATTTAGTGGTGGAATAGCCTGTGTGGTTGTTGAGAACCAAGTACAACATCAGCTAATCTAACTTCAGAAAGCTTTCTAGCTTCCCTATAGAGTTAGTGGAGAGAGACAGGTACTCACAGAAAATGGTCTCTTTCCTCACTGACATTATAGAAACAGAAAGGATTGATTATTCATCCCTGGGAATTAAGTTTTTCTGTCCATTGACAAAAGAGATGTCTTTAACAATGAATGTATGTTAAACAACTCCAGTCTCTTTGACCTTAGAGCTTTAATCAAAATATCATTAAAATTATACATAATCTTAACATAGAGTAAACTTAATTGTTTTCCAGCTGCTATTATGGTGTACCTTTAAGAATCTTATTGGTTCACGATACAGTGAATACACTGTGAAATTTATAGAGAGAGGTACAGACATATACACACACAGATATGCATATGAATTGTATATTCAATCAATATCTGAAACTGTCACCAATGTAAAACAGCCAAAGGTCCCTTCCATAAAGAAGAAAGCCAAAAGCACAAGGTGATTAATGATGGTGGATTTTATTGATTTTATTAGCAAACAAGTCCGCAAATAACTGTTCTTTGTTCTGTGGATGCAAAAATACTTGTACACTGAGCATCTAAGAATTTTCTAACTTACAATGTGAGAAACAAGGTCACCGAATGCACTGGGTTTCTTACCCCTCAGTAAGTAGTATGAGAAAACAGAGATATTTTTGTAGCCCCCACAAGACTTTTGCAACTCTTGGTGTGGCCAGACTGATTTGAAACATCTAGACTGCAATTCACCTACTTGATTTTTAATCATTCTTTTGAAACCAGCCCATGATATTACTAAACTACAGACATTTTGCACACTTACTGTGTACTGTCATCAATCTACATCCTTATTAAGCTATCATGGTATTTATTTGGATTTAATGCACCCTTTGCAAATTACAAACCTCTAATATGTAAGAGACCCAATACAGATACCCAGGAAAGATTTTGTGGACTGTAAGATGCAAATCTTCTTTCTTACCTGTAACCACCTATGCATTAAGCTTCAGATGTAAGCTACCTGCTCTGGGTCTCTATACTGAGACAGAAAAAGGTGATTATCTCCTCTTATGCTGGTCAGGATGTTTATAAAGAGGAAAAAGAATTGGGAGGTGTCTTTATATACCTTTATATACCTCTATATACCTTCTATACCTTTAGGTCTCTAAATCTGGGAAAGATTACTCCCACTCCTAATAACCCCTCAGCAAATATCATTTAAATAAAGAGTAAGGATTTTGTGCCTAAAACTGAACATGAGACAAAAGCCTACAGTAAAAGCTGATTTTTCATATGTAGAATTATAGAATTATAAAACAGGTTGGGTAAGAAGGGATCTTTAAGGGCCATCTAGTCCAGCCACCCTGCAATGAGCAGGAAGATCTTCAAACAGACCAGGTTGCTCAGAGCCCTGTCCAACCTGACCTTGAATGGTTCCAGGGATGGGACATCTACTACTTCTCTGGGCTTTCTCTCTCTCTCCCTTTCCCCACACCCCCTTAACATGTAAAGCATATGCAAGATTAAGGAGTTTGCACCAGGCGTTGTCCCTTCCACTCATGCTTAAGGATAGTTTGCACTCCATTTTTCCTATGTGAATATTTTTCAAATTAAACAAACATTTTAGGGCAAGCAGTTGTTTTCTGGATGTTCCCAATACGAAGTGTTTCAGTATTTCCAAATGTCTTTTAATGACTCCAGAAAATATATTGAGAAAAATTAAGATTAAAATACATAATCTTGACTTAAAATCAACCTTTCAGACAGAAATAAGTGATTTCAATATTAAGGGTTTTGTTGGCAATATATTCCTATACCAATAAAAATGTTGAAATACAAAACTCTATTACATTGTGGTCAACTGGTCATCTCACCCTTTATATTGTTGAAATGTAAATTACTGACTTCTCCAAGCACAAATTTTGATTCTATTTTCATGGCCATAAACTACCACAACACTGACAATACGCTACAATGGGAATCTAACCAGTTATTCCTACCTTTCACTGCCTTCCCAGTAAAACGTGGCAGCAAGTTAGGCAACTAGAAACAGGACTGCACCTAAAAAGGAACCAGTATGTATCTCAGTGGTTTTTAATCTGCCAGATGAGTAATTGCATCAGGAGATACAAATAGAACTCATAAATGAAGGCACAGATTAATTGCATGACTGCTCTGGCCAAGTTCTGCTCTCTGAGACTCTGAGCAATACTTGAGCAGGAACCATACCCATAGTTTTTCAAAGTTAGGGGCCTTGGCCTATGATTTGAGATCAAGTTCCACCTCTGTTAAGAACACAAACCAGAAGACACTTTTAAAAGTCCCCAGACACAATGTAGACAGCACAGCACTCCTAGCAAAGAGCCAGGCACGTGGCTCCAGCCGGCAGGTCTAATGAACAAGATTAGTACCTGTTTTATGAATTAAAATTTTAAGTAAAAAAATAGTGTTTCATTTTCTCAGCAACCTCAGTCTAATTATTAACAGCAGGTTCAGCTGGCAAATTTCAGTATTTTTCCTCCTTTCATTTGTAACTGAAAGACTTCAGCCTGTTATTTATTTTCCTTCTCTTCTAACTCTCTTGTAGTTCTGTGCCAGCTAGTTCTACTACTTTCTTTTTTCCCCTCTTTTATAAGGTTTCATTTTCCAGTAAAAGAAATATATAATGTATGAATTTCTGTAAAAGCTCACACTTTCGCATTTGTTTCTCTCCATTGTTAGCAATCCAAAGTAGCCACATGTTCACAGCATGTTCTGTCTGGCAGGAACACACGTTGCTTAATTTCCTACCACTACTCTCACAGTCCTAGCAGGCTCTGGCCAGTCAGATGCATTTGTTTTCCCTAATTGCCTGATGGTATTTTCAGAAATCTTTTTCACTGAGAAATGAGTAATCTCAGGAGACCTCTCCAGACATAAGAAAGACTGATAGTCAGAAGGCTGGAGGAGGTCAAAGAGTATTGTTTGCAAGACTGTAATGAACTTCAAGATGTATTATTGTTCTTAAGTCTTATTTAAACCCTCTATTAATCTGATTTTTTCCCATGAATTCTCAAGGACACTGATGCTCTCCAAAGTGAGATTTGCAGCTCAAAAGACATTGAATTGTCACTAGCTTAAGGGATCACTCACTTAATAAATAAGTCCACACACTTGTTATTTGGAAGTTATGATTGCTAAGAGATGGAAAATAGAACACGTTTCAGAACTCAATAATTCAATAATGCAATAAAGCATTATCTACTAAAAACTTATTACAGAAAATGTCTCCAGGGAAAAATAAAGCATTTCAAAGAACCATAGAACTGTTCATGTTGGAAAAGGCCTTTAACATCATTGCATCCAACTGTTCACCCACCAATGCCAAGTCCTTATGTCTTAAGTGCTGCATCTACGTGTCTGTTAAATACCTCCAGGGATGGTGATTCCACTTCCCTGGGAAGCCTCTTCCAGTGCCTGACTCCCCTTTTGGTGAAGAAACTTTTCCTAATATCCAGCTTAAAACTCTCATGCTGCAGTTTGAGGCCATTTCCTCTTGTCCTATTGTTTGTTACCTGGGAGAAGAGACCAACACCCACCTGGCTACAACCTCCTTTCAGGTTGTTGTAGAGAGCAATGAAGTCTCCCCTGAGCCTCCCTTTCTCTAGGCTAAACAAGCCCAGCTCCCTCAGCTGCTCCTCACAAGACTTGTGCTCCAGATCCTTCACCAGCTTCATTGTTCTTCTCTGGACACGCTCCAGCTCCTCAGTGTCCTTGTAGTGAGGGCCCAGAACTGAATGACTGAATAACTTCAAGTGGGACAGCTTGAGAGTTTTAAGAGTTCATAGTTCAAGTGGGAGTCTGAAAAACATCTAGTTCTGTAGATTCAGTTTTGCTTTGATACATAGAATCTTTCATATTAATGCAAGGCTTCATTTGTCTGTTGCAGAATTGTTTCATAAGGGAAGATTTGCATAATTTAGGGAAATGTTTGTTGTTTGCTTTTTTTTTTTTTTCCATGGAGACTCAAAAGAAAACAGAACCAAACTCATCCCATTCCAGCAATGGGTTTGTTGACTATGTTATCCTGTCTTGAACAAAGCCATCCCCACCTGGATAAATGTGCTACCCTAAGAATGCCAAAAGGGAATTAATTTATATTCCAAGACTTTCCATAATGTTTTTATTGTTCACTTGCCAACGGATACCTAATCTGTGCATAAACTTTCTCCTTTTTTTGCTAGCAGCCCTTTGTGCTCTGATGAGCAAAACAGAATCAAAGCTGAACAGATTCTTTTGGCCGAACACATTTTGCCCCACATTTTAATTTTCTTTCATGAATACTTCACATATTTCTAGGCAAGAAAAGAATCAAAGAAACAGCTAATCATCCACGCTGTCTCTGCACAGTGATATCCTATAGGCAGCATCTAACCTTTAGTCTGCAGTTCTCTCTCATGATTTGTGAGTATTCCTCTTACACTTTCTTGGTTTTGATTCTGTCAGTGGTATGTGAGAAGTGTGCAGAGTAACCTCTATCTATAGCAGAAAACTTTGGGGTAATCATAAATGTGAAGCATCTTAACTGGTTTGGTATGAATGAGCGGAGCATGAAATGGCATAACTAAGTCAGGATGTCTGACTACAATAATAAAACTTCATTACAAAAGCTGTAGGTGAAAATTCAAATATCTTCTTGAAATGAGAAAAGAAAAAGCAAGAAAAACAATAGCAGCAAATTGAACACCTAAATGATTTTTATTCATGCCTTAATCCAGCTTGCGACGTTATCTTGAGGACAGAAATCATTTCATAATCTTTCTTCATTTCACTTGATGCCTTGAGCACTTATATTTTGAGTCCTTTGTAATATTAAAAGGCATCACCCAGAGAAACTAGATTTTAGTCTTGGTTTTGACATCAAAGAAACATAACATCAGCAAGGAACAAGGGTGCAAGTGGCATTATATCTATGTGGCAAAAACTCCAGACACAGACTTTCCCCAGCAATGGTGCAGTCAATGAGACAATTCACTGGGGGGTCAGTGAAAAGTTTCTTACCGTTTTTTACAGAGTTTCCCTTAAATCACTTTCTGTATTGATGGTCTTATTTCAAAAACTTTTTCCTACCTACCTGGAAATAAATAAATAAAATCAAACAAAAAAAAATTTCTAGTACTGGTTTTGCTGAGTGACTGTTTTATGTGTAATCAAGCTAATCAGTTTTTATATGGTAACATTATTATAGTAATGGTCAGAAGCCTTACACTTTCAGCTGCTGTTGTGCTTCACCCTCCAGAGATAGCCAGAAGCAAGCTCCTCTGGCTATGAAAAGTTCAAAGTGGAAAAGAGAAGACATATATAAAAGGAGAGGAAGAATAATTCTTTCCATCAGCCTCAGTAATTTGCATTATTTGGTTTTTTTATCTCAGGATAGGTAAAACAGTATATTTTGCAAATTGTAGGGCGACGGTTGATATCAAAATGTAAATGATGATTATAGAAGCTTTCTCATTTCAAAATATGTGTGTAAACTTCACTACAAAGTGAACTGAATAAAAATCTCACACTCAGTTTTTATACATGGATACAGGCAAACACTGACCTAGAAGTACAGTGAGACTAAACATACAGGAATTGATTCTATCTATTTCTACTACAAGTTGCTACCTTTTTTTTTAATAACTAAAATCTTAATTTCTTAATTTTCATATTTATCATGACAATTATTATGTCAGTATTTTCTCTCTGGTCTAACCTACACCATGTGATCTCTGGCCTCAAGCAGAAGCACCCATATCCTCATTTTATGTCACCTCCTGCAAACTTTATGACAATTACCCAAACTGGATACTCAATATTTGTAGAGTAACAAATAGACATCTGAAAGTGTTATATTTTGGGGGGATTTATTGCTGAAATGGTAATTACATCAAAGTTTGCTCTTCAAAAATGTTCACACAGTCATACACAGAGTCATGGCTCAAGCTTAAATAGTGATTAAGTGTGGCCTAGAATTGAAGATTAATTTTTATGGACAGTCATGCTTTTTAAAGAGAGAGGTGCCTAACTTGAGTTACAGTGCTTTCACTGCAATACCTATGTTGCTAACAAAATCATCTTGCTTTACAGTTTGCCTATTCTCCCTGTCCATCAAATGCGACACAGGCAGAATAATGTAAATCTGTTAATCCTCCGTGTGGCACTGAGGAACATGGAGGACTTCATACTTTACTTCAATCATCTTTCAGCCATTAGGTATTTGAAATTATATTGGAAAATTACACAGACTTTTGGTTCCAGCCAGAGCTCAAGATACAAATCTCCTTAATTATTATCTATCAAGGTCCTTGCTCAGACTTACATACCACATAAAAATCAATTATTGAAGTAAGACAAAGAAATAATAAAACATGGTAAAAAAAGAGCTTGGATGAAAACAGATTATATCTTGGGCCACTCCTATATACTCTTTAAGTAGAAAATGCATCTTCCAATACTCTTTTCTATGCACTTAAATTTAATTTAATTGGTACATTAATATTTTATAGATATGGTTTGTGACTATATGGCATTGGGGATTTTGTTTACAAATGCTTAACTTTTTTATTGAAACTTCATATTTTCTTATTTCTGCTAAGAAGTCAAGAGGCTCTGATGTTTGGACACCTATAAATTAGAATTTGTTAAGGTGATGCTGATCACTAAAAACATTGTGTTAAGCCTCTTGGGTCTTGGCTGAAATTTAAAGTTTGAGTAGGAAGAAAATCAATCTTTTATACTGCTATCATTACAATGTAACAGATATGGGCAAACCTTTTCTTGTACAGGAAGAATAATAACATTTTACACTTAAACAACTTTTCCAGTCTGGTTATCTCAAAGCATATCACTGTCATGGATTAAATACCTTAGAGAAGTTCTTCATGTCTTAGTCAGGATCAGGACTAGAACCTAAAATCAAATTTTTGTTTAACCCCCCAAATGAATTGTGAGACATATTAAAAAATATAAGGTTTTATGGTGTTTATTTAAAGTTTTATTTGCCTTTTACTTTCTCTGATGTTTTATAGTAAACAAATATCCCCTTTTTTCCAACTGGAAAAAAACCCCAAACAAACAAAACCAACAAAACCCAGAAAACCTTGCAAAGAAAACTTAAAGAAAACTGTAAAGAATATAATTATGAATAACAACTAAAGTGCTTTGTGGAAGGAGAGGGTGTTTTGTGAATGAATAAAAAAAGAATCAGCTGAGTTTTCTCATTAAGTTTACATTTATGTGTAATTATTATGATTGGTAACACATGGTATTCATGAATCAATTCAGTGGGTGGCTATATTTTGTGCATGTGTGAAGGATTTTATTCTTAACTGTACTCAAAAGTCTGTTGACAATGCAGCTGGGTTTTCCCTATTGTTCTCAAGAAGCATATATCCAGCTCAAACATTTTTTTTATTACTTCAGTGACTTTACCAGAGCCGTGCCAAATTACTCCACCTGGGTGCCTGGACCCTTAGAGTGAAAGGAAACCACTGTCATTGCAAATCTGTAATCTCCACATTGAGGAAGATTTCTTATCCATTTTGTTTCTAGATTGAAAACTACAGACACTGTTACAAAGACATTCTCACCTAAGAAAGGCATTCCATAATAAGTCTGTCTGTCGATTTAACCTGTAACAATTTTTCTAGAATGATTAGTGTTGCATAGTTTATTATTAAGAAATGAGAATGTTCTATTGATTTAACTCAGTACATTTACAGGACAGGTGCCAAAATCTTTGTCCATGCTCAACAAGCTTGAATCATTGCAATCATATCTGAATTCATTCAAAAAAATAGAGTTTTCTATTGTTAGAATAGGATACAAATTTATCACTAGAGGAAAAAACCCAGCATATTTGAAAATTGGAATGGCAGTCATGAAGCCCAAATTATCTAGCTCAAATCAAAGTCATATTTGCTTGTTGTGGATGCCTTGAAAGCATGGCATGAACTGAAAATCAGAAATACTGATTTTTTTAAATCTATACCTCAAGAACTGTTGCTTTTACTGATGGGATATATAAAGAAAAAAACCCTCTCATTATTATGACATATAACAAGTAAATAAAAGTCACATATGTATTTGCAGAAAGCCTTATGATTATGTGTAGGTTGTATCTGAATACTCCTAGCAGTCTTGGTCCTCTGTATTTAGACAGGAGAATGAGTCAGGTGTGGTTGCAAAACGGCTGCAGCAAGTTGAGCTGGAGTGAGCTGCTTCTGTGGAATTGATCTCAGGTACAGTTTTATTTCACAAAACATATGAACATGCTTTCTGTACTTTAATTGGGAATTAAGCTTTCTCCTGTTTATTGCAGAGTTGTAGTATGAATATTTGGCTCTAGGAGGAAAACACAATCAATACTAAGTAAATCCAGATCCGTAACTTTTTAAAGAAGGGTGTACAAGTGAATAGATCCTCTCACTTTTCTTTCTGTGGTCTCTGTGGTCTAAGTTTCAATCTTCACCACCTCATTGTGGAAGCCTTGACCTCTTCCCTTTTATTCTTCTGGACTCCTTTACATGTAAAAGAGATATTCACACACAATTCACACTAATGTGTGTCTTTGTTCATTCTGTTAATATGCTTAATGGCTGGCAGCAGTCAGGCTGAAGTACATCTTGTAAACTTGTGCATACTCCCATCAGCTCAATGTAACAACCAGGAAAAAAATCCATCTAATTAAAGTATGAATAAAAATAAATGGACGATTTTAAGCAGACGTGTAAAAGCCTTTTCCTTTTTAATTTCCACTTTGATGAAATGGGGATTGTTGAGACTAACAGAAGGAAGGCTGTCAAAAATATTTTAATAGTATGTAAAACTATATAAAAGGACTATTAATGAATCAAAAGGCATTGTCTGAGGTAGTCAGCATATCTTTCAGCCTACATACAGATTTTTGTGTGGATAATACCTCAGGAACATGGCGTTATAACCCTACCTGTCAAACTAACATGGCACAATTTTAGTTCCCACAGGCCTTCCTTTCAGAATTATAATTGTATGATCATTACTCCTAAATCATAGGATAATTCAGGTCAGAAAAGACTTCAGCATGTCTCAAGTATAACCTTCAGCTCAGAATGAGGTCAACTTTAAGGCTAGAGCAAGTTGCCAAATCTTTGTCTGGTCTGGTCTTGAATTCTGAGGAGAGAGATCAGCCAACCTCTCTGGGCAACCTGCTCCAGAGCCTGACAGTCCTTCCTCATGGTGAAAAAGATTTTCCTTTAATGTTAAGAGAAGCGAACTGTATTAAGATTTAGGAGGTTTCTTCTTCACAGTTTCTAAAAACACACACAGACCCACAGACACATAAACACAGAAAATCACATAAAGTGTACACAGGGCCAGCTGCAAGATCATCACGTGAACATACACACACAGAGACACGCACAGAACCCTCACCCAGGCAAGTACCAAGGATCAGATATTCATGAGAAGACAGGACAGACTGTGGGGATCATGCACAGGGCTTGGCCAGACAAGGGTGCTCAGCAGCAGCCTCTCTGTGTGTGATCCTCCCTCCCACTTGCCCTTTTCATTTATCCATTGTTTCTTCCTGATCCATCCTAATCCCTTCATTTTCTTGGTCTTGGTCCTTCCTGTAAATATTCAATATGTTTTTCACAATTCTACAGGTGCCCTGAAATATTCCGTAAGATGTTTGTCATTTCTTGTGAGAGCCATGGTTATTTTATTTCGCCTCTTTTTACTCTTTAAACTGCTGTAGGAACCTCCTTAAGTTTGTCAGCAGTTTCTTTGGTGGCTCTGGGCCTCGATTTTTTTACTGTTGTCTACTGTTCCTGAGGAGCTGTGTCTGGATATTTAATGTATTACTTCCGCTGTCTCTGTGCCCAGTCTGAATGTCCGTGTATTCCACACATCGTTACTTTTCTATCCAAGTAAAAGCTTTCCTGCTTCAATTTATGCTGTGTTGCATTTTCCTGCTTCATACCATTGTATGTCTCCATTTTCTTGATATAGTCTTCATAGATACTGGGATCTCCTTTTGAGTCCTGCCAGACTCACCTTCTCCTCCAAGCTTAGCCCTGGACCCTCAACCTCTTCTGACAAGGAAAGTCCTCTGACCACCTTGGCAGCCTGTGCAGCAATTCCTGAAGTTTATCAATTACGTCCTTGTACCCAGAAATGTACACAATATACTCAGCATAGTCTAACAAGTGTTGAGTAGATGGGATAACCCTTTGCTCAGCCAACTTGCCATGCTTTTGGCCAAGGATATTGTTGGCCATCTTTACTTCCAGGGCACACTGCTGACTCACATTCACAAAACTGTTTATCAAGAGACCTATTCATTGCTTTTAGCCAAGTTGCTTCCCCAGCCAGTCAAGCCTCAGCCTGTATCACTGTCCTTCCTGCATATGGTCAGGATTTTGCCTTTGACCTTGTTGAATCTTGTAAGGTTCCTCTCAGGTCATTTATTGATTGTTATAGGTCCCCTGGATGGCAGTCCTTCATTTATGCTTTATCAACTTGTTCCCCAGTCATGGTCACTTGATCTTAAGGCTGGGATCTGCTAGTTGCAGCAGATATGAGAGTAATGTGGTTTCTGTAGAAACATTGCTTTTTGCATCAGTGAATCACATTCTTTCTTTCTAGTTTTCAAGTAGCAAATACATAGCATGGTGAGTTAGCTGACAAGATGAAGGTTCCTGGGGTGCATTGCTCTTCCCCTGCCTGGGATAAGAACCAAATCAATACAAACCAAAAAAACACTGCTCACAAAAAACCCAACCAAACAATTTAATAAGTCTAGAAATGCAGTCCCCTAACCATGTTCCCTGTATGCTTTCCCTTCTACTTCTTTTCTACTTTAAGTGTTCTGAAGGTTATTTTCCTAGAGTTTTTCTTTCCAAAATGTGGCCTAAAACCTAACAATCAAGGTTAGTCTACTGTGTTAGCTTTCTAAAAATCTCATAGATGGGAAATCAATGGCTAATTATATTCTATTATATTAAGAATATCTATTGTTAATCTATTAAAGCTCTTACTGCAAGGTAACACAAGGAAGAAAGCATATCACAGACAATAAATAAACCTCCAGGGTAGCAATCATTGAATTTTAAAATAACTATACAGAAGAACATGCAATTTAGTAATTACAAACATGTAATGTTCCATTGCAAACATTCATGCCTCAAACAGTAACTCTGATCTTCAGTTCTTGTATGGACCAAACTTGCTGTGACTTCGGGAGAAACTTGAAGATAGAATGCTTAGAGCATGTTGATTTGATGAAAAATATCATGCTTAAAGGTACTGTGTGTGTTGGCATGGAAACCAGGGTGAATAATCACAAAAAAAAAAAAAAAAAAAAAAAAGATGTACAGACAGAACAAGTTTCAACTTCTCCTAAAATATACCATCATAGTATAAGCCCAAAATTGTACTAAAAAAAGAAAACAAACCAGCAACACCCTCCCAAATATGCAATAAACATGCCTTCAGAGAGAATACTATATATGATGAAAAGGAAATAAACTGTCTTTGAGCAATTCTACCTCTTGGGATCATCATGCTAGTGATATTGATTCATGTTATCAGGATTGGTGTTTTAAGGAACTTAGCCAAGTCCTTTTGTGGCAATCTTTTAATGATAATGTTTTCAACTAATAATTTTGGCTGAGAGACAAATTATAAAGTGGATGTCCATGGAGCATTGTTACTAACTCTCTGAGATAAAAGTCTTTGTGAGTGAATATTTAGTAAGGGTCTCCCTTGGCTTTCTTTTGGTGTTGGATAATCCCTCTCAGGAATTTGAGGTTTAAGGAATTTGACAGATATGTTGAAGGCCAAATTCTCTTCTTCCCATGCAGCTGATTAGCTGATAAACAATATAAAAGCCTGGTGCTTGGATTAAATAGCTCATGGACTACTTCTATCTATATCCAAGAGGTAAGAATATGGTCTAGGTCTGCATGGAAGGGGGTAGGCTCTATAGCACAGCACTGAGCCAGGAGGGCTCTATCAGTGTACAGGCCTTTCCAACAAGACAGTCGTCTCTCATAGTTTCTTAGCAAATGCCAGAGTTGGTATAATACATGGATGAATGGATTAGTTGTCTGAAATCACTCCTACAGACCTCATGAGCTGTCAGTCTAAGCTAAAAAAGTCATCTCCTCCCTTCTTTTGGCCTCTTCAAACTCATTCCAATTCCTTCCCTTCTGGTAAGTCAATGTGATTATGACACCCTCATGTATTGCAGGTTTAATCAGGTTCAAAATTCAAGTGTTTCAAGCATGAAAGCATAATAAATAGAGAGGTGGAATCAGGGAGAAGGATGATATTACTGTAGTAGTGTTGGGTTATTAATGTATGTTTAAGACTTTACTGAAGTCTGTCTAAATTCAATAAGAATATTTTATGAAATTTTATGAGAGTTTCCCTGAAACTTTTCTTATATAAGGTTTCTTTGGATTTGTCTGGGGTTTCTTTGTTTTGTTTTGGGTTGGTTTTTTTTTATGTTGTTGGGGTTTTTGTGGTGTTTTTTTGTTGGGATTTTTTGGAGGGAGTTTTTTGGGTTTTTTTTGTTTGGTTGGTTGGGTTTTTAAAATCCAAAATAGACAATGGCTGCAGATTTTATCCAGAAATTTTTTACAGATATAGAGCCTGCAATTATTTTCTTTTTCCTAATAATTTCCTAAAAAAAGATGAATGCTAAATTGCCTGAACTTTTATATGAATTGTGTGAAATCCCATCTGAATCTTTAGACACCAGGTGAACTTGGTGGTCACATGTATGCTGTGATCAAGCAAGAGGGTCTATAGGAAACTGGATTAAAAAAAAAAGCAAAAATAAACAGGGAGGTATCTAAAAAAGAAATTTTGTTATTTCCCCCATTTCTTCACTGTCTCCTTGTCTGTGTGTAAAGATTTATTAATTAAGAAATATATAGTTTTGCTCTTTAAAGCACTTACACTGCCTACATTAAATTTTTGGACTTTGGTTTTTGTTTGTTTGTTTGTTTGCTTGTTTGTTTCTGTTTTTACAAAGAACATGCTTGCCCTTGCAGCTCTGTGCCAGCATTGTCTCTGTCATGCAGAAACAGTATGTGCTTTCCTTTTGAGATCCTGTATCAGCACAACAAATTGTTTCATTAAGGGCCACTTGTTCAGTAAATGTAACAAAATTAAAGCCGAAGAAGATAAATCATATATGAGGGCAAAGATCAAGGAGCTGTTTATTTTACAAATGTCTCTAATAGGCATATTTTTTGTTCAAATCAAGGAAATATTTAATTCATAACAATGGATAAATCAGTATCATGAAAAGGCATCTGTACTTTTCAAGGCTTTGTGTATATAATTGGTTTTCAAAGAAATTTCATCACTATTTCATATGTTACTTCTGCATTACAATATTTCTTAAGTGTCAGTAGTTTACAACTGTAATTGTCAAGAGTATGATTCATAAATGTGAATTATTTCAAAGAGAAAAAGACAGAAAGAAGGGTCAAGGAACTGCTTATCTGTGGTTCAAGAAAAATTGGTTGGACTGTTTTAAATTATCCAACAAAGTTTATAATCTAAACAAAAGTCTGCAAGACTTCAAGAGGAATCAAATAAACCACTAAGTGCTATCTCTTTTATATATTTATTTGAGTTCATGGAATTTTTAATATGATCATTACTCAGTGAATTCACAGGTACCTTATATAGAAAATATGTAAGAAGTGCATTTATAATGACTATAAATTACCATGTTTATGCATTTATAGACCATGTTGTTTGTTTGGTTGATGGAGTAAAATGAGTAAAGGTAATGGCTACTGAATCATGTGCTTTGGAATTCATTCCGGCCCCTTCAGCATATCTCATAGTGTATGGACATATTATAAGTTAAACTTACCTCAGATACATATTATGCCTCAAGGAGATGGAAGAAACAGGAATTGGTATTTTTATTTAAGTTTTATACCTTGTTTAGGCTTGCGGTATCAGTGGCCACTTACCTTTCAAATTAAGGATATATTTGGCTTATTTTACCCTAAGCTTTTTCCACACTAGCGCAGGTAGAATTTATTTTCTGAATGTATCAAGTGGTCAAACTTCTTTGAAATTTTTAGGGAATGTTTGTTACTTTACTCTTGACCTTGTAAAGGTGTGTTGTAGACACCTTTTTAATACCGTTCACTGTGTTTGGAGTAACAGAAAGCTGCCTGAACTGTTCCCAACGTAGCAAGGTGCTTCCCCTGGAGGCACTTTGTCTATGTGT
>JAWWES010000168.1:43928077-43940942 GCA_035583135.1 Lophotriccus pileatus | reverse complement strand
TTTGGAGTAACAGAAAGCTGCCTGAACTGTTCCCAACGTAGCAAGGTGCTTCCCCTGGAGGCACTTTGTCTATGTGTAGACATAGACACATAGAGTGATTGTGACTCAACTGTACAACAGGTGTTTTTCACATAAACCTCACTGAGCTGGTTGGTCACTGAGTTGTCCATTGCGGTGGATTCCTTGCTGTGCATCATAGACTCAGAGTGATTTAGGTAGTAAGGAACATCTTGCTGCACCTGTGACCCAAACTCTTTTTCAAAGTAGGAACAACATGGAAGTAGATTTCTATTTAGAGTTAGATCATGGTCCATACACACCGTAGCATCCCTTGCAAAGGAAACTGTGGTACATGGATGTAGGCTCAGGTCTCATATATATGCACAGATGAGTTAGGGCTACACAGGCATACAGGCAGTAAGAGGTGAGGGATATTGTTGAACTCACTGGCTTATAGCATAGATGAACAAAAATTATTTGCAATTATCCACAAGAGTAGCTATAATCATAAGTAAAAGATTCTTATTTATTAAAAAAAAAACCCAAAACCAACAAATGCAACATTGTTAAAGAATGATATATTGAAGTAAAAGTACAGTCTCTGAACTTTTACACTCATCACTTTGAGAGAGAAATGCTGAAATATACACTCTGCAGAAATAATTATGTTAATGTTCTGTGCCTGAAAAATAGAGCTAATGATATTGAAAATTCTGTCTTTATTACTACAAAACCATTATCATGGTTTTGTAGTAATAAAGCTTACCTGTAAACTTAAACCCAAGAAAAAGATCTTTGGAGTACATCTCTACCAAGTCCTCTGGCTTAAAGGGTGAAAATGGGTGAAAAATGTCTAAGGCAATAAAGTTTCCTATAAAGAAACAGAATTTCTTTCCTGACTGTTAATCCTCCCCTTTTTCCACCCCAGGATGAAGCCGTCCTTAAGCGCTGTTTTTGCAAAGCATAATTTCAGAATACTGCCAACAGAAAAACTGTAGTTTTGCAGAAGGAAGTAAATGATTTCTGCAAAATGATGTCTGCTTGATTCCAAGCAGATGTCAGTAATAAAAAAAAAAAGTGAAACAGAGAAAATCCATGAGGCAGAGGCAAGGTGTTACCAAGTTCAAAGTAATTTTAAAGTTTTGACTACAGATACATTTCAGAGGGCTGACAGACCATTACCTGAAAGTCTGTGAAATCTGTGGAAGGGATTCACCACAACTGATCTTCAGTTTATTGAAACTGAAAGTGATGACCACTGTTAAAATAAAAATAATAATTAAAAAAAAAAAAAGAAAAAAAAAAAAAAAAGAAAGGAACAGTAACAAGGAAGATCCAGGACCTCAGGAAAACAGAATGAGCAGGAAGGCAAAAGGGAATCTGTTATACTACTCAGGCAGCTGAACAGGCTGCTGAACTCTGGCCCAGTGATGGTGGATGTCAGGAGTCTGGCACACACATTTCCTGTTTTGCATTGTTTCATGAATCCCAAACAGCTGCTGTGCCACTGAAGTCAGGAAAAGCCTCACCCAGCTCATTGTTTTTAACATTATGACAATAAATAATAATGACGCAAAATTCTTCATACCAGGGCACCCAGTCTGTCCCATGGACTTTACCATGGCCATGTATTTATGCTGATATTTGGCATCCTTCTTGCAACTTGAACTTCTGAGATTCCAGTGAAAATTTTGTGTTATATCTACTTTATCTACTATATTATGTAATGTAATGCAATGTATTGTAATTTAATAGGAAAAACAAAATCAAGAATGGTCTGAATTTATATCATAGTAGAAAAAGGAAAAATTAAGCAGAAGTGTATGTTAGTTTCTTGGACAGGAAGCTTTCAAAGAAAACTCAGCATTCTCCCTGAAAATCTAGTTTCACTAGAGAGTTTTAAATATATCACTTTGGATTTTTTCTCAGTACCATTATGTTGATATTTTATTTAATTTTAAGGATTAAAGTTTACAGGTATCTTCTGAAAAAGCGACTTAGCTTCTATTCAAGACCAGACTCACCTTCTGTTTAGTTAATGTAACTATTCCCACTGATCTTAGAAGAATTAGACTTTATTTGAAATGAGATGACTGAAGAAGTTAGTGGGATCTTGCATCTATGCTTATTTTTGAATAAACACAACATTCTGACATATGATCACTTGTTTTTACAGAATAAGAGAACAGTTCAGGTTGGAAGGGACCTCTGGAGATCATTTAGTGTTATCATCCTGCTTAATGCCAGCTTATCAAAGCAGATTTTAAAGATCAGTTACTTATCCCTTGATGTAAATTATGTCAGTGGGAAATGTTTCCTCAAGACGTACTTCATGTAGAAGTATTCTTTAAAAACTGATACCATCAAGTATTCTTTAAAAACTGATGCCATCTAAAGCTTTTACCTGTAATACACATATCTCTTTACTAACATGAAATTTTCTCAGGCATCCTCTAGGAAAAAAATTATTATTTAAATTTATTTATTTATAATAAATATATGCCACTCCTCCAAGAAAACAAATTTATAGTTATCAATTACAACTAATGAGAGTGTTTCTCTGAAGCTCCAAGAAGCAGAAAATACTCTGTAAAGAAGAATCAGTTTCTAATGGTCCTAGTGACAGACATTACAAAAAGCTTGTCACACTGGATGAAAATATTTCTTGGTCAGAAAAGAAATCATCCAAAGTTTCTTTTTCCTTTTTTTCATCAACCTTGAGACTTCTGTCATTATGAGGTTTGTATTATTCTTGTCCATTTGACAGACTGTCAGGAAGGAGTCAATACTATTAATAGAAAAGTTACAACAAAACTTCAAAAGGGAACAAGTTCTTTAATAGACTGAGATTGAAGTATTTATAAACATTTCAGAAGGAGAACTCTCATACCACTGAAGTACAGGATATTAGATCTTTAAAGTCCATGTGGAATCACTGAAGAAAAGAGAAAGGAAGAAAAAGGGGTGCTGGAATCAGAATGTTTCTTCTGAAATAGTGAACATCAGGTTAGCAAAGTATACACTATTAGATTTTATAAGCATGCACTGAGCTGTCAAGGATTCAAGCATTTGTACACATTTACTGCTGTAAAGCATTAAAGTTTATGCTTTGTAGGCATTATAGCATGGAAGGAAAACAACAATCAGCAAAAGATGTTCAAAAGATAAAACTGAAAGGAGAAACTTTTTCTGATTTTTGGCAGCTAAAAGAAAGAGCAAACTTTGAGTAAAAGATATCTGCAGCTCTTCTGGAGATTTTTTTTAAATATTAAATTCAATAAGCAGTCAAAGTTATATTCTGAGAGTCTTTGTATTAATTCAGCATATTTTTACCATTGTCAAAAACTGCCAATCCACAAAAGAACAAAACAAACTAGAGCCTTCATGATAACCATGTGTCTTTTAAGACTTTCAATATCTCCTGATGCACCAGGATCCACAAAACATCTAAATTCTTTCATAAATTTACTTTGTTTTTTTAATGTTAGGGTTTTTCACAAATTTTTATTCAAAAAGCAGTGAATTGGATTTGCCTTACAGGTGGAAATTGTAAGACAATCAGGCTGAAAGAAAGTACATTTTGCTTAGAGCAATTATCTAGAAGCTACAACCCTGTGGATGAGTTAGATATTTTTATGACTTACATTATGCATGAGGTCAGCCAAAATAATCATTCTGGTCCTTTCAGTATTAAGATCTATTGTTTTACTTCCTCTCCTTTGCTCTTTTATTACTTTTAAATAAACTTCAAGCCTGAACTTAGAATACCCATTTCCAAATGTTTCATAGTTACCCACCTGGAACTGACTCAGACTGCCTTCTAAAGGTGAAAGGCTCTACACAGCAAGCTGGTTTTAACAGTGCACCTCACTGGTGCACCAGGGAAGTGCTAGCTCATTAGATCTTTGAACAATATGTAGAAGTAACTGTGTAACTGTTAGTGCTACAAATATTTACTGTCATGAGCTTCTGATATCATGCTCTTCATTATACTATCTCCCTGTCATTGCTGTTCAGTCCTTTCAAACCCTAGCAGGTTCATAGCACTTAATTTTTGTCTCAGCTTTATTCTCGTCTCTCTTCATGGAGTGAGAAGGCAGAATTGGCAGTATCCTTCCATTTAGCCCCCTGAATCAGAGCTATACTAATTTGGAGAAAGAGACTAAATTTACACCCCTGGCCATCCCCCCCGCCCCCATCCATTGTAACATGGGGTATTTCCCTAGATTTGAAATACTATGTAGTGGATCATACAATTTAATCCTATGCTACCCTCTTTAGACCATTTTAGTAGAAATTGTGACCTCTAGAATAGTTGGGACCAAAGAGAGTTCTTTACACTATGCTGTTAGTGTACAGAGATTTTTCAAACAAACGGGAGGCAAGACCGCAAAAGACTACCTAAAATTCACAGTGGGAAAAGTAAGAGGAGAAACTTGAGAGCTTCAGTTAAACTCTGAGTTCTGGCAAAGTTGAAAATTGGTGCTGTTGTTAGGCTTGTAAGTTTCTAATGAGTGAAACTGCCAAGATACATCGGACAATATCATTATTTTAGTATAGAGGTTTGTGCTTTAGACACATTCAGCTGGACTATGGTCATTTAGAATTCACAGCTTTCTGTTACAAAATGGCATTGGACTCTACTGCATTATTGTACTTTAATGATTGTATTATAGTTTAATTATTTTGAATAATAGAATGACTGATCGGACCTTAAAAAGAATTGTGGATTATCTCAACTTGATCCTTTCCTTTTAACTCTCCTCTTTCTTCTCCAGTATCACAAGCCCCTCAATTGCCAAACTAGACCTTTGACCTGTGTTTTAAAAACAAGAGTAGGGATTTCCTCTAAGGCAGATGTCAGTAGCTACATGTAAATCAGTCTGCCAGATGCAGTGCCATTCAGGGAATACTTGAGCAGGCAGCTTTCCCTCCAAGGCAGAGAGGCATCCTCTGAGCAATGTGACTCAAGGACAAAAGGACATGGCAAATGCAATAACTCCAAACATAATATACAAGCAGTCTAAAACCTTTTAATAGTTGGAAGCTGCTCCTCATCCTGGGGCGATTTTTTCTCTTTTTCTAGTTGGCAAAATCTGTTGATAAGGCAGTCAGCTTTGCTATCATAATTTCAAGCTAACCAAAAAACTTGCAAAAAAAGATAATGTTAAAATATTTTGTTGGGCTTATTTGATTCTGTGTGACTGTGGATACTGCATCATGATGTGTGTCCTTCTTTCCATCCCCCAAAGGGAGAACAGGCAAGTATTCCATTCAGATAGATCACTGATTAACGTTCACGGTTCTCAGCATTCACTGGCTTCAGAAGTTGTTTATTGAAAATATGTAGTTCAGTCTCAAAGCCAACAACATTCCCCCAGGGTGCCCATTAAGCAGAAGGGCAGCACAGTTGTAAACAGTCTATTTTCTAGAGTCAAAGAATTTGATAGAAAAGACATCTAAGTGATATTTAGCAAATATTTCATATTTTGCAGCATATAGCTGATAGGAAGAGAGAAAAAAGGGGGAGACAAAAATTTAAAAAGAGTTATTCAAGGGAAAAATATCTCTATAATAGTAATCTAAAAATACCTCCATAATAATAGTAATCTAATAATGTTTTTTTTACTAAGTGGATACATCATAAAATCTCCATCTCTGCCAGTTGATGAGAATGTGTTCCATAAGGTTTGCATGGAGAAATAGTGTCCAGGAAAAACAGGCCAAAGAGAGGACAAGTGTGTACTGGGAAGGTAGTGTGTGAGAGCTTCCCAAGGAGTGATAAAGCTCTGAAGATGATTTTTTTGTGCTGAACCCAAAAGAACGGATAAATTCAGGATATGAAGATCCTGATGCTTCCGTGCAGGTTCACAAGCACAGATAGGCACCCACTATGGCTCTGTGCTGAATGACTGCTGGCTGCTGTACACAGATAAAGATTACAGGACAAATTCTGTACCAACAGGCCCCCAAGAGCCTCTCCTAATGCGTCCCTACAAAACTCTGTCACATCACAGCCAGCCATGCCCCACTGTGTATCACCCCATTGGGGCTGACCTCCCTGATGCTTCTTCACTCCGGTAGCTTGGAACGAGCATGAGAGGGTGTGAGTCTACTATGTGAGTACATAACTGTGCTGTGCTACTGCCTGTTAAGAGCAACAGCTTGATTTATTATTAGTAACAGCTTAATGAATAAAAGGTGTTCTAAGAAATATTGGCTATAATCTGTGACTCCTTTCTCTCTCAAGCCAGTATTAGCAGGGGAACTTACAACTTATACATGCTAAAAGAAATGCAATGAGGAGGAAAGGCAGCAACAATAAGGCATTTATAGGTGCTAGAGGATACAACATATAAATTGTGGGTCTGTAAAAATTAGGCGGGCAAAAATGTTTGAGAAGCAGGCATGAATAAATGGCTATGCTCTATTTGTAAGAACAATGGGTTCTCTGAAACTTTATGTTTCTTTCTTAATATGTATAATTGCAACATATCTGATAATATCTTTCTCCTTCCTCCTTTGTATGTCATTTTGTTCAAAACTTCCAGAGCAAAGAGCTGGTCTTTTTAAGACCTTGCACAGAGTTTATCTCTGCAGTGTAAAATAAGGTTGATTATTGAATTAAATAAAGATTAGTAATTGATCAAAATAGATGAAAATGGAAAGTTTTAAACAGTGTTAATTTTGCATCACCTTGAAAGGTAAAAATTGAATTCTGTAGAGATCTTATTTCCACTCTTAGTTTTATCACTCTTTGTCATATGTAGAGCTCAACAAAATATGCTAAATATTCACTAAAGAGAATAATTTGTGGTAAACAACTGTAGTTTTAGAAACATCTCTTTCTAAGAATAATAATTACATCATAGAGACATAACTTGGTTTTCTCTCTATTTGTTTTTAAATGCCTCAGTAGCCAATTATGATTTGATGAAATGCACTAAGGCAAAATACTCTCATACTATTAGTAGTACAATTGATTTTTTGTTATTGTTTTTGTTCCGTATTACGTTGCTTCTAAGCTGAAAAATAATGAATTACATTTACAAAAAATTCAATGTGTCTTTAAGCTTATTATACTTTATTTGCAAACTTTTAACATGCACAGTGATAATTTTTTTTATTATTAGAGCTAATCAAAATTATCATGAATCCATTGACTTTAGCTTCATATAATTGTTTGCTAAAATGTGCATGCAACTTCTCTTTTACTTTCATGTTCTATTTTTGTAATGTACATTCTAATGAGGTTTATTTCATCAAATTAAAAAAGAATAATTCAAAACCCCAAATCAAAACAGACACCACCATCAACAACAAAAAAAAATCCAAATACTTTAGTGGCAGAAAAAACTTTGAAAATGTTCTGTAAAATAATTTTCAAATTTATTAAAACTTCTGAGAATGAGTTTAATTTCAATTCTGGAATGAAATCCAAAATCAGTGCAGTTTTTCATAGTTTCAAGTTTCATTGCAAATTCCTGATATCTCAAAGTGTAGTGTTCTATTAAATATTAATTTGTATTTGAAATTCAGATAAAGTTCTTAGAGTGCTCATATTTAACCTGACCAGTTTCACTCTAACAGTATGAATTGAAACAACAGCCTGTAGAGAATTCTAGTCAGGAAAAGTATTAATCTCCAGTCACCCACTACTGGTGATGATGTCACTCAAGAATTACTACAAATTGGCTGAAGGAGGAACATGAGGCTTTTACATCCCCGGTGTGGCATACATTTCTAGAAGTGACAAAACCCATGCCCTAGAGCATTTTATCTGCTAACATAGATAAAGCCTGTTTGGTCCAAATCAACTTTCTAGCAAATTACCAAGAGCATGTTGAACAGAGTTTATGCCAGATTTCTGATTTTATGCGTTTTCTAACAGCTAGGAGAGAACCCTCAATACCTAATCCCATGCCAGCTGTAAGAGATGTCCTTAAAAAATATTTGAAATGCAGCAACTTTGTATTGGTTAATATTCTTCACATGGAAAGATCATTTCTTATCCAGTACCAAGTGTCCTAAACTGAGGGGATAGTTTTGTTTTGTAAACTCATAGCCTGAAAATTTTTTCTAAGTGAGCATTTTGTGTGTATAAATTCTATGTTTTTTTGTTCTCTTCCAGGCCTTATCCTGGAAGTCCAAAGAATAATTTTCCAACAGTAAAGATGAGTGAACTATGGAAATTATAATACATTTTAACATGTACAGTTTTAAAAAAAAAATAAAAGTGGCAAACCAGGGCACTACAAACATTTTTTTTAATGCAATTTTTCTAAACATGTGCATCTATTCTAAGTGCATCAGTATTCAGAAAAACACTCCAGTTCTAACATGGGTGGATTTTGTTTCTATTTTCTCATTCCAACTTATCCCTCAAAAAATAACTGTGCATGAAGCTAGGGGCCTCGAGGAGAGACTCCCCACCACTTCAAGTCAGAGTCACCACTGTCTTTTAGTCTCTAAATATATATTTTATTGTAACATTCTAATAGTAACCTAAAAATGAAATAATTATTTGAGCTGAGAAAATTCAATACTATTAAGCAAGAGGCACTGAAACTTCCCTCCTGTCCATCTGTGTTTTAAAAATAAATGCTCTTTCAACAAACTTGGAAAGGTATCCAGGGTTAAAGCAGAATGCTTCCTGAGTGCGAAAGTGGGTCTCATCTGATGACTTACCCATTTTTTCAAGTAAATTCCTATATAGATAACTCATAATTTACTTTGAAGGTTGTAATATGATAAGCAACTGTGGGAAATCTCACATACTTTGAGTTATGCTTGTTTCATGAATTGATGAGTGTCAAGGGTATACCTAATAGCCAAATGTGGAAAGAATTCTTAGGTGACCATGGCTGGTAACTTTATGTTTAGAAGTTGGCTATGCTTCTCTTCAATCTACTAATAAATATGTTGAAGTGTCAAAGAGAAAGCATATACCAGATTTATTATCATAACTATTATTTCAAATTATAATAATTCAGCTTTCAATATGTCTTCATCCAAGACAAAATATCTTTTTTCTTGTTAGATTAAAATCCACATTACAATAAATATTAATTAATTAATTGTAATATTTGTGACATGAAATTAACTTAATCAGAGATGACATAAGACACATGGAAGTTATTAGAAGCCTTTATATAAGAAGTTCCTGCAGAAACTTTATTGCAAGGTGCAGTAAATATGAGAAGTACTTGCCAGTACATTGGAACCTGTGAATGATAATTGGACAAATTCATGTGCCAAATTCTATAAGAATCTGTTTACTTTTTCTTCTGCTTCTCAATTAATGCAATGACCATCTTGGGCCTCATCTCTGGTGCTTGTTGACATGTCAGTGTCCCATGAAAAGGTACAGTTGGTGTGAAATGTTTGTCTTTTGTTACTTTTCTTTGACATTTCTTCTGATCTTTTTGTGCTTCATAATGGAATTAGAAATTTGAAATCACTCTAAGAGGTACATGAATGATTGTCAACTACAAAAACTCATTCTCTTTGCATCATGTATTCGGAATATTCTATACCACCAGCTGGTCAAGAAATCTGTGGCTAATTTATCCATCATTTGCATCCTTTTTCATTGCACATTGAGGTCAGTGAAAGACAAAAAGAAGGTGATTGTTATTCTATTAACACGTTTAAGGTAACAGAAAATCTGATATATTTACTGTTTTTCCTGACATGCAGGCTCCTAGAATCAGGTGACTATTTGGGAAAGAACTTTTTAATTAAAAAAAAACAAAACAAAACAAAACAAAAACCAAAAAGCATAACCAAACAAAAATAAACTTCCCCACAAAAACCAACAAAACCACCTCCATAAACATAATAGAAATAAGAGCTAAAAAATTAGTCAGATGAGTGAAGGAAACCCTGAGGACATTAATTTTAAGCCTGCCTTTGGGATGAGAAAATTTTTGAACACTTAAGTTCTAATTACAAAGTATATATTTAGGAGAGCTGTTTACACTTTTTTTGTCCCTCTTCATTTTCAATCAAATTTATAAAGTTTGGGTCAGTTACTTGAACACTGATTTCATCAGTCACTACTGTCTCAGTATCTCCTTTCTATTCAGCTGACCAAAACAATTTTTTGTCTTTAAGATATTTAACTTAGTATAATTATTAATTCATGAAGTGAATTAATGAAAAGTAAATCTCCACTTCTAAACAAACACTAAGTCAGATAACTTAGTAACAAATGTAAGACTTCTGCAGGATTTTTGGCTCCATAGGAGCCATTGTTTCAGCATAGCAGTTTCATGACTCGGAGTTTGTTTGAATAAAAAAGATATGTTGTAATGATCGGTGAAAACCACTGTTGGTAGCCAATTCCCAAGTTTAATGGGAACTGGCAGGCATCTTGTTGGTGATTTGGGAAATGCAAAGGAGGATGCCCAAGACTCCTCAAATGGAAAAACAAAGGATATCCTATCTGTGTATTTTGGTAAGCATGGAGGACTTTTTATGAAAGCTGGATTCATTCAAGCACAAAAACAGAGGGTTTTTACATGTCTACTTTAAGTCACCCAAGTGTCCTCTGAGAGTCGGGCTGATAGTGACTGGTTGCCAGTAACGTCAGACTGGGAGGCCAAGTGACCCTGAAAGAGACTGCTTCCTGATGCATTCGTACAGGAGCCTTCCTGGGAGCTCACTGCAGCAAGTTCTTCTACTACACTGAAATGCAAAAGAGGACATTGGAAAATACATGTGTTCATGAATGTCAAGCAAGCTTGCAAAAATAAAATCCTGTGCTTTTTCTTTTCTTAAAAATTTATCAAGTTTCTGTTGGTATTTCTTCACAGAAGCCATCTGAATTGTGGTATGGATTGATTTGGTTTTGTGCAGTTCTGGGAAACCCAGGAGCAGTTTATAATTTAAAACGAATCACGAACAGTTAAGAGATTGGTTACTGAAGTCAGAAAAAAAGGTTTTAGAAGAGTCATTAAAATTGTGCAAGTTTAAGATACCATATATTCCTGATACTAAACATTGCTGTTCTAGTGCCGATTAATTCAGCCAAATGGAATATAAATTACTTCACTGATTTATGTGTAATAACTCCAGACAAGTGGCTGTGAGGGAGAGGAGGACAGTTATAGTACTTCAGCTGGACTAGACAATGTTGTATGTATTAATAAAATCAATAAAAATAATATGTAAAAGCGAAAAATACAAGCCTTGGGTGAAGTCAAACCATAAAGCAGTATTTATGGATTAATAAAACCATGGTGTTTATATTTCTTTTCCTACAGAATTCATGAGTGGCACCCAATTACTGTTTTTTCCCTGGGTCCACTTATCATCACATTCTGCAGATGCATAAAGTTGTTTGTTAAAAATATTTCTGCTGACCTTTGCTGAGAATTCTAAGAAAGCAAATAGGGTTAAAGAACTCAATGGTTTTTTTCCTAACTTTTAGCTTTAGGTGGTGTGGTTGACACATCTCCAGAGGGACCTGGACACATTGTCCAGAGGGACCTGGACATATTGTCCAGAGGGACCTGGACAAGCTCAAGAAGTGGGCCCAAGGGAATTTCATGCAGGTTAACAAAACCAAGTGCAAGGTGCTGCACCTGAGTAAGGGCAGTCCCTGGTATCAATCCAGGCTGGGAGATGAAGGGCAGGGCAGCCCTGCTGAGAAGGACTTGGGGGTGCTGGTGGATGAGAGGCTGGACATGACCCAGCAATGTGCACTTGCAGCCCAGAAAACCAGTTGTGTCCCAGGTTGCATCAAAAGCACTGTGGCCAGCAGGGCATGGGAGCGGATTCTGCCCATCTACTCTGCTCTGATGAGACCCCACCTGGAGTATTGCATCCAGCTCTGGAGCCCCCAGCACAGGAAGGACGACAACCTGTTTGAGCGAGTCCAAAGGAGGGCCACAAAGATAATTTTTAGAGAGATGGAGACAAGGGAAGGCAAGACAATTGAGATAGTTCACTATGGAGAAGAGAAGGCTTTGGAGTGACCTTATTGAGGCCTTCCACTACCTGAAGGGAGTCTATAAGAAAGACACAGACTATTTACAAGAGTGTGTAGTGACAGAACAAGGGGCAAAGGCTTCAACCTGTAAGAGTTTAGATTAGATATTATGAAGAAATTCTTTACTGTGATGGTGGTGAGACACTGCAACAGGTTGCCCATAGAAGGTGTGGATGCCCCATCCCTGGAAGTGTTCAAGGTCAGGTTCAATGGACCTCTGAGCAACATGGTCCATCGAAGCTATCCCTGCCCATGGCAGGGGGGTCAGAACTGGATGACCTTTAAGGTTCATTCCAACCCAAACCATTCTATGATTCTATGAGTCTGTGACTCCACGATTTTATGATTCTAACTTGTCTGTTATCTCTACCATCTACTTAATATCTTTTTATTGAGAATAACTGTCAGTTAACCGTCCTTGGAAAACTTTATCTTTGAAAAAACCCACCCATCCTTCATGCTGTTATTAAAGCACTTGGACCCTGTTTACTAGACTGCAGGTTCTTTTATATCACCTCTGTTGGAACTTTTACTTTATCTGTGTAAGATAAAGGAAGATTTTATCTTTTTTTAAACAGAAACTCAAGTTTCTGTACTGCTGTAGGGTATATTTTAATGATGTTGTTCATCATACTCACTTTTTATTTGAAATAGTTTATACATTTATAAGCACAGGCACAATGATTTATGAAATTATGTTTTAAGTGCATCACTAATTACTCTTATGTTAACAGCTGATGTAAATTATTGTCCTAGTTAGAACAGCTGGGACTAATTCATCACTAGATGGGTGTAACCCAAACCTGTGTATTCTATAGCCTTCCATGTCATTTCCCAGAAACTGTTATCAATAGAGCACTTACACCCTCT
>JAWWES010000168.1:43910469-43927977 GCA_035583135.1 Lophotriccus pileatus | reverse complement strand
ATTGTTATTCTGACTTATAATCTCTCTTTTGAGTTGAGTTCATTTCCCCTGCTGGGTAACTCTTAAACCAGCACAATTATATAGGGGTTCAATTTGAAACTATCACTTATACCCCTTATTTCTGAAAAATATAAAAAAAACCCCCAAATGTCTGAGGGGAAAATTAAATAGTTAGAAGTAAAGTTATACCCATTTTGAAATGAACTCATTTTTTAGAGCAGAAGAATTAAATATTTAGAATTTATTTAGGGTTTTTTTTTATTGAAATGAGAAAATTTTAAAGGTTTTTTAATAGTTTAAGTATTTTTCTTTGAAAATAAAAAGATGATTAGATCAATGCAAATTCCAAATTATGTTTCCCATCTACAAAATAGCTTTTAGTGGCAATTAATTTTATTTGGGAAAAAAGCTGTCTACCAGTGATTTATCATTTCCTGCACATATTGATATGTTGTATTTTGTAACTAACATTAAAACTGACCTAAATTATGTTATGTACCTTCTTCTTGGACAAATTGGGTTGCTGCTAGTTTATGTTTCTCGTGACCTTTTACATTTCTGAAAAGGCAGATGAGCTGTAATTATCTCAGTGGGAAATGGAGGATTCAACTTTACTAACAACATAAGAGATACTACTTTTTCATGTATCCAGTCAGTCCGTCTGACTGTGACACAGTGAAAAGATTTTGAGTGGTGTAGTATAACAGGTCAGAATAGATAAAAAATGTGCATAATTTCTACTATGTTTGTTCATGAGAATGGTTTGTGCTGTTTCTTAAGTAGGAATATATTTACCACATGTATAAATGTGGTATGCAGTTCTCAATAATCTCTACACTCGTGGTCAATGTAATATTAGTGAAAGACTTAGTAACTTGGATTATTTACTTTCTTCTTGTTTAACTTAATTTCATTCAATAGTGTATTGTCATTGCATATTTTCCCCTCTGGATTCATTTGGTATGTTAGTCATTGATTGCCTCTAAAAAAAAATCCTGCAAATCTATACAGTTGTGAATATGACAAACACTTGTCTTAACTGTGTTTCTGGTTTAATGTTCATAACGTCATAGTAATAAAAATCATAGGACCATAACTACACATGTCGTGGTTTAACCCCAAGTGGCAGCCAAGCCCCACACTGCTATTCACTCTCTCCCCCACCAGCAGAACTGGGGAAAGAACTAGAAGTGCAAAAGCTGGAAGTCGCGGGTTGAGATAAAGACAGTTTAATAGGGAAAGCAAAAGCCGTGCACACAAACAAAACAAAACAAGGAATTCACTGTTTCCCTTGGGCTGGCAGATGTTCAGCCATCTCCAGGAGACAGGGACCCATCACACATAGTGATTACTTGGGACAACAAAAGCCATCACTCCAAACATCTCCCCTCTCCTCCTTCTTCCCCGACTTTACAAACTGAATATGATGTCATACAGTTTGGAATATCCCTTTGGTCGGTTTGGGTCACCTGTCCCCACTGTGTTCTTTCCCAACTTCCCATACACCCCCAGCCTCCTCGCCAGCATGGCAGAATGAAAAGCAGAAAAGGCCTTGGCTCTGTGTAAGCCCTCTCAGCAATAATGAAAACATCTCTGTGTAATCAACCCTGTGCTCAATACAAATCCAAAAACTGGGCCAACACTAGCCACTGAAGACAAAATTAATTGTAGCCAGTGAAAAGCCAGCACAACAAAACATCCCCTTAAATGTACAGAGGTGTGTTCTCAGTGTTATTTGAAGAAAAAAAAGAAAGATTTAATGGGCTTACAAGCTATCAAAACTTGACTGCATTTTAATAATTTATTTGCTGGAAACTCTGTGGTTAGAGTTGTTAAAAAGCTATAGATTTGACTAGGGATGAGCATAAGTAACTGCTAAGGTAAAAAAAGAGCCACTGAAAACTAAACCGCAACATAACAAATCTGACAAGTTACCCCATGGACAGATGTTGCTATTGTTCTATTTGATGTCTCATAGATGTATTTCACATTTGGCATGCAACTGTATTTTCAACTTGCTTGGTTTCGAAATATACAAACAGCCCTTGAATAGTGATTATGAAAGAGATGTGTGGGTGCTTGACAAAGGTTTCTACAAATGAAATAATTAGCCCATAGAGAGCAGAACAGCTTTCTAAAACTAAGATAAATTTATTCTAAAAATTATTGGTTATTTATAATCAGGAGAATCATGCTCAAAAGTATATTTACTATTTAAAAGATGGTTGAATTTCTTTCTGTGTTTCTTTCTATGTCACTTGTTGGAATAATATTTCCTTATGAAATAAGACCATTCACTCTACACTAAATGTATTTTACACAATTATTTTTGTTGGTAATTCATATATACTAAAATTATACAACTTAATGGATACACCAGACCTTTCAGAGTTTCCCAGATTAACCAATACATGTTTGTTTCTGTTGTATTTTGGAACAACATGTAGCTTCATATGTTAAATATATTAGTTAACACCAACAATTTTAAGACTGCATAAGAGATTAATTTTTCCTATTAAATTTTTTTATTCACATTTCTTTTATATACACTTTCTTCTAAAGCCATTCCTTTAATATATTTTATACAATATCAAGGCAAAAAAAAAGATAGTTTATTTTTAAAAAGTTAAGAAATCTGGATGATGCTTTCATACCTTAAAAACAGACTGTTTCTTTTTCTGGGTTTAAGAGAAAGGCAAGCTTGGTAGAAATAAGAAGAGTACAATTAACCAGGGAAAGAAGCTGAGTAGACAAAATATTTTATTTCCTAATGGTTATCTGGTCAACCAAATTCCCCAAAGCAAGATTTTGTTGATATAACATCTACTGTAAAGTATAAATCACCAGGGAATAAGATGAAACTCAAGTATAACCACAGCCTGAAGCCTTGGCCACAGAAACTTCACCATAAATACTACAAAGCTAAGGGGAAAGAAAGAAAGAAACAATTTTTAAAGGTACTGAGAGAAAACAGAAAGGATGAATCTGTTGTCTCATCTGTATTTTTACTGATATTTAATATTCATCTAAAGAGAAGAAATATTTTATAATTTTATTGTTTCTATCTCAAAAATAAATAACACAATGAAAACCACCATTCTGTCTAGTGTGTTTACAAGTTCCTTTTCCCTCTACTTTCTTCTCCACCTTTTAAGAATCTAATTACTGCCTTCTTCAATATGAGTAGCATTGTTATTGTGATTCCACTGTGTTTTCAATAAATGTGAAAGCATATGAGAGGCAAAAAAATAATGTCTGTGAACATGTTTTTCCAGTTAATAAACTTTCAAAGGGAAGGATGGATGAGGGGAAAGTATTTTTTTCTAAATTTTTGTCTGGATGTTTGTGCTAATAATTGCCAGAACGACACAATTAATTTTCATTGTAGAAGCATGTAAACTGAGTCTGAATTCTGCTCTTTTGTATAATATTCCTTACTTTCTGTCCCACAGCCATTTGAAACACTGGTAATGCATCTGAATGTCGCAATACTGAATGTTAACATCTCCTGACAAGAACAACTTGCCAGTTTCTAGTCATATAAACATAAAATTTGGATAAAGGAAAATATATAGAACTGTGCTAAGAAAGCCAAAGTAAACATCAGTTCCCCAACAACACTTCCAGGAAAAGGAGCAGTAAATTTGTCTAAAAGAAAAAGCAAAAATAAAAGGAAAAAACTGCATGACAAGATTCAAGGCAAGACACCATATCTGGTGATACATAATATATGTGATATGTAATATCACCAGAGACAGAAACAGCTGCTGTGAAAACTGATAGTGAAACACTTTATCAACTCAATAAGTGGCGAATTTACACCAGCTAAAGGATATACTAGTAAAAAATATAGAAAGACCATAAAAGAGGTATACCATGTTATCCATTTGTATACTTGGTTTTATAAGCTTACTCTTCTTTTTTGTATGAAATCCAAGTTTCGTGTCTTCGCTTTCAAAACTGTGTTCACAATATAACTTCCTTTTGTTTTTGACTTTTACTATATGGAATAAATTATTTTTTTTCTCCATTATTTCCATAGTCCGTCTCTCTTACCTACATATGAGACAACTGAAAAAAACCCAAAAAACTAACAGCTTTGCTTCAATCCCATCCTTTGCTCAAATATGGAGGGTCTCCATGCAAGTGCTGTGAAAAGAAAATTTTTGTCTTTATTCCCCAGAATGGGATCAAACTGTGTCAACAATAATCTTTACAGAGACTATAGTACTTTTTTTTAAAGACCTTTGATGATTCCATGTTAACAACATTTATATGTAATCAGTTCAATGGCTTATATACTTTACTAATTTGTGCTACAGATAGAGAACGTACTTTGCACTTTTGTTTACACTTTTATGTTCTTGAAGATTTTTTATTAAGTGTTCTTCTTTCACTTCTTGAGAGAAGTGGAAAATATATTTGCAATTTTTCAGCAAGCATCATGACTGCTAAGCTGCTCGATATCTATTGTTTTCTTCTGTATTAACTCAGGCCAGTGCACATCTTTCTTATAATGCACGGCCCAGAAGTCGACAAGATAACAGTGTTTAACTTTGTGGGTTTTACCTCTATGTTTCTTGTTATGCAGGGGTTTGGTTTTTTTGTTGGTGGTGGTGGTGGGTTTTTTTGTTTTTTGTTTTTTTTGGTTTTTTTTTTAGATAGTGCAGTGTGAAGTTTGCCTGCTTTACAATAGCATAAACTTTGCAGGTTCTTCCTGAATGCATCATCTAGTTCATAATCTAACTTAACTTCATTTGTTTTCTAGTTGCCTATTCCTCCCAAACAATTGTCTCTGAATTTAATTCTTTTTTCAACCATTTTGAAACCATTTCATTATATATAGATTGAATTTTAGTTCCATTCTTTGTTGCTCTTACATTCGCTCACAGTTTCTTATCTGCAAAGGCAATAATTCATTCTGCCTCCAATTCATCATTTAATTCTTCATTGAAATTAGCAAATATAAGTACATCCGAAGCAGACCCTGTAGCACCCCTATACATGACCACATTTGGAATGACATAGATTTTTATTCCTGTTTATTTATTGTTGATTTGGCTAGAACTCCATTATGGTTTATCAACAACAATGTTAGATAGATTCTTCTGACAGTAGAAATCAAAATAACAGCTCTGGAAAAGAAAGAGTAAAAATTACCCAACAATCTGCTTTAACAGGTTAGGAGGACAAAAATAAAGGAGGAGTCTAACAAAATTTCACAGTTCTAAATTCAAACATTAAATTAGAAAAAAAAATCCATATATATAAAGCAAGTGTATTCTCATACACTGAGAATAACATTTATGCTGATAGGAATTTACAGAAAGAAATAAAACGAGAATGCTGGAATGTTGATATTACTAGTTGGAGTAAAATCTATGTGTCAAGAATATCAAGTGCTTTAACTTTTCTTTAACTTTCTCCTTAAATATCAATTCCACCTTACTGTATATTTCTGAAAGCTACAAGCTTACCAAAGGTTATGTAGATAGATGTTTAAATGACTGTGAAAATAGATACCCCTAGAAAAGAGATATTAAAAGAAATTATTAATAACAGTTGCTGGGATACGTCAAAGAGTTTTGCAATCCTTCTCTTTACTGTTATTCAGCATAAGACATGGGAATATTTCAGCTGTGTTAGGAATAAGTTTATGGAATTTGTTATAACAGGTGTAACTTTGGGCATCTGGAGGAAGAAGTATAACTGTTCTTTTAAGGTCTTTATTGTTATTCAGTTTAGTGTGTCTTAATAGCATATAGATATATTACCTATTTACACCTACAAACATACATAGAGGAATTTTGTTGGGAGCAAAAGAAACAAAAGAAAGATCAAGCCTGTATTCTTCCCTTCCTAGCCAGGTCTTGCCAAGAGTCTGCCTTTGATCCTCCGGTGAGCTTAGAGCTCAAGAGAACAATATACTCTTTAGCTCCTTGTGTCTCATGAAGAAAGAAGGTGAAATTCTTCACTAAAAGCACATGCCATCAGAGAAAAGTAGGACCTGAGACGAACAGTGAAAGGGATGCTAAAACTGTTTGACCTCTTCTTCCCAATAAATTTATAGAATGTTTTTTAGTTCTGGTTCAACCTCAGCGTGTTCAACTCCTTGAAGTATACCCTTCATAATGAGTTAGAAGGTTGAACTGAACTAATTGGGCTGTTCTTCCCACTCTGTTTTAGCACTGTGCTGAAATGAACTCTGCATTTTTGCTAAAAATCTGCTTCTGTGTTTTACTGCTGCTTTGCCTAATAAGATCTCTTAATCATAATATTTTGGAGTTTTAAAGGTTTCTTATCAACAATAGATTTTCACTCACTTGTCTTAGAACAGTTTTGTCATACATCCACAGCACCAGGTCAGATTACTCCAGGCAAGCTTTGCTCTTTGTAACTGCGTCTGGATTGCATTGCAACAAGCTTCACCATCCAGCTGGAATTAAATCAGCCACTGATGTAATAGCTGCATTGTGACATTTTATGATTGGTAGCTCACTTATACAGCACAGCTTTCTGAAGAGATTCAGCTTTACTAAAACTCTTTTCCTCTTTGTAAGAGTTTTCAGCATTATTCGTAATATCCTGCTTCTTAGAAATCTCTGGGTTCTAAAACTCTGTATATTGAAGTTTGTTTTCATTTACTGCTTGCAAGTAGGATTTGATTATATTCTCCATATAATTTATAAAACTAACGGTGAACTAGATGCACTTTTTCCTTTCCCTTAGATTCCCGATGGTGTGTACTATATATGGAAACTGGCAGGTGTTCTTTTTTTCTTCTTCTTCTTAGTCTGTTATGTATTTTGTCTGGACTTTCATATTTTAATGATCTGTACTTTCTGAACATTGAGCATTTCTCTGCACATTTCAGCCATATTTGCTGTTTAAAGACATTTCTGTGACGTTAGATCTCTCTCCCAACAATCTCTCTTACAGGCTTTAATCACATGTCCCACAAATGAGCCTGCCTCTAGTTAGAAAGTCTTTTATGGTTCCAGTACTGTGTGTGGATGCCAGAGTTCTCAGCTGTCTAATGTTAGTACTGGTTTAGGATGTAAAAACATATTAACATATTCCAGCTTCATTTGTTAGTAGGTCATAATCCTCAGACATCTTTATCTGCTGTTTCATTGTTCCAGTGTGTTCTTAGTCACAAAATCTCACTCAGATACACATTCTCTCTTTAAGGAATTATTTTCATTTTCCTTCATCTTTATATTTTAATAGTCACCTTTCCACACAGGATCAGTTTTCACTTGGTACTGACAGGTATTTATTTGTAAATGTGATAGTCATGATTTGTGTTTGTACTGACCATTTTGATTTCAGTCATGCTTTGTATGTGACTCTGGGTCTCACAGACATAAAACAAACATCCACATTTCCCAGACCTCTTCTGTTTTTTCAGGTGAATTACGGTTTCTCTACATCCATTTACCCTAGCAGATTGGGAACCTCCCCCCCAGATATTAGACATTCAGAAATCCTACTCTTACGGTTGTCTGGCAAAAGCTACAATCTATGTACACTGCATGTCTGCACACTGTAAATTCAGTATTATTCAGGAATAAACAGAAGTACCATACTGCGTGTATTCTCTGGGTAATTTCTGACACCTCCTGGAAGTAGTAAATGTGCTTTGCCCGCCCACCTTCTTTCAAGAGCTGGTAAAAGTATTGCTCATATTCTCCTCAATTATTCTATGCATATAAAGAAAATCTTATTTAAAATGGAAGCATTGGTACTAAATAACTCTGTGTTGAATGCACACTTATGTCTTGTAAAATATTTATCCTTTATTAAGGAGGATAAGGATATCCTTTATTAAGAGGACTTACTAATTATTTACAAAGGTATTACCCTGAAAGTGTATTCAAAACACTTTTTGTTTTGCAGGCTTTTCAAAGTTCTTCCTTGTGCAAATTGGGTTTTCTCAAAATTTCAGTGTATGTCATTAGTAATACTTTGTTTTACTTAAACATGTTTAAACCAGTTGTAAGTCAAACAGCTGTACTGCATAAGCCTTGATTTATTAAAATTCTTTTTAATCAGCTAACTACATTTGGATATTTGTGTGCTAATAATTTTTTCAGTAATCTTAAATCTGAGCAAAATCAGAGAAACAGAAACTAAAAAATAAAAACTTGCAGTTGGCTGATATCTATAAAATAAATTACTATCAAGAAAGTGTCAGTCAAGTATTTAAAAATACCTGAGTCCTTAGGCACATCATCTCATGATGATGATGTTAGCTTTGAAGTGGCCCTAGTTATTTAAGGTATTTCTGATGCCTCTGGCTCTATTTTGCCAGGTTTGTCATTTCACAGCCTGCCTAAATTCTAGATAATCAACAAAACTAAAGATCTTTCAGGAACAAATACCTAGACAAGAAAACAATCTCTTGTTTTGGCTTGCTGTTACAAACTTTCATACCCTACAATACCGCAAATCAGCCCCCCACTGTGAGTGTGTTAAAATAAATTCCCCCAAAATGTGAATGTTATTTCAAGCAGAACACACAGATATACATGAAATTACTGACTTGGAGATAAGAAGCTCACTGGGAGGAAATACCTGTCTCAGTTTAGCCTGATTTAAAGATTGCAGCTTGGACATGCAGGATTAAATTAGAGAAGGAATTATGCTCCAAATCTGGGCCCTACTTAAATGATTAGGTGGGAGGTAGGTATAAACCAGTTTTGTTCAAGGTCACTAGAATCAGTAGTTTGATTTATTCTTATAACATCTTCAATGAACACTCAGGTTCACTTTACAGAAAATATAAGTTTTCTGGACAGAATAATATGGAAATATGCAAAAGAAATAAACAAATGAAAGGAGAACAAAATAAAAAAAAAAACACAAACAAAGAAGCAAAATCAAATACAAACTTTTTCTTGGAACATATGTGGTAAATTTTTTTAATTTGTTTTATATTAAGGAATTAATGCAAATACTACAAAAATTATTAGCATTGAAGTAATCTCAGACATTTGTTTTAACATATGCTATTTGTTTAGCATATGCTATGACAGGTTCTCTTTACTTGCTTATCTTTAAATACAGGTGAGACATCAGTGTGAACTCTGAGAAAAATATCAGGAAGATATTCTTTATAGAGTTACATTTTGTTGCAATGAGAGGTTACAATTATATAAAACCTTTGTTTCTAAGAAACCTTTTGTGCTTGAGAAACTGTGTGCACATATGAATAATTTCGCAGAACTAAAATTATTTTCACCCAACAGTGAAATTATATCAACATGGCAAGTGCTTCAGCAGTATGGCATAATAATTTTGGAAAAGAAGAAGGAAAGAGAGTGTTAAAATAACATGTTACAAAGAAAGAGTGTGACCAGCCATTTGAATTGAAACATAGAGATGCTTGACCTGTTTTTAGTTAAAGCTTTCCTTGTGAAGAAAGCCACATGAAAAGACACCAAATAATTTTGATGAAAAGCATTCAATCTATAAATATTAAAACTTCCATCTTATCAGTCAATCTGTTTTTTTTGTCACCTAACACTAAAAGAGGTAACATATACATATACAGATAAAATTTATAAGCAGAAAAAAACAGATGATGGTGAAGCATCCTGTCAGTTATTTGAAATGAGAAAGTTGCAAACAACATTTTAAGTTGAGATATATCTCCTCAGGTTTTCTGCATATAGATCTTATGGTCAGATACTTTGGCATAAATTTTTGACAGCTTGATCAAAATAGTTTTTACTTGGCATTTTCCATATCTGAAGCAAAAGAAACACCATAAACAAGCCTTTCAGTTTATACTGCTTTTCATCATGGTATTTAGTAGGGATGAAGAACACTGTCTTTTGAGCTGTCATTGGGGCATTCCTGCTACCCGGGTCTCATCTGCTGCATATATGGACAGCAATGGCAAGGCTCCTACTCTTTCTGGCTCCAGAAAGGATCTTCCCAGGGGCTCAGCAGTGCTTTGCTTTCATTAGCCATGTGTTTGCTGCTGAGTGAATAAACATACGTTGATCAGCCAATGGAGGAAATCTCTTTTTTAAGTATGAATTTTCTCAATACACTGAACACTGTAGCAAGTCTTTATCTTACTGATTTGATGCAGAGACAACACCTGAGACATGAAAGTGAAATTAGGCTGCAAACAGAGCACTCGCTACTGAGAACAAAATCTAAGAATACTATTGACTCACAATTTCCTGTTGTAGCTACCAGGCAAATTTCTTATTAAAACTACTTAACACTGAAGTAACCTGATTTAAAAGTTTTCAGGACAATTCTATCTCGATGAAAGCTACTAAAATGTTACCTTACTAAATTTTGTTAAACCTTTACTACGGTACAGATCTAGCATAGGTCAGTTTAATAATCTTTATTTCTTTTAAAGAATGCTATGATTGTGCATACCACAGCTCAATTTATAATAAAGATCTTTTATGGTTAAAAGTCATACTAATAACTTTTGGAATTAGCTAGAAATACAACTTCTGCAAAGTAGAAAGTGCAGTAGGACTTTCAGGGTACTTGCCTGAAATTAGACCAGGAAGAGATCATAACATTAGTCTGGTAAACTGAAGATGTCAACTATTAAATATGTATGATTAAGAGAGTTGATACTTGTTGCTTTGCAATCAGATTAAGGATGTTTGTATTTCAAACCCGATGCAGTCTTCAGTACTGAAGAGGGAATGAAAATTGCAGTAGCAGTTTGAACAAATCTAAAGGAAAACATTAACGTCTGACTACACATCCAGTGAGATATAAAAGATGAGCTTCTTAGCAGTGTAGGAAATAATGGTGTCTGGATCCACAAGGAAAAAGATGTGGGTTTAAGGTTACATTTGGACCAAGGTGTTTCTGCTACAGAAGAGTCAGGGACAACCTCTTGTAACATTGTAGCTGGATCCGTTAGCAGCCAAGTGTCATGATGAGAGCAGCAGATATGTGCCTTTCTTGAAGAATGGAGAGTAAATAAATGTTTATCCACAGCAGATATTAGAGCAGCCCCTCTTGTGAGATCATTGTGCAATACTTTTTGTTTAGCTAAAGAATATGTTTTTTAAATACCAGTACACTGTCTCCTGGGATATGATGCGTCAGTCACACACAGTATTTTTCAGCAACCCGTTCTACAAAAGTCACCAAGAAACATTACTTTATAAAGCCAAGCATGCTCTATGTTAAACACTCTGCTCACACTCAAGCAGCATAAGTAGAATTACGGGGTTTACTTGAGACCACTAATTTAAAACGGTCAATCCGCATTTTTGACTCTTTTAAATGTTTTAAGCAATTGGAATGACTACGACAAATCACAGGAAACAACTGGTTTGTTATCTATAAGGCAGAGAAGTGCAGTGCACTCCAGTTCTGACCTTTATTGTTTCAAATACGTCTCTCTGAAGGCCTCATCAAGTGTCACAAAACCTTCTGTGATCAGAGGGTTGCACTTAGATATGTAAATGAAATGAGCAGAACAAAATCAGACCTAAGAAGATACTGCATGATGATAACTAGTATTTAATCTTGTACCTTTCTTTTTATTTTCTTTTAGTGTATGCAAAAATATGTCAGAATGTCATGTTTTTCTAGAGATTCAAATGTATATTAGAATCACAGATAACAAAGAGTTCTCCTGCTAGGACTTGCCAAATCTGCCTGGAAGCAAACTCACTTCTATCTAGCCAGCCAGTGAACAGTACTCTGTGCTCAGATATTACCTCTGTTTATTATCCAAGCCCCAAAAAAGAAATGTCACATGAATAGTACCAGCATCTCCCAGAGACATGTGAAGTGCAAAGCCTTCCAGAAAGCTTATGATTGTATTGCCTCTTTCCAGTAATATTGTAAAATTTGAGATATCATTCTGTGTGAAAACAATATGCTTCTTACTTCTCAAATGTCCTCATACCCAGATATGGCATTGTGTGACAAGACAGACTGTCAAACTTCCTGAAATCAGGACTGTCCTGGCCACATGCTGACGTAGATTATTCTTATTTCATAGTTTCACCACTTCTGAAGCAAAATGAAACAGTGACGTAATAAAATAGTATGCACCAAGTTTAAGAAGGGCTTAAGAAAAACTATTAACCAAATGAAACTGCAGGTCACTCTGAGCCTAAGAAAAGTTCTGTAAAGTATTTGTTCAACTCTCCTCACAGCCAATCTGTCTTCATGACCCAGGTACATTCATGCATTCGAGGTTCCAGTCATCAGGATGCTCCCAGGAACAGTGATCTGCTGCCACTAAAATCAACACAAAAAAGCTCTCAATGATTTCCATTAGGTAAGGCCCAAACCACACATTTTTTTGCACTGTTTTTACACTGTACTCTCTACAAATTTTACGCTGTACTCTCACACATCAAATGTTGAACATGGGAGCACTTGCACTGAGATTATTAAGTCAACGCAGGATATTGCTCAAAATACAGGACTACAGATATCTTAGAGCTCTGTTAGAAAACTTAAGAAATAGAAGGAATATGATGCAACTTATAAGACACAGTCATACCTTAATATAGAAATATCAGAGTACCAAATACAGTTTTTGCAGTCCCTGAAAACTTCTAATCACTTTTAGCATAAAAAGTAAAAAATAAAAACTAAATAACTACCTTTTCAAAAACGAAAAATATGGTTCTGTTTTGGTTCACCATGAGAAGGAAAAGAAAATGAACTTTTCAAATAAATTATGTACTGTGAATCACTGCTTAGATTTGTTCATTAAACCAAGCCTTTTATAAACACATTGTTCTATATGAAAAAAATGCTTTTTCTGTTTCTTCACAGCTGCATGAAGGTCTTCCATTCATAATTTCACTTTATTCTTCTCATTAATTACACACACCTTTGTAGTTCTAACTTTAAAATATTATTTGAAAAGAACATGCTTTTGAATCAGTATCAATCACACTATTTCATTTTCTCAAGAGAAAAGAGGATGCTCAAAAGAAATTAATCTCATGTCAACACTAACTTGTTTACCTGGCCTTTGGAAATCCTGTAGCTTTGCTCACATACATTTACAAGTCAGTCTATAATAAATTATCAAAATAGCTTCTGTTTTTTTATTTGAATGTTTTGTTTCAAGAAAGGTGGAGTTCAGAATGATATCCTTGTAATCACAGGATTGATATCGTAAGTTTGCTGTTCTTTGTCCCTGGCACACAATACTTTGTTAACCAAGTTGCTCTAAGCAGAACAAGGTAGGACATGGTGGTGTTCTCTAATATGTGATAAAGACTGGTAAAGACCAGCCCTATGTTTCTGCCTTTAATGTCCTCTCCATATTGCTGAAAAAAACAAGTAAAGTTCTATTTCTCAGCCAAGAATTCCACTGGTAAACACACTGCATCCAATTCTCCTTTTTCTTTCTTTCTTAATTCCATTATTAAATGCTATTCTCTATAGAAAAAAATATAACTTTGATGACAAGAAAAGCAACATATCTCAAAGTAAAGCTTATTAATGTCATAAAAATCCTATACATCATAGTATAGAAGTATTCTTTTGAACTTCTGAACTCCAAAGTCTTCAAAGCATTGCTCCCAGAATCTATCAAAGTAATGTGTACCCTGCTGTGTAGAAGATCTTATTCTTGATGCAGTTTATTTGGTATCTTTATGAAAGAAAAAAGTCAGTCTTGTCTCACAGAAATCTTTGAAGCTCATTCTAATCAGAAGTACCTCTTCTATTATTTTACTGTTTTTATTCACTGCACACTTTTTTATGGTTAAAACTATCCAGAGAAAATGGTCTTAGCAGTTGGCTGCTTAGTACTTCATCTGTTCCTACTGTTTGCTCTTCCCGTGAAGTTACACTCCTGTATTAAATACACTGAACTTGTTCCTGTAGCCATTGGTCATTGTGCAATAAAGCCACCTGCCACAGACATCAGATGCAATTAGAGTGTAAATAAAAAAACCTGGAGGAATGCCAGAAATGGAGACCTCATCTCTTCAGGCTCAACAACACAAGTCCTAATATCTTAAGTAAAAAAACTTAATATAAACAGTAAGTTTTTCACTTGCTTCCATGCTCTTATAGTTACATATATACCAATAGCAATACCAGTGCTAAAACTGAAATTAACAGTAGCAACAACATCATACAAATTCAGGTAAACTGCCAGTATATTTTGAAGATTCCTCATTCATTGCTGACAACAGGTTTCACTAATTTTCTTTTCCTTTTTATTTAGGAGATTTTTGTGTTCTTCAGAAACCACCCAGAGCCAGTGACACAGCAACAGTTTGACTGACCCAGAGCCAAAATCTTAATATCGGTTCCTTAACACCAGTGAGTTACAGACTGTTACAAGCAGCTTCTGGGAAAATAAGTGCAGCTCCACATATTTCCTTCTCTGTCAAATACACCAGCACTAAAAGATTTATATAATAATTTAGGATTTAAAATTATTATAGCTAACCCATTATAGAAATTAATCAAGAACATTAGTTTATCTTCATCATTTTCTGTGCTATAAGGGGGACTGCTTTTCTCTCTAACTCACCAAACTACAGATATTTAACTTCAGTAAGTCTATTCATTCTGCCCACACTAATATGACCATTGGAAGACCCTGGAAACTGAGCTCTGTAATTCCTAGATTCTCATGACTATAGTCATCCCATTTGACACCACAATTTTTTCAGATTCATTACTATTATTTGAACAATAGCCATGAAACATCTTTGCAAGAGTAGATCTCATATAGATCACATGGATCTCAGTTTTGGTGAAATCAGTTTTATTTTCTCTGAACCATTCTCAATTACAAAAAGCCTTTGCATTTGCTGTTAATTGGGTGGATTCATTGTCCTAACTTGATTGCAACTGAACTATCTTACTATATAAAACATTTTTTCTCAGATGCACAAATTTTGCCATATGAAATTTATTTCTGTAAGTTATTATTCAGTTTGAGGTTGTTCCCATTCTTCAAACTCCAGTCATGTTAATTTGTTGTTACCCTTTCATCTCCGATCAAATTGCAGATATGAACCCTAGAACTTCCTCTCCTGACATAACTTTCTTCTATTTTCTTCTGAGACATCTGAAAGTCAAGAACAACCAAATCATGGTTGAAGACAGAGTATCTTTCAAAATTATTTGGAACATGAATGTGTGTTGTATGTCAGTAACCAAAACCCCCACTGATCACTGCCTTTGGTTTAGGAAATGCAATGTGTGGTGAAATAATATTCAGAGGACATATCACTACATGTAAGCCTTTTCCAGGATTTTCTTCAGATATCTATCAACCACAGGGGAAAAAAAATAAAAACAAAGCCAAAACAAAAACAGTGTCCATGCCTCAGTTAAACAAGAACATTGACAATCTTGACTGCAACGTCTCTCCTTAAAGATTGTCCAAAATGTTCTGGTTTTCCATATTTAATTTTGTGTTACTTTTTTTTTGTCTCTATAAAAGATAAAGATTTCGTTTCCTTTCCATTCTATTGATAGCTGTCCTTATTGTCATTGTAGGCCAATAAAAATTTCTCTAAGTCCATCCAGCTTCCCTTCTAACTCCAGTTTAAAACAGACACTAACTCTATTTGGATGATGATCTGTGAGACAGACCTTACCTTTCAGCTCTATTCTGTGTTTTCTGACAGCCTTTTCATCTGCAGTGCGTCTTCCTCAAAAACCTGTTTGTAGTGTCTTGTGGATACAATGAAGCCATGACATGGGTAAGGCCAGTACTTGAGTTAAATTACAGGAAAAAAAATCTTCTGTATTTTCTTATGTGATCATATAGTTAGTTACCATGCTTCTTTTTGAACTAGATGCAGTGAACAAGATTGTCATGATCTAGTCTCCTATCACACATTCAGTTCCCCAAAATGTCAAGGACAGTTCTGGAATCTTAGATACATCAGTTCCTTTCTGCTCTTCACCTGATAAAATTTACAAGTGTTGTGTCTTTATATTCAGTGCAGTACTTCTCAAGCCTCAGTAATAAAAGCTTTTAATCAAGTTGTGATTGATTTAAAGGGAACACTTACTTGTAGTACTACACATGGTTCAAAAATGAGAGATAACTTACATCTGCTCCATTCAGAATCTGAGATATATTTCATCTATGGTTCATAGAAAAAGTCCTCATATAGCACATAGCTAGTGACTCACAGCCAGATTAAAAATTATTCAGTTGACCACAGTTCTGTCTCATTAACCCATACAATAATTTGGTTTCATTTTCCTTAGGTAATTTGAACTGCAATATTAATATATCCCTACATCTTGACTTCATTAATTTCAAAATGTCAATAATTACAGAATTCTCTAAGTCATCTAAGCAACACATGCAACTCAGAAATGCGTACTTTAAACAAACCATTAGCATTGAACTCACTTTTCATGCTCCACACAGGTTTCTTATAAGAAATTCAAACTACTTCTGGTGTGAATCTAGAATAGTGAAAACATTACCTACATTCAAGGGAAGAAGACTGAGGCCAACAGTTCTGCTATTGTGCACAATGAAACTCTTCATCAGAAAGACATATTTCATCTAAACAGAAAGCAGAGTTTTCTCCTTGATACACTAAAGACTAGCTATATGCACTATTCATTACTGTACATAAAAAAGAAACTAAGATATTTCACAAAATGCACTGCATTCCAGAAAATGCAAGGCTGAGTTTTGGCTTTATAAAGACACCGTGACTACACACCCCACTCCTCCACTCTCACCTCATACACTGTTAGGAAAAAATAGTTCAGAAATAATTTTTGCATGAGGGATTAGATTCTAGAATTAATTTTTCCATTAGCATATATTCTCTCAGAATCACAGATATGTTCAGTGTTGTTTCTAATATATTCAGAAGACCTACTGCTTTCAACATGTCGTGGGTTTGTCTGGGTGACAATTTTTTTTTTTACCACACCCCCCAACCAAATTGTTCTAAGTTGAGAGAAGGTTTATGCAGACAAAACCAAATCCAATTGGGGAAAAATAATACTAGGATTTATTACTACACAATATAAACTAAACAACTACATCTACTACAATAGTAATTAAATAAAAGCACTATGCATCTACAAAAGTACACAAAAGTACCCCTCCCCCCTTTGTATCAGTCCAGGAGGAGAAGCAAGTAGATTCCTCTAAGGCACTACAGCACTTGTTTCTTCTTTCTCTGTTATCTCTGACACAACAACTCCTCTGCCTTGTTGCAGCTGGAACAGTGTCTCTCTGGCCCTTTCTTCTCTGTCGACGAACAGGGCTGGGCCTACCTCCCTCTTCAGCTAAGGCCGAAGGCTGGGGTTACCACAGGCTCCTGTAAGTCCCCATGGACTGCAAGGGGACACTTGCTTTTCCATGGTCTTCACCACAGGGTCACAGGGAATGTGGCTTTAGAGTCCACTCCTGTTTTCTGTGGGGTCCCTCCCACGAACACAGTCTTTAACAGACTTTTCCAACGTGGGACCACCCCTCGGACAACAGCTCTTCCATTCTCTGCTGTCCTTTGGGGTCAACAGCTGCACCAGCAC
>JAWWES010000168.1:43894059-43907484 GCA_035583135.1 Lophotriccus pileatus | reverse complement strand
ACCCCTTAATACATGAAAATCATACATTCTACTTTATTTTTAGATCTCTTGCCATTGTCACTACATCCTGATAGGCAACATGTTCATATTATGACTATTGAATAAGGCTCTCTTGCCACTACTTAGTGAAAAGAGAATCTTAGCCTGCAAATAGCATGCACCACTAATCATAAATAACCATCACATATGAGTACTTATGATATAATCTATACCTAGATTCTTGGATCAGTAGCCAGACAGTTCAAAATGTATTTAATTTCTGTGCATATTAAGGGCAGGAAAAATGGTCACACAGACACAGGACAGGAACTTTAGATTCTCTTCTTATATCTGCCATGACATTTCTGTGTTACTTACAGAACAGTAGTAAACTAAGAATATTAACATAGTTCTATTTCACAAAGATGCTGGAAAATTTAAGTTTGTAATACATGCAAAAGTCTTAATGGGAACACATTGTATTGATTTTGAGTCACAGTAGAAAAAGACATAAGGAAATTTTATTATTAGGGTTGTTATTTCACACTACTTGCAAATTTAGGTTGAATTCTTCCAAGAGTTGTCCTTCCTTCTGTTGTCAACAAAGAAGCCAGGGAGGACTCAGTTCACAAAACTGATGGATATTCTGCCATCGCTTACTAAGCCACAGATGACAGCCTGCCCTGAGGGTTTGGTACTGTATTGACTTATTTCCCTGATGGAGCAAATTCACACTCACTTCTCACCTTTCTGGGATATGTCTCATCTCACTGTGATAAAGCATTTGGCATCAAAAATACAAGGTCTTATGCTATCCTGACAAGAATGTTTCATTTTAAATACATAGTTAAATACATAGTTGAACATAGATTCATTAGAAAGTGATTAAGGACAGAAGAAGGTTTTTCTACAAACAGCTCTGCCTGTAGGGGTTAAAAGTGACTTAAGTGTAATTAGTCATATTTGTGTATAATTCAGAGGTTTTTCTTCAAACTATTACTTAAATCATGCAGAGAAGGGATGAGAACGAGAATGTCACATCATGCTGATAAACATCCTATTCATTACATGGTACTCTGCAGACCTTTAAATCCAAAGCCTTCCTTCGAAACTCTCCCACCTTCCACAGACACCAGCGAGATGATTGAGACTATGCTACAAATTTCCCAGTTTTCATGAGGTGCAGCAGTTTGTGTTGCAAAAAACTTATACTTTCTAATTTCATACAGGTTTACAAGCTGATTTAAGGCTTTGAGTTCCTTTCAGTTATTGCTGTCTGAGAATGTATTCTTAATGGGTAATTTTCTTCCAAGTTACAGCTCCCTAACATCAGAAACAATCCTCATTTCACCGACAAAACAAATTCAGAAATTTTTTTTTTCAATTATCAGCTATGGTTTGTGTTAAGACATAATCAAGAATCATAATTTGGTTGTCTGTACATCAGTTGGTTTTGTCAACAGTTATCTGCATCCTCCCAGTTCTCATAAATAATAAATGTCTCAAATCTTAGAAGATATGACAGCAGCCCAGGTGCAACTTCCTTTCCCAAATCACTCTGTCCAAATTGACAAACTACTTTAGGAGAGGATAGTAATTATCTTTAGAAACACTGTAACATGGGAGAAGCTTAATTTAATTTAATCATTAGCATTGTAATTTAAGTTATGATGCATGCTTTAATTATTCAAAGCAAAATGTTCTTCTCAGAGAACTTTCATTAGGGAGCCAGTCACTGGGAAAACCTAGTCATATATGGATCTTCTTGCCACAGTCATTGGGAATATTAGGTAGAATATAAACTGAGAATTTTAACTAATTCTGTTTTGTTTATGATTAAATCCAACTACGTTAGAATTTTATGACTGATAGAATAATCATATAATTTACTTACACTGAATTGTGAGTTAAATTTACAAATTCATACAATTATATCATTACAGTTTTTGCAACTACTTCTGACTCAGTTCCTAATATTTGCCCTATTATTTCTTCCCATCCCAGCCACAGAATTTCATATTAATATAGGACTCTGACTTGCAATAAAGGCTAAATCACTTCATCGCTTACCCTTACTACCTGAAAAGAGTTGTTCATATCAAGAAATTGGAACAAAATACTCTAGTAAGAATATTACTAAAAACATGATTATTGAAGTCATTCCTAAAACTCGGCAAGATAAGTAGACTAAGCACTAGATTAGTGATCATTACAGTGCTTCACATTTGCATAACAGTTCTAAATATTTCATAATATATACATGACTAAATTAAACCTCAAACACTTGCAAGAGACAAAAGAATAAATTACACTTACCTTGAAACTCTGTTCTAAGACAAAGAAATGTTAAACCACTGAGTAAAGCAGATGTTTAAAGTGGTGGGGGTGGAGATCCTAGTCATAGACTTGAGCCTTGATCAAACTAGTAGTACCGCTAGGACAATACTGAAAAGATACAAATTAACAGCCAGAGATTCTTCTAGATTTTTTTGTAACATCTATTAGTGGAAATATCTTTAAGTTTAGTTTATCCTACCCCTGGTAAACAAACTCTCGCGCCCAAACCCACCACACTCCCAATATAAAATATTAGAAAAAATAACCAGGCTTGAAGAAGATTCCATGTTTCAAATCCAGTCAGTTGTGAATATTATAGAATCAATTTGCTGCTTTGGGGTTTCTTTGCTGTTGATTTTTAGGGAGTAGCTAGCGTGGTTTTCATATTATAAAACATATTGCCATCATTGCCAACAAGGACCTAGGCCTCACCCTGTTATATGAAGACATTCTTGAGTTCTGATAAAATATATCAACTAGAACATGATCTACACTGTTGATCTATGTGTACATCAGCCGCTTAAAATACATATATAGCTGTTTCTTACAGTAATAGGCCAGTTTCATATACTTTTAGAATTGAGTCCTCTTTACATGCTCTTCCCCCTTTGTGAAGAGAAACTATCTTATTTAAACTAGATTTTACTTTTGTATCCAGCCTAGGATACAAAAAATTGGAATGATATATTTTAGCACTAGTAGTTTTTTCACACATGAGTGTGCCTGTGGTTTTAGTTACAAACTTCTCATTAAAACCAGAGGAAGTCTCAGCTCTTCAGAATGTCTGGGTTTAACAAAATCTAATACATGTTTAACAACTAAAGATATCCTTAAAAGTTTTTAGCATAGTCATCAATGCATGTAGGGTGTCTTTCTTCCTTACTATTTGATCTTCTCTCTTCAGTCATAGAAAGTGACATTTCTTTCTCAAGGCAAACAATTTTACAATATTTAAAAGTCTTTTCAAGATGCTGTCCTTTTGACTTGTTTTCCTTTAGATTTCACAAACAAAACTAAACACTATTCATATCCCATATAGGCTGATTATACCCAGTGAAAATCGTAGTTATTCTTGGCAGTCATGGCAAATACCCTAAACATGAATCACAAACAAATTAATGCCCTTGTATGTCATTAAGCCCCAGTGCTGGAATGATACTGATAAGACATAAGGGCTAAACTTTTAGCTACTGGTTGAATAAGAAAGGATACAACATCTCCACCTGTAAGGCTGTAATGGGGGGGGGGGGGGCTTGGCAGCGTTATTAACCCTGACCTCAGATGGTCACTATTTTCCATCTTTCAAAACCTCCTGTGATTCATTTGTGAAGTATTCTGGTACACAGTGTTGCCAGAAAAAGGGTTCCCCATTCACAGGGTGATCAGAAATTATCTCTGTTTCCATAAAATGTGTCAGTCTCTGGGGATGAAAGACATTTCCTAAGTATCCGCTTCAACTCTCTTTCTGAGTAATGTTTAAAGAGGGGGTATTTTGATATTCCTCCTAGCGCTTTTGTGCAATCAAATCCTTCTTAAATACTTATTCTATAATTATCTTCTAACAACTGGAGATGTATAATCAGACCTCATAAATGAGACATGCCACTACATCATCTATAATGAAATGTACGCTTTCTTATAGCAAAGCAGGGTGCATCTGGCTTCTGTATTTTAGCAATAGAATCAATCCAGCTGCTGTATATTTAGTCCTTGCTGATGTACATTCCTCTTAAACAATTTCTTTTAATTCTAGGGCAAATTATGACTAAAATTTACTTACTTAAGAGTTGGACTCAATGGTCCTTGTGGATCCTTTTCGACTCAGCATAATTCTTTCTCTGATTCTGTAATTTTGTGAAAATGAACTAAATAAATCTGCAAATAATTTCAATGTGGCTGCAAAAAGGCTAGAGGAAGTGTCATCTACAATGGGAGGTCTCTGTGTAAAGTTTATTTAGTGTATACATGATGATCACATCAGCCAGGATATTAAAATATTGGAATCAATTACTAATTATTATACCCAAGGTTCAAAAAGTGAAAGCAATTTGAACTGCATAGAGGAGGATAAAACAAGCTCATAAACAAACAGTTTTCCTAAAAATATTCTTATGTGAATGATGGTGTGACTGCTATTGTCCCCTCCTCTAAATATATAATTTTTGTACTCATGAAGGACATTAAAAGTCACAAAATAATCAGTGGGTGTAGAGAGGCCAGAGTACAAAGAATGAATTAAAATTCCCGAGGACAGTTGATCAAATGTTTTGTTTTAAAGCTGTCATCTAGAAACTTGGCTCATTGCTAAAAAACTAGTTCTTTTTTTTTTTTTCCTCCCAGATTCTCTCTCCAGATATGCAGCAGAAGTTATGTGTAATCAGGTTCTCAAATGGTCTATTTCTGTTTTCTGTCACAAGAAGAAGGTTAGCTCTTAACATTTTATAAAACCATTTCTTACTTTGGCTTTGTGTCACACTGGTAGAGGATGATATCACGAGCTCTGGTTGTTGCAGTCTAACAATTTGTGACACACTGAATCTGTAAGCAGTTTGGGAACAGGCTTATAAAGAAATATTCAGTCTCCTCAGATGAGCCCTCCTTAAGTTCATACTTATTGTATAATGCTGATGACATGAGCACATACTTCTTATGGGTTTCAGCTGCCTTCAAGGAAAAACCAAAGGAAACAACACAGGTCTGTGCTACTTATAGTGCAAGTGATCATCAAATGACATGATGTGCAAATGAAATTAGAACTCAATACCTTTCCAGAATGTATGACCGTAAACTCCATCACAGAAAGTCCTGCCACAGTTAAGGTAAAGTTGGATAGTCTGTGGGCCAGCTGAACTCCAGAACTGAGTTGACATCTCCAGCTGAACCATTGCACTACACATCTTCTTGAAACGTTATGTTGAGCTGTCTCACAGAAAACTGAAATAAGACTCAACAAAGGTAGATTTATACTGTGTTATCTCTTAGACTTACTGCTCCTTAACTTATAAGCATGTTGCTCAAATGCATAAACTTTTGGTAGACAAGTACTATAATGTGTCAGAAGATGGAGGTGACAAGCACATGCAATTATACCATCTTCTACACAAAAAAAATGTATGATCTTCACTTCTGCTTCCTTGTCTCTAAAGTAGTGAGTACATATTTATGACTTTCTTCTTTGTAGATTTCTTTCCTACTTTTGCAGCTCAGTGTCTTATACTCCCTATTTCTATCTGGTCAAAATATTTCTGAATGATTCTTTAACATTGCATCTACTTCCCCCAAATTCTCCTTGTGTTTATGAGATGAGTTTCCTGTCCTTATATGACAAAGTTCCTCAGATTTATAACCCCAAGTGCAGTGAAGCAATACAGGAGAAGTTAAAGATTCTGAAATTACAGATAAATGACTGTAGGTTAACATATTTAGTGTCCATCATGACCTGCCACTCATATACTCTGTGTATGCAATGAGTAAATAATATAGAACTAAAAAACTTTTCAAGTAAGCCTAAAAGAATCATAAGCTAGTTACAATAAATTTAAACTCATCTTCTAGCAGAAAAAGGAAGTCAAACCACACCCAGCAAAATTTAAAAGGTTGCCCTCTTTATCCCTGGCATATACTAGAACGTTTGACTTTGTGTAGAAATGGTCTGGGAATCTACAGACAGTTAACTCCTGCATTTTAGCTCCCAGAATACTAGCACTGGACTAGGTGGCAGTAACTTCATAACCTGCCTGAACTCAAAGAGCAGGGAATGTCTAACTGTGCCCGAAGCACACGAAGGAGAGCAAAGTACTTAACACCTGTAATTTGCAGGCAAATCAGAGCCTATAAAGGCTGTACAAGGTCACAACAAACCTAAGCTAATTGGAATGATAGCAGATTTTCATCTAAATAAATAAATAATGTTGTTCATTTTCCCTGTGAATTTTATTTTTAGTATGAGGACATCTGGTTGGTTTCAAGCTATTTGGATTTAATAGCCAAGTCCTGACTAGTGTATACACTTTTAAGACATAACACAAGGTGAAAGATAAAATGAGAAGATCTGTAAAGCGTCTTTCTCAGGGAAGGTGTTACTGTGCCAGAATTTTATTATTGTATTATATTTTTCAAGAATTTTTAGTTTAAAAAAGGTAAATATTTTAAATTATCTATATTTTGGTTTCTGTTTATAAAACTATCTGAAATACTATAATCTGAAAACATCACACTAAAAAAGGTTTCATTTTGCAACAAATGGAAATGATGTTTCTGTATCTTAGACTTTTTTCTCATGTATAAACCCACTTTTATAAATATATTTTAAATGTATAAGATTGAATATGCAGCAGCCATTCTACGTAACATATAGGCTTACTTGTAAATGACAGTAAAAAAAATATTATTCAGAACAAACTATTATTGCCATTTTTCTTTTGCACAAAAGAAATACAAACATTATATTATGCTGAATATTCAGTTTGATGTCAGTGGAACTGGGCTGGCAATATTCTCTGACAGTCTGGTAACAATTTAAAAACTGTTGTAAATAAAATTTCAAATCTTTGTGGAAAATCCTCAAAAAGTTCTAAAAGTTTTCTTTCATCGGGGATTATTTATCCATATTCAAATAAGGCATCCAAAACCAGATACATGCAAGACAAGGGGTATCCCTTTAGCCCTCAAGTTGGTGGAATATTTTTCCGAGCTTGAACTTGCTTCTGTCATCTCTTTTTGTCCCACTGATCTGAAACTGTGTTAAAATCTATGCCTTATCCCCTTCTACTTCACTAATAAAAAAAAAAATAAACAGAGGTGAGATGTCCATTTTGCACCTTTCTGCTTCATCTTTAGAGTAAGTGAAACATACAAAAACTGAGTATTTCTGTTTCATTAGTGAGGAAAATAACATGTAGGGGTCTTTAGTTCTTAAGAATGCTTGCAGTTAAGTTCCAGCAATGCTCAAATCTCATATCCTTTAATTTTATCCCCTTATAGAGACTGTTTCAGAAGATGTAAAATCTATGAGGAAAAATGTTAGAATAACAGAGAACAAATAAATTATGGACAGAACGAATTGTACAGTCAATAAAATAATAGATATAATTTTTCACTCAGAATCAAAACTGGTTCTAGATATAACACTGAAATAAGCATTTTTCTGATACCAGTAACAGCATAAAAGCATCCTTCACTGCCTTGTATGTCATACACAGAGAATATTCTGGTTACTATTTTATCAGGACCCTTTGACCACTCTTCTAAATATGCTAAAGTAAGGGGATTTCTCATTTGCACTCCTAACCACAGTCCATGTTATGTGCGTTTGCTCCAGACCATTAAAATCGTCTTCGGTAGTTGAGCTTCATTCACTCTGATATCCAAATGAAATAAACATCCCAAAAATCAATCAAGTATTTTGAAAGAATCTGGATTAATGTTAATAAAATAGTGCCATTACACCCATGCACACAACTAATTTTTTGTCCTTTTAGTCATGCTTCTTTTCTTTAATAATTTAAAGAGTGTAGATACAAATCTGCTGTGGTAAGCACCACCTAGGTGCTGTGCTTTAACAGTTAGTAGACTAGAATTCAGGTCCTAATTTACTTTTCCTGTTTCCCCAGGTACTATTTTTACAGTATATCCTATTCATATAGCAGATTTTAGTACTAAAGCACAAAATAAAAGACAGTTTCTTCACAATGACTGCTACTGCTTCTAGCCAGAGAAACAAAAAGTATGGAGATTTAATTGAGTGTCTTGTCCTCTAATGAAGTGCCCTTTTGTCCACATAAAATAGCATAGTTGTAGATTTTAACATATCTTAGGTCTGCCAGTAAGAGACTTAGGAAAAATATAAACAAAAAACCTCCACTCAACATTTACTTTGTTTGCTTCTTAATAGGATTTAAGGGGAATTAAAATATAATGAAATTATGTTTGGGATGTTGGGGCAGACTCCAAGGGTCCAATAAAGATGCAGAAGGTACCCCTCCAAGTGCTCAGGGAAGGCTCATAATTTAATATTAGTTCCATTGTACATTCTACTTCTGTTATGCAACATCAAAATAGATGTAAAATAAATTCTTGAGAGTGCAGTGAATTCCATAAGGATAAAAAAACCCTGGAAAACAAATAGTACAAAAATTGACACCTTCTGTGGACCCTTAATGAACTCTTGGTGGATGTCAAGGTGAAAACATGATGTTTTCCAGGGCAGTATTTTTGGTCATATAGTATGTCAACTTCCTTCTTCTTTCTCCTTATTTTTCTTCCATTTGTCTAAAAAAAGTCATAATTCGCTGATTTAAATGTGAGAGAATTCCAGATCTTCCTCAGACTTGATTAAATGTAATAAATGATTCACCAAAGTGCATTTGGTTAGTGCACTTATGCACAGTAAATTGTCTTCACCCACAATGCAACATTATGCACTTAGTGCCATGGTCTAGCAACTGTGGTGGTAGTGGGTCAGGGGTTGGACTTGATGATCTCAGAGATCTTGTTATTAATCTTGTGATTAATTCAACCAGTGTAATCATTATGTACAGGTGCAGACATTGCAAATTTGATCTGCAGTCAGTGACACATCAGATTTGATGAGTTGTATATCTACGGGAAAGCAAGACTACTCTTTCATATACCTCAAGGGCACATACCACACTATGAGATTATAAATATTGTCACAAAATAATCAAATTAACCAGCAAAATCTTCTAAATCTATGTGAGACAAACACCCCTTGATGGAATATTTCTGTTTTTCCTGTAAGTAAATGCCAAATGTTAATCCAATTGTATATTATATAGATTTAAAGGATGTCAATGAAAAGACAAAGCAAGGCAGAATTTTGACCCACTGAGTCAAAACATGTTCCACTGTGTCACTGTGTGCCGTTTGTAAATCTGAGCTGTGTGTTCAGATCAGTTTACTTACAGGGGTGAATTCAATATATCTTAAAGTGGTATCTTAAAAAAATTACACATCTATAAGGAAATCTGACAGAAATTCCATGAAAGTCAATCAAGAAATGTCAGGAGTGACAAACACAAATAGGAAAAAAAAAACCCAAACCACAAACTGGGAATTTGTTCCAAATGAGAAGGCTAATCAGCAAGCCTTCCAAGTATGGAACACTGAGGATAAAAAGACCAAAAGTAATAATTTTTAAAGCCTTGTGTTATTTGATTTCTATTTCACTGAAATGTGACTCTTTATCCAAAGCATCTCCCACTGTAAGCTACTTCAGTCATAAACATGAGCTGCATGTCTAAATAGGTTATACTCAATTGTGAACACAAATGTAAATATTTCTACCTACCTCTTCCCAGAAGTATTTCAGGATTCTTCAGCTTTCTGAAACAGGTGATGGGCTATTTTCTCTTCCAGACCAAGGATACTTTGTGATTTTCCCTCATTGCTTCAGGACAGGAAAGGATAAAACCAACCCAAATCTAAAACTTAGACAATTTGGATCCTAAACAACTATTAGCAATTTTTAATGGAAAATACAAAATACACTCTCTCTTTATGTCCCCAAAAAGTTTTTTAAAGACTATTAAAAACTGTAGAGGAAAATGAGTCGAAAAAATAAAAAATTGGTCTTCCATCCTTATTATTAAATAATTGGTATTTTCTCTTTTTTAAAATGTTACTATAACACAGGAGGTTCAATTCAGGATGTTTCATTTCATAAAAGATCAGAAAACAATTCTGAAAACAAATAGATCAGCTTTCTAAATGATAGTTTGGGTAATTTGCACCTGAGGACAATATTTCTTTTTCTTTTTTTTTTTTTTTTTTTTTTTTTTTTTTAAAAATTTTTAAAATTTATTTTTATCTTGTTCCTGTCACTATTTCAAGAGTTTTGTAATCTGGGTGGTTATTAATGTCTCTCATTAATCTTGGATGAATTAGGGAGCCAGGATCTTTGAGGCTCAAGTCAATTATGTATAAATAGAGTCCATTATTTACAGCACCATTATGTCCCCAGCTCATTTATTACATAAATCTTTTCCCATCATCTGGAAACTATCCATCCTTATTAACTAACATTTCTGGGTAAATTAAAAGATTGTGACTGAGGTAAATCACATCCCACTCAGAAGAACTAGATAAGAGTCTAGTTTACTTCATTTTCTCATGTTTTTGACTGGGTTTGACTCTTTGTGAGAGGAGAGGATTTTCAAAAGTAATTGAGGCAAAATTTCAGAATACTTATGGCGAAAGTAGCTTCAAATATTTTCTTTCATCTTGCAAAAGAAGAGGTTGTGTCTTTGAGAGCTTTATGAGCCTATTGTGTAATGTTATTGTGAATCTTAATAGCAAGATTTTATAGCAGAACCAGCCTAAAATTTTTTTAATGGTTTGGATAGCTATTCTTTTCATTTTTTGCCCTTGCTTGAGCTGTGAAAAAACAGGACATTGATCAAAACAGTATATTAAATGTCACAAAAACTGCTTGGCAAATTGCCTGTATTTTAATTATTCAGCATAATAAAGAAAAGAATACAGAACAATTATCTTGATCGGACCTTTACTTTCTTTCATTTTCCCTTTTAAAAGAATTTTATGTTCCAACATCTTAAATTTTAGTTTTATTTCCCAACAGCTGCAACTACAATTATCTAGTTTTATAACTACTTGAAATTACAGTATGGAAATATGAAAAAGTAAGAAACTGGGATATGTATTTTTTAGACACTGATCTTGGGTGGAGTGAAGAGTAATAAATTAGCAAATTTTTTTCCTTTAGTAATTCTTAACGTTGAAATGGGTCTATGTAGCATCAGAAAAAACTGCATCAGGTCAAATGAAGAATCTGTTCTTCATAAAAGAAGATCATGCCCCTCAGAAGGTTTGACAAATTTCCCAAATACTTTAGCATCCAATATTCACTGATGAAAATTAAATACCATGGTAAGTGTTAAAATATTATTACTTATCTTGACATTGTGTCTGTTCTTTGCTTTTTGTATCAATTTTAAATTTTCTTTTTTTAACCCTTTTAAGTTCACTGAGTAGCCTTCTTTGTATCCATAGCCAGTCAGAGGCTTCTCCAGCCATATATTCTTGCCAGAGCCAACTAGATGAAATTTCATTGCCTCCTCTGCTGTCTTCAATTTTGTGTCACAGGCTGTAAATCAAAATGGTCTGGATGCACTGGTCTGGTTTCAAGTAGAGCTTGAAAGACAGACATGGAGTAAACAATCATTACAGATACAGAGTAATGATACATTTCTGGTTTCAGACCATCTCAGCATTTCAAAACCCTTGCTCAGTTCTTGATTTAACCAGCCCTTAGAGCATCCAACAGTTATGGTCTTAAGAATTTAATATTTGGTCCTAAGAATATAATCCAGCTTTTTAGGAAAGGTTCCTGATCTTCGTAAATTCTGTGTATCTATGATTTTAATGGTACAGTGCCAGTACTATAATTTATTAAATAAAAAACACCCTAGGATTCATTCATTGCCACTTTTGATGGGCGGGTCCTTGTGTGGAATGGCAATCTTTGCTCTTTAAATAGAAAGGGTTAATTTCAGTGAACAAGAGGAATTATATTACAGGGTCTGAAGGCTGCATTTAAGGTATAGTGAATTGTTCATGCAGAGAAATGTATTCTACAATGAAATGAGAGATTCCAAACCTTTCAGTTGTTTAATAAACCATATAAATAGAAGAGATTGTTTGGGATTTAGTATCTCAACCCACCTATCCATTTGCACATATGTCTGAAATACTCTTAGATAATAGAGAATAAAGTAACCTTCCTATTCCTATAATCTAGGACACCCATGAACAGGCCAACCAGCCAGTATTCATTTACTGCTGGTGGTGGGATATTTCAGGAGACAAGTCTTTGGTTCAGTTTGCACTTCAAATAAAAATTTTGAGGCACCACAAGACATCCAATTTCATAGTTATTGATTTTAATTCCTGATTCTGACCATAATTTTGCATGGTTCTGTTCCAGTATTTAAGCTATATTTGATCTTCCATGAATGAGGGAAAAAAAAAAAAAAAAGAAAAAAAAAAGATACTAACAGTTTCAGGAAACAAATATGAGAAAACTGCTTTTACCAGCAGTATTGTGGCCAGTAGGGCCAGGACAATGACCTTCCCCCTGTGTTTGGCACCAATGAGGCCACACCTCAAGTACTGTGTTCAGTTCTGGGCCACTCATTACAAGACAAATGTTGAGGTGCTGGAGAATGTCCAAAGATAAGCAATGAAGATGTGAAAGGTCTGGAGCACAAGTCTTGTGAGGAGCAGCTGAGGGAGCTGGGGTTGTTTAGCCTGGAGAGAAGGAGGCATAGGGGAGACCTTATTGCTCTCTACAACTACCAGGTTGCAGAGTAATAAGTAATAGGAAAAAAGGTTGTGCCAGGGAAGGTTTAAATTTGATAAGAAAAATTTATGCACAGAAAGGGTGAAGGAACAGGCTGCACTGGAACAGGCTGCCCAAGGAAGTGGTTGAGTCACCATTCCTGGAGATATTTAAAAGATGTGTAGGTGTGGCACTTAAGGACATGATTCACTGGTGGACGTGGCACTGCTGGGTTAATAGTTGGACTCAATGATCTTAGAGGCTTTTTCCAGCCTAAATATGTCTATGTTTGTAAAACTCTTCACTGACTCTTTTGCTATACTGTTAACACCTCTGAAGCTCAGCTACTAGTTTTTCACACGAAACAAAACCAATCTTTCTTATTTTTCAATACTAAAAGTAATTTTGTAAATGTAAGGTGAATTTCATTTCTACTTGTTTCTCTAACTTCTAATTAACAAATTCTGCAATGTTACAAAGAGCAAAGTAACCCTAGTAATAGTGGAATATCAAGGGCAAGGCATTCTAATTGCATATTTTAAAAAATTCTGCTGAAATTTTACACTTTAAAACTAAAATTATATATATAGTTATTAATATACCCTATATATAAGATCATGGCTTGGGGAGACTTTTGTGTCTCTTTCATCCAACTCAATTGGGGACTTCGAGAAGAGACAAATAAATAGGATTTGATTTGAAGACCACAACCTATTTAAGTTGTCATTGCCCTATGCTGGGAGCATGCAGCTTCAAAAAGCAAGGATTCACTGTATTGACCAATGGCATTA
>JAWWES010000168.1:43872812-43893959 GCA_035583135.1 Lophotriccus pileatus | reverse complement strand
CATTATAACAATCCACAAAAAGAGCATAAACGGTGGCTAGCTAACCTGGTAGAAGTTCATGAAAATGTTTGTTTGTTCTCTCTCTATTGCTGATTATGCAAAACAGCATAAAAGGTCAGTGCTCCCTGATACAGCAACTGGATTCCTTCTGTTATGTTTTCTGCCACCAACTGAAGAAAATGACAGGACCATATAACGATGTCAAAATTGGCTGGTTTAGCATTTAGGATTCTTTTTCATCAACAAGAGAACAGAGTACTCCAAAAAAAGGGGAAAAGCTGACTCAGTAATTACCAAATAATGTCATGAATTGGTGTTGAGCCTAAAATATTAATTAAATAATAAATAAAACACAATTAAATTTTACTAGACATAAATAGGTGATGTTAAAGTTAAGTGAACTCATATTTGCTACTATCTGAGATATAATGCCACAAGAATGAGTTGGTGCCTCACATCTTCCTAGTCTCAGCATAAAATATATGAGCAGTGAGTTGATTACTTCTTTAATAGTTAAAGACATCATGAGACAAAGTCTTCTTTAGACTTTAAATTTTTTAGTCTTAAATTTAATGTGATTGATATTTCCTCTTCCTGTGAAGGGTGAGTACAGTTCTATTTTATCACTGATAAAACAGTTTGTAAGTATAGACTATATTATATACTCAATCACAGATATCAAGAGGTTCCCCAATGTAAAAGTAATTTCAGTGTTTACCCTAGAACATCACATATTCGGGTTCCTTTCAACTTCATCATGTAAGAAACTGAAATACTCAGCAATTATCCAGCTCCTTACAACCTTCACTGTAAATGTCCTACCCAAAACCAAGACAACAAATATATCTTAAATATTAATTCCATACCAACCAGTGGAATAGGTGATTCAATAGCATTGTCCTTTCAAGGAACTATACAAGATACTCACTGATAACTATAATGATTACCATTATTCTCCACTGAAACCAATGGCAAATAGCAAGTACATGATAAAATACTGTATAGTGATTGATAACCTTTTGTGTTTGTCACATCACTTGCATGAGAAGGAAGCATCTGATCCTGGCTCACTTTGAATGCCCAGATAATGAGAATTATACTAAAAATGTACTTTCCTGAAAAAATGTTTTCTTTTGAGGTTGGCATTTCATCATTTTTGCTTTGACATCAAAGAGAATTTTTTTCAGTGATATGGTTTATTGGGGTTTTCCCTAGTTTGTTTGTTTGTTTGTTTTTTCCTAATCTTCCACTACAGAGCAATAATTTTAATCTTTGATTTGTGACATTTTAAAAGATGTAGTTCTTAAAAGATGTAGCTGTCTTTTGTGCTAAAGTCTGTGACAGACATTGGGCACCCAGTGTCTGTCATTTATACATTTATACTGAAGAGAAAAGTTACAAAAGTACAGTTTTGTTTAAAAGGTGAAGAAACTACAACTAGAAACAACTTTTTTTTTTTTGACTAGCAAACAGAGTAGTGAGTGGTCATGTTGTCTAGCCGTATGTCTTTCCTGTTCTGGCCACAGGAGAAGCAAGAGTGGATAAAAACGTTGCACAAGGAAAAAGAAACCACATTCAGAAAAATGAGTGATGACTATCCAAGTTCCCAGTAAAAGTGAAGTGGGTAAAGTTCATGAGACACTGAAGATATTTTCAAGAAGGAGAGAGAAAAGTTACTTAATAATGCAGCGGTCATTTCCTTTGGATTATTTCTGAGGCAGGATTATAAAATATGGTTATGTTGTAGTAGTGGCATATATTACCAGAAGTATGTTTCCTCAGGGATGTAAAGCATCTGAAAGTTGAAGTTGAATAAATTGATGGCTTGATGATCTTTGTTTTGAATACATGTACATTTGTTTACCAAATCCCAGCTACTCAGGTAAAGTATCTCCACAAGCCACTGTTTACTGGAACCCACACATAAACAAAGCATTAAAAAATGTTTTAAATATTTTCATGCAAAGTTCACAGCTGCCTGACTAAGAATCAGTGGTAATCTCTGAATTACTGAAATACATTTCAGGTAGAATTTTGTCCCGCTTCATCATCTCATCTTAGATATGACATTCTTTTCTTCCTTAAGGGGAGAAGAACCACAGGTACCTCTTTTTCATTGCATGTTATTCTAGTCTTATATTCTCCAAACTACTTGTCAGTAACATTTCATTCATTTTTTTAGTTTGGCATAGCTGGTTAATACAATTATACTTCAAAGAATACTAATTCTAAGAAATTGCTAATTTGACACCTGCTGGCTCTGCACAGTCGCTGAGTAAAAGTTCAGTTCAGGCAAGAGTGACACAGAATTATTTTTACATTTATTTTCAAAACCTCACATGGTATTTTTGTACTGTGACATTTAAATTTAGTTCACAGAAAACACACAGCACAAACAACATGCTGAAATGCAGAAGTGACCTTCAGGTAACCAGGAATCAGCCAAAAATTTTCTCTCAGTAAATAGTGAAAATATCTACAGAGTAGCTAAAGAAAAGTTATCTAAGTTATTGAATATAAGTACAGCTCCTCACAGCTAAACCATAGTCAAAGGGTTAAAAAGAAATTGTTTAGAATTAAATGAATGTTATGTCTTTTATAAGTTTTATAGTTTTAGAACAGTTCTCCATTCTTCAGGACTATATATGTAATTTTTTAGCCATTCATAATCAACTGAATGAAAATGGTCCCTCTCATCAGGCTCCAGACTTCCAACATGAAAGATGTTTTTAAAGGGGCTCCAAATTCATTTGATAAGAACTTCCACTACACAGTGCAAGAACATTCTTTCTATTTAAAGCTTTGATATCATACAAAACAAAGCACCACATGAGAGGTATTGAGCACCTCCATTTCTTATTAACTTCAAACAGAAAGGAGTGCACTCATCAACTCACTAGATCCAAGAAAATGTTCCAGGACAAAAGAAAAATGAATTTTCCAGCACATTTAGTTCCAGGGGTACCACAATAGCTTTTCCTCCCATGGCATTATTCCTAGTCAAATTAAGCAGTGATTATTCTATTTCAGTTTCTCTATTGAATATGCAGTTTAATTGCTCAAAGAGAATCACTTTGCTATTGAATGTAGAAAAAAAGAAAGGAAGGAGAATAATTTTTGACTGAGTCTATCTTACTGCTGTGAAACTGTAGGCTATAATTTTCAGTGTCCAGCTTAGAGAAAAAATAGCTGGTTCCTGCCTTGATTGCAACCAGGGGAGATTAAATGCACACAAGAAACGAAACTTGCCGTCCTACTCCTTTGAGTAAATGCTTTCTGTCTGTAATATGTTAACTGTCTAGTAGCACCAGTGGCATGTTACTAGAACAACACTTGTAGCCAAACACAACAGAGTTAGTACACCATCTGTCCTGTGAATGCACTGGTGGCAATGTCCTGGGATTAAATGGCCTTCCCTCATTCCTGGCCAACAAACAGAAAAATTTCTAATATGTATCTAAACAATTAAAACACAAGGAAAAGCTTAAATTAAAACCCTTTATTGTCACACAAAGTAGGTTGCTCTAGAAGCCTTAGCTGAGTACTTGGGATGCCTTTAAACTGGCTTCTGCAATATTTTGCTCACTGTGTTCAGAAATGGTGGAAACTGTAGTTGTGACTAAGCTTTCATACTTACTTCAACTGTGACCAAGTACATAATCTCTAATTACTACTGGTTTTAATGAAATAAAAGAGAACATACATGACTAGAACTTCCTGGACCTTTTCATTAGCCAATACAATACTGCATTTTCAAGTATCCACAATACTAATTAAAAAATATAAATGTCCTCTTTGTTGTCTTAAAAAAGCTGTAAATAACATGAATGTTCAAAGGGGTGATGATGTTATATTTTGAACTATTACTTTGGAATACCCTAGTGGTTTTGTATTTCAAGAGAAATAAATTTCTTTATTTGGCATTCTATTTGACATTCTCAGGTTCACTCCAGTCAAAATTTAAACACACACAACTTCTGCTAATCAACTGATACAGGTTAATGGAAACCAGTAAGGATATAACATGTATCAAATGTGTATATTCTGTTTTCACTTAAGGTGTGACTGACCACCCCATGCTCTGCTGCCTTTGCTTGATCATCACTGCTTTGAGAACACAAATTCAAAGCCAATCCAATTTAATTTACTCCTTAATTACAAGACAAGCCTGGGCACTAACACAAAGCTGCCCAAAGAAGTGTCTATTTTTAATCTGTCTATCCTTTCTTCAAGTGCTATGTTCTTTAGAACCTCAGAAATGCCAGCTTCTAGGCCAATGATTCCCAAGGCATAAGGCAAAGTCCATTGTCAAACCTCAAACTGTGTCATTTCCTTTCATTTCCTGTTAAGAAAATACGTGGATGTTCTATAGTTTTGTGCAGTAGCCGGGGAACATACTGTGGTCAATGATATTTCTTCCAGAAGCAGAAATCCCACAGCAAAGCAAGAGAACCAGGAGAGAAGACACTTGTATTTCAAACTGAACATAAAGAAAGAATATGAAGAGTAGGTAAAAAGTATTAATGATGATGAAAGTATTACACAACGTCAAACTAAAATGCAAAGTAGACAATACATTACAGAAATTCAAAATTATGCACAAATATATCCTTACACAAACTGTTAAAACTATAATATCTAATTCTACATTTCTGAATGAAACATCTCTTTAATTATTTCTTAATTTTAAAAATTTGGTTAATTAAAAATCCTAACACTTCTGGGTATATTTACTCTCTTTTCATCCCTCCAAAAGAAGACAAATAATCGTTATGTAAATATTTTTAGAATACTGTCTTCTGTGATCATAATCTTGTACAGTTCTGGAGTAATGTATTAGAAAAATTTCCAGATTTATGCTGGAGGATACAACTAATTTGTTGTGCTGTGGTTCTCAATAAGCAACTTTGTCTTTAATTTCATCAAAGTAAATATAACTGATATTGAAGTTTTACCATTTGTCTCTTAATTTGAAAGATAGTTACTCATACTGAGAAAGCTAAATTAAGATGTCAGAACTGTAGTGTCATGGTTCAGCTCTTAATGCACTGTTCTGAAATTTTTTTTAAAATATTAATCTTGGACAAATAAAAATAGCAAAAATATGCATTTCCTTTTGTGCTGAGACACACAAATAATGAATAAAATGGGTGTGCACTTCAAATAAGGCACCTTTTTTCCCAAGTTTCATTTGCTGCATGGATGTGAAAACATAAAAATCCCAAATAGTACTAAGTTAGTTAAATTGCCTTTCTTAATGTGAATATTTAAGAAGCAGAGATTTTGAATGTATTCACTTAATACTGAGAAACAATTATATAAATATCCGTTCAAGACAGATTAGTTATTGACATTAATCTTAACAGTAAGTGACCTTTGTCTTTGCCATCATTCTTGACTTGAAGGAAAAGACAACTCCAAGAGACATCAGTGTTGAAGGAAAGAGAAATGATTTCTCATACAAAATTAGAATGGAAAAAAAAAAAGAAAATCCTCCTCTTAATTTTCATAAGTCCTCTGATTGTAGAGTAAAATGAGAAGATAGGACTATGAGGATTGGGCTGTCTTGCTTTCTAACTTATTTACAACAAATATTGAAATATGTCAGCCAGAGACTGAAATCTGTTTACAAATAACCAGATATAATAGATAAATAGATGTTTTTGTCAGGACTGCTGTGGATGAGTTAAACACAGACAGTGGTAATTTTAACTTCCTTACGGACCATCTTTTTGAGGAGGAATGAGGGCTGTCTGGGATTTCCTAAAAACTAAGATGATTGTACAGAGTTACTGATGTGTAGCAAGTTCTGTGACGCCTGAAAGCACCAGACATTCTGTACACATACATCACAGCTGGTCTATGCCTGTGCCATAAAACCACTCTCTTCACAACGCACTGAATTTATTGGGTATGTGATGTACCAGGGACTCACACATGCACAAAAATATACCTGGTACTTCTCCAGTTGTCAGACATACTGTACAGACACATGACAACTCTTCAGCTGGAGTTTATTAATCACTGGTACATTACATGGCAAAGTACATTCTCTGCATACAAAATGCTGTTAATCTGCCCAATCTCAACAATTCTTCAGGATTTTCAGGTTCTGGAATGTGTCTAGCAAACCTGCTGCTTAGTAGGTAATGCTGATTTTTTTGATTTCTAAGCAATTGTGAGAAGTTTTCATGAATTTCCTGAATTGCCATTTTAAATGGAAAAAAGCACTCATGAACAGAAACTGAAAGATGAGAATAGTTCAAGGAATGATTTTCATCAGATGGATCCAATCAAATTGTCCTTTAATTTCAGTTCTCACTATTTATTTAAGTTCTCATTATTTAATGGTGTTCAAATAAAAACTACACATATTTATTTGAACAAACCTATTTCTAGGACTTTTGTTTATGAATCTCAATTAAATGTGATAAAAAGAATGGGGGTTTTGGGCATCTTAGGCTCCAAACTGATGAAAAGCATAATTAGACATTTTGGATTATTGATGTATTTAAGCCTCAAAGTAAATAGATACTTCAGATTTCAGATTGTGTCTCTCTAGACAACTATACTAAATTCACAGACCTGGTGAATTCCATTTGAGAAGACCAATTCTCTCCAGAATTACCCAATTCAGCTATGATCCTTTTAAGTAAAGTAAGATAGTCACAGTTTGCTTTGTGGGTGACTCATGCAAATTAGATTATTTTGTATTTTATAAATTTTATAAAACAAAAAGTTTGACAAATTCCAGTAAGAATAGTAAACTTAAATTCTTCATAGTATAATGGTCAATAGTCTCTGTGACATATTTAATAGGCATATTTGTGCTGCAAATACTCATTTTTTCATATTTGAGAAAAATTGTCCATTCTCCCTTAAGTGATGAGAGAGAATATGTTCTTTAGGTTTTGTTTCATTTTTTTGTGTCCTGTAGATTGTTGTTTCTGTGGCATGAAGATCATCATTAAACAATCTCATTGTCTCTGTTTGAATGAAAAAGCAATGGTGCAGAGAAGAAAATTTCTGCATGCAGATGGTATATTAGCTTGTATCCAGTATAATGGTAATCACTGGATGTACTTTTGTATGAGCTTTGATGCTGAAATTTCTGAATTATTTTTCCTCTCCAATACGCAGTACTCTAGGGTTTCCTGCCAAAATTCCTCTGAGTTGCCACAGATGGAGGCACAAGAAGAATGACGGGATGTCCATATCATCCTCTATCATCATCCTATCTGTACAACAGAACTCCCTTATAAGCAGATCCTAGAATCAAGCACTGGCTCTTTTACAGCACAACATAATCCAATAGTTCAACAATATGCATTGAAAAAAACTGGTGGCAGCTATGCTGAGTTGGAAATGCTTCTACAATGATTATAAAAAGAACTTTGGGTAACATGATCAGTTTTAGCTGTAGATCCCTGTGGACTGTTAGATGGATAAGAAATTGGTTGTACAGTCACATCCAGAGGGTAGTGGTCAATGGCTCAGAGTCAAGTGGTGCCCCTCTGGGGTACTGGGACCAGAGTTACTTAATATTGTCATTAATGACATGGACCAAGGGACTGAGTGCATCCCTCACCAAGTTTGCAGACAACATCAAGCTGAGTGGTGCAGTTGACACATCTGAAGGATAGGATGCCATCCAGAGGGACCTGGACAAGCTCAAGGGCCCATGGGAATCTCATGAGATTTAACCAGAATAAGTGTGAGATGTTGCACCTGGGTCAGGGCAGCCCCTGGTATCAATCCAGGCTGGGGGATGAACAGAGACCGGCCCTGCCAAGAAGGACTTGGGGGTGCTGGTGGGTGAGGGGCTGCACATAAGCTGGCAATGTGCACTTGCAGCCCAAAAGGCCAGTGGTATCCTGGGTATCATTAAAAGCAGTGTGGGCAGCAGGTTTAGGGAGGTGATTCTCCCGCATTGCTCCACTCTGGTGGGATCCCACCTGCATCCAGCTCTGGGGTGCCCAACACAAGAAGGATGAGGACCTATTGGAGCAAGTCCAGAGGGGGGTCACCTAGATGATTAGAGGCATGGAACACCTCTCTTATAAGGAAAGTCTGAGAGAATTGAAATTTTTCAGCCTGCAGAAGAGAAGGCTTTCAGGTGACCAAATTTTGGTCTTTCAGTACCTGAATGGAACCTACAAGAAAGATAGAAACTTTTTACAAGACTATGTAGTGATAAGACAACAGGACAACAGAGAATGGTTCCAAACTGAAAGGCAGTAGGTTTAGATTAGATATTAGGAAGAAATTCTTTACTGTGACATTGGTGACACACTGGAACACGTTCCCCAGAGAAATTATGGATGCCCCATTCCTGGAACTGTTCAAGGTCAGGTTGGATAAGGCTCTGAGCAATGTAGTCTGCTGAAAGGTGTTCCTGCCCATACCAGGGAGGTTGAAACTAGATAATCTTTAAGATCTCTTTCAACTCAGCCTATTCTATCATTTTATGATCCTTCAGGCACTTAAAATTAGGTGAAATAAATCACGGATTTAATATTTTTGTTGCAACACTACATAGAAATTAATTAATGCTAGAATTAGCAAATATTTAATTACAAGAATCTGTTCATATTCGTTTCATGGAAGCAAAAAAAAAAATGCACTCAGGAGAACAGTGTAAGAAGCCTTGAAAATCTTCAAAATGTTTATGGCAGATAAATAATAACCTAGTAACCAGAGTTTCTGTATACATAAGCGATAATGACATGTCTTACAGTTGGAAAGGACTGCTGCCTTAGGAAAAAACCCATAACATATCTATGATGAAGTCATCAGTGATCTAATATAATGAGCAGTGAAACCAAAAACACATGAAAACTAAATTAAATATTTTTTATTTCTTAATCAATTTAATTAAAGATGCCATTTGCCCCTGGGAAATGAGATATCTCAATTGTTGTCCCAGGCTGGATTCTGAAAATTAGCTTTGAACCACAGGAATTATTACTATTCTTTCTCCTTTTCTTTTTTTAGGAAATGTAGATGCCAAGGACTTAAGCAGAGACTTCTTACAAGTGAAGTCAGAGGCCAGTTCACCCAGCTCTAATTACGCCTATAAGGTTTTTTTCCTCCAAGTCTGTCTTGACCTATTCTGAGACTGTTTAGCAAGAAACATCAACATGACGTGTATCTTAACAATGGATGTGCTGGTGTTTGAAATACTAAGGAAAAAGCTGCTATTCAGTAGCACAATGCACAAGGGTGCTTGGAGGCAATTTTCATGTTTTTTGTTTGTTTTTTTTTTTTCCTCAGGAATCTATGAATTGGAACTGGCTTACGGGGAAACTGCTCTTGCACAAATTAAAAAAGCTTTTTTTATGCTAAGGTAGGATATAAAACATTTTCTTGAGCATGTACAATAACTATTTTTGTCAGCAATAGTCTGTTTATAGCACAAAGAACTTGAGCCTTAAGTATCTTTTCAAACTTCTGAAGTGTTTCTAATTCTTCTAGTTACTTTTATCTTTTTCCATAATTACTAATAATTTTGTATTGATACAAAATGGTCATGAAAGATGAACAAAATATTCATCACTGAAAGGAAGGAAGGCCATTAAACAGTATGTTGCAGTATTTCTTCTAGGAGAGTTTGGTAGTCTTTCCAAGCTATCCACTTCTGGAAGAAGTGCCGTTCAATTATACATACTGCTCTACAAGAACATGGTCACGTCTGTCAAATTTCCAGAAAAATAAGTGGACTGATTTTGTAACAGTAGGGGTGGTATATTAGGGATCTTTCATGACAGGTGGGTGAGTGACTGGTTCTACATGAGTAAACATTACCATTTTACTGCAAGAAGAAAATTTATACAGGTTCTGCATATCACCGGTTGATATGTATATAAAGTAGAAATGTTTATATCTTCTGTGCGAATTGAAGGCATTCAGTTTACAGTTGATGACAAATTTGCATGAGGCATGAATAATAGGTACTCCGCCCTCTTAACAACAGGGGACAGTTTCAATCTCATGCAAATGCTCACTAACTGCATTGTGTCAATTAAAACAGATGGTGTAGGGATGGAAGAAAGTTAATGTATTAGGGAAAACATTATCTTTTTTTTTTAATTCCTTTTCTTGTGTGGTTTGGTTTGTTTGTTTGAGAAAATGCAATGTTCCTTTTATGATATTTTTTCCCAGCTTCTGGGACCACGATGAGTAAAACAGAAAGATCATGTCTGCCATGTAAAAACATAGAACAGCCCTTTGCATTATTCTTGTAGCTATTTTCAAGATTTATGATACTAAATATGAGCTGGTTAATATTTTCGTTGTCTAACGGTAATCCACAGCCTGCTTGGCATGGGTACAATTATTCACAGCTGTATGCAAGACGTTGTTAAATGTAGAAGAGCATCTCTAGCTGTCTCCTGAATACTGTAAACAGACAATATTCATCTGATTCCACTCTCTAAATAATTCCTCTAAATGACCAAAATATTTTCTGAGATATTCAGATATAGCCAAATTAAAAAAAAAAACAAACAAAACCAACCAACCAACCAAACAAACAACAAAAACAAAACAACAACAAAAAAACCCCACACAAAAACCCCAAAACAAATCAAAGGCAAACTCGTCCCATTTTTACTTTAGGATACCAGGAATTAAGTGCTTCAATGCTCCAGGTCTATTTTGTTCAATATTCCTCTATACTATAATTTTTCACATAGATTCAGGTGAGTGTAACCTAGAGAGATTATGTATAAGGTTTAAATCATCTAGCTGTCTAGTTAAAGGTAATATTTGGTTACTCAGTCAATTCCTCTATGCTATCTTCTCTACTATCACTGGAAGATAAGTCACAAAAGTATTGTTGAGTTATTGTAGTAAAGGAATTACTTTACTGGAAACTTTCTGCAAGTAAACCTTAGTGTCTTTTTTTCCAAAATTCAGGACATCAGTTTAAAAAAGCAAAACAACTATAAAACAACACATAAACCCCAAACTTCTTGTCAGAACCCATTTCTCTCTGAAGAACTACGTGTGGTTTGTGTTTTTGTTTTGGTGTTTTGTTTGTTTTTGGTTTGGTTTGGTTTGGTTTGGTTTGGTTGTTTTGGTTTTGTTTTGATTTTTATTTTGTTTTTTGTTTGGCTTTGGTGTGTTTTGTTTGTTTGGGTTTTTTGTTTTTAGTTTTTGTTTTGTTTTGTTTTGTTTCTTTTTTTTTCTAAACACCTCTCTACCCCCTCAATATAAATAACAAAGGCAATAACATGTTTTTATTCTAGAGTCAAGTTTGTTTTTAGAAGTGTATTGGGTTTGTGTGGCCAAGTTTTGGTAGTGGGGGGGGCTACAGCAGTGGCTTCTGTGAGAAGCTGCTTGAAGGTCCTCCACAGGCTGCGGGGGGCCAACCTGGTTCACCATAGTCTTCACCACAGGCTGCAGGGGAATCATAGAATCATTCCAACACCCTTGCAGTGACCAGAAACACCTTTCACTAGACCAGGTTATTCAGAGCCCAATTAAGCCTGGCCTTAACACTTCCAGGGATGTGGAGTCTACAACCTCTTTGCACAACCTCTTCCAGTTTCTCATCATCCTTACATTTCTTCCTAAAATCTAATCTAAACCTCCTTCAGCTTAAGATCATTCCCCTTTGTCCTATAACTATGCACCCTTGTGAAAAGCACCTCTTCCATCTTTCTTGTAAGTCCCCCTTACCGTACTTGGAGTTGCTGTAAGGTTTCCCCAGAGCCTTTTCTTCTCCAGGCTGAGCAGCCCCAATCCTTTGCACATATCTTCATAGTAGTGTTCCAGCCCTGTGGTCAACTTCGTGGGCCTCATCTGGACCCATTCCAACAGGTCAGCATCTTTCTTGTGTTGGAAAAGATGGCTATTGACAAACTGCATAGAAGTCTAAAACCCATGGTCCTTTAATTTGAGATCTCAGTAGAAAATGTACTAGGAATGTTGAAAACCTTTTCCTTTTAAGACAGCGCTTCAACTGAAATAATATGGGACATAATAATACTAATATAGTGACAACATATGTAACTTATTTTTTTTTAAAAAAACATACCTGTAAAGTCATAGTTAAATGGAATTTTGTTCCTGTCTCTCTCACCTGTCACAGATCAATTCTTTGAAGTTGCTAGAAATTTTTATATTTACACTGAATATTTTGTTTTGGGGATTTTAGGATTTCAACATTGAAACTCCAGACCCTGTCTAGAAGTTTCTAGAAGCTTAATGTAATAAAATTAGGTTTTTCATCTAGAAATCATAAGGTTTAGCAGCATGCTTCTTTCAATTACACCTGGTTGCAGCTATTCCCCAGATAGCTGTTCATTTGAATGGAAAGTGGAGATAACTACTTCAAAAGTAGTACTTCTAAAGGAAAATGGTGAAATGGGGAGATTTGGACAAAGGGAGGAATTTCTCGTAAATCCTGACATATTTAGCTTTCAATTGTTCCAAGTCAATTGTGAGGCAAAAAAGAGTTTTCTTTCAGAAGCTCAAGTTGTCACCATGTATCAGCACAAAGCAACTTGCATTGCATTCAGTAAAGCATTTAAATAAAGGTTTCCCAAAAAGTTTGTTGGGTTTCAATATCTTTTTGTGTGATGGATATGATGTATTTGTGCTGGCGTTGCTTTAACTAACCCATGAGCACTGATGGAGGTTTTTGAACATTGAAGCATGTGCAGTTTCACACAACTGCCAGAAGAGCTAAAACATTAGCTGTGGAATGGGCAAATTGTACTGATTTAAAACCGATATAATTTAAGTGATTAAATATTAATTTGTGCCTTTGGAGCCAGTTTTCCAAACGCTTGCACCATCAGTTAATTTCAGAAGACTCCATCACAATTAGGCATCAGGATTAAAAACTGGTTTAAAAATAGTCACAGCTCAGGAAATGAGACTACTGATTATACTTAACTAATATTTCACCAAGTATACTGCATATGCAAAAATCTTAACCCAAATTTAAGAGAGCCAGAAAATAAGGAATAGATATTTTCTTGGTTTCAACTAGGGTAGAGATAATTTCTTCTCAGTAGCTGTTACAATGCTGTGTTTTGGATTCAAAATGAGAATGATGTTGATGACACTGATGCTTTGCTTTCTTCCCAAGTAGTGTTTATCTTAAGTCAGGGTTTTTTTTTTCCCCTTACCTCATGCTCTGCCATTGAGGAGATTCACAAAAGAAGCTGTGAGGGAACATAGATGGGACAGTTAACCTGAACTGACCAACGGGACATTGCACACCATAGAACATCATGCCCAGTATATAAACCAGGGAGAATTACACAGAAGGGCAGATGATCTGGCTTCAGGAAGGGGTGTCTGGCATCAGCCAGCGGGTGGTGATTAATTGCATTATGCATCATTTGTTTTTTCTTTTTTTATGAACATTATTATTATTATTATTTGCCATTATTATTGTATTTTACTCTATTTTCATTTATTGAACTTTTCTTATTTTGACATACAGGTTTTACTTTGATTCTCTGCCCCATTTCACAAGGGTGGGGAGAGGAAAAGAGAGGGGAGTGAGCGAGTGGCTGCATGCCATTTCCATCTCGAGCTGGGCTTAAAAGCATGACAATCTGATAAAATCTTTGAGAAGATTGTGCAGATGTTATCTATCTCTTCTTGTGCAAATATATCTATCCATTCAGCATTTATTTTGAGTGCAATGCTTCTTCATTTTATAACACAATATATAATATAGTTGGTTCAGTCCTGACTAATTCATTTATTCTTGTCCTGGTCAACACCTGATTACTAATGTAGTGTTATCTCCACTGCTAGATGTTGAATAAAAAGGACATCAGTATTCATCAGATTTCGTTTTTGCTTCTTTGTTTTCTTTTAAATAAAAAAAAGAAATGACACAATTTTATCAGTCCAGCATAAGAATAAAAACATATAACTAAATTTGATTTGCATGGCCATGAAAAAGATTTTAAATGTGAAGGACCATGGTGCATGTCAGAACACAAATCACCACAGCTGTGAGCAATGTTGTTCTCTACTTCTGTGGACTACATCACCTTGAGTATATGCCAATTTATTAATACTATGTTTTAAAAGTCATTTAACAATCTTTAAAGAAGTAGGCACTATATATATATATATATATATATATTATCCTCTTTTCATACCATTTCTTTACTGGAAACAGCTGTACACAAAATTATTGTTCAACAACTAGATGAATAGAACAGAAATACCTTATAACATGGTTTTTCTCTTAATCTCTTGCTGGAGAGGCATAATGTATCTTGAAGTACCTACTACATTTTTGATAGAAAACCAAGAGAATCTAAATAAAAATATGGCCCTTCCAGATTTAGGAAGAAAAAAAAAAAAAAAAAAGGAAAATGTTAGTAACATACTTCTAAAACAAGCAAGCCAGATCTGAAAACCTCTGAATTTGAAATTAACTATACAGGATATTGGTTTTATGCAACTGTGCACAGAACAGAAAAGTTGGAATAAAAATATTTTCCATCATGAATAGAAAGTACCAAAATATGCATAGCTCACAGTACTGTGAGAATGTCAAATGCATTTTAGTAATTTCTTAACATATTCAGCAGAGCCACTCATTTAAGAGACTTTCCAAAGTGGTTTCACAGACCCTGTGTTGTGAAACTCTTATTCATAACAGTTGCTGAACAGTTTCTAGAGAGATTATTAGTCAGGCGTATTTCCAAGGTTGTAGTTATGGCCTGCAACAAAAAATGTACTTTTTAGACCACTCAGAGTACAGTTTATTTGCATTTGTGTGTTGGTTACCTTTTTCTACACATTCTGTATAAAGGAGTCTTATAACATAGATTTCACATTTTCCCTCCAAGTGAAAATAGCGTATACATCCAAGCTTAGTGGTTTTAGGTCAGGAAAGCTACCAATATTTGGAGTACAAAAATAGCAACTCTATAAAATTGCACAAAATAGAACCTTCCCCATGAAAATATCTGCAGTGAATTTAATTCTAATCTGTGCAGATTCATAAGAGATTTCAGAGTACAATACACAGAAAGTTAAGACAGTAATAAAAGTAAGTGCACTCAAATATATACTCAAGGTCTGTCAGTCCCATTGCAATTATGAGTTAAAGTGTCATCTTTATGTACTCTGCCTCTGGTAGAAAATACAACATGGTATATGCCTGGTTGAATATAATGTAACATTACTCCTTTACTCACTAAATCATGTTTGAGCTTTTTTACATAAAGAAACACTCCAGCAGGGGCTATGTATGCATTGTTATTTAATGTACCACTAATAGTAAAAATCACATTACTTCAATAACACACCTCATCCAAGGTTTTTCAAAGCATGGATTAGTAGAGAGGCATGAAAATCATAAGGATTTGGTCCTGAAGAAAAACTAGGAGAGAAATTGGAGTGAATAAACAGGAGTAATATAACTATTATTTCCTTTTTTATTATCACTATCTAAGAAATATAATAGTATATATTTATTATATTATATTTTGTAATATATTATATATTGAATCTAAATTATATAATAATATATTATTATAAATTATATAATAAAATATTTTTATTATTCTCTCTATATTGTTTGAACAAAACTGAAATATCTCATGGGATTATATGGATTGCCAAAACATTTTTTGGTAGACAAGTTTCCTACTGTTGTGGTTTCAGCTTGTGTAATGTAAATTCATTTTGATTTTCACCATGGTGCTTTTTCAAAACGTTTTGAAACTCAAAAATTTACTTTCAGACCTAAAATTCTGATTTTTTTTTTCTCTATTTAATGAAAGGAATTCTGAACTAGTAGATTTGTCCTACAGACTAGAAATTGAAATTCTAGATTTTGGACAGTGTTTCTACCAGCACCATCACTATTATTTGCTCTGCAGTAAAATCTGAAACTCGATATAATCTGAGACATCTAGTAAACTCAACACTAAAAGGTACAAATAAGAAATATTAACCTGCTGCCGCTAAACATTTAATAACATAAATATGATCATTTAAAATGTAGTTTTTCTAATTATATGCACATATCTTGCCAGTGATCAGTTCTGCAGTTTTTTACTGTGACACTTCCACAACCATAGAATCATAGAATCATTAAAGTTGGAAAATATTTCTGAGATTTATTGAGTCCAACCTTTGACTGAACACCACCATGTCAAGTAAATCATAGCACTAAGCGCCACATCCAGTCATTTCTTGAACGCTTCCAGGGATAGTGATTCCAACACTTCCCTGAACAGCTCATTCCATTACTTAACCGCCCTGGCAGTGAAGAAATTCATCCTGATGTCCAGCCTGAACCTCCTCTGGTGCCACTTGAGGCAATTTCCTCTTGTCCTGTCACTAGTTCCTGGAAGAAAAGGTTGACTCCCACCTCACCATAACTTCTTTTCAGGCAGTTTTTGAGAGAGCTAAGGTCCCTCCTGAGCCTCCTTTTCTCCAGGCTAAACAACCCCGGCTACCTCAGCTGCTCCTCACAAGACTTGTGCTCCAGACCCTTCAAATCTTCATTGCCCTTTTCTGGGCACATTCCAGCACCTCAGTGTCTTTCTTGCAGTGAGAAGCCCAGAACTGAACACAGTACTCAAGGTGCAGCCTCAGCAGTGCTGAGTGCAGGGGATGAAGTAAAGCAGATTTTCAGTTTTACTCTGTATGGGATATCTTTCTTCAGACAATACTTTGGATTCTACTGAAAGTTAAATTTCAGTGCAATGGCATGGAAGTTTTAACAAAGCAGAAGAGCTTCATATGACTGTGCCTGAACCAGAAAAGCAAAACGAATCCCTAGAGCTAGTTCTTCACGAGGATATTTGATCTCCCCATCCAGTTTTAAGCAACATGCATATACAGTCTTGGAAAAACTTGAGACTCAACAGAGTTCAGCAGCAGAGATGGATGAACTCCTGTAGAGCCCTAGTAATCTTCTGGAATTCAAAAGGTAACATTTTCTGGGACGTTTAAGAGCCACTAATGTGTGCTTTAAGACTATCAAGGACTTCCCTCAAGATTCATAGAGCAAGTACAGTTAACCATGTGGAAAATCACCAAAGTGCTTTGACTTCTATAATTCCCATTGTTTCCATGCCAAGTGCAGTGTCAAGTCCTGTGGGAGTTGACCTGCTCCCTTCACCCTGAGCTGTTACTGCATGCTTTATGTCACCAACCAGATTTCCTTATACAAGACCCTGAGGAGGTTAAAGCTGAATCCAAAGTGACAGGACAGCTGAGGAAATAAATCTTCTAAATTAGTGAGCATTCACCAATATCTGATTTATACAAATCCACTCCAAGTCTTTGAAGTCCTTTTTTAGTCTGTTGGGAGATGAAGCACATTGCAAATTCATTTGGTTTTGGCGTGGAAATATATGAATATCAATGCATCAGTTAAGTCAGGAAAAGGCACAATTTGTGACTGACCAGATAAAACAACCAAAGCGGTAAATAGCAGCAGTCCCAGACTACCAAATGATAAAACATAATGATTATCTAATGTCCTCAATAAGTAAACCTGATCCTCATAAATCTGCCAAAACTCACAAATATCTTCCATGGCCCTCCACCCACATTAACAGATAATAGATAATGAAAAAGTAGGTCAATGGATTAAAATAAAAAACTAAACCTATAAATGTTAAAAAGTCTACACTTTGTGCTTAGCAAAACCTAGCTCTGAACTACAAAGATGAATGCTTTATCTGGACATATTTTTGTGAGCTATTGAGTCCTGTCATTTGATTCCAGCTAATAAGACACAGAACAGAAATTGTCAAGTCACAGATTTTTCTAAGATATTTGGTGAGATTTTAAAAACTAAAATCTAACAGAAGTTACTTTCTGATATTTTTTATCTGAACACCTTACTCAGTTGTTCTTATTATATCTAATAATATGCCAGAATGAATAGATGAAATCCAGTACATCAGAAAGAGCTCCTGTAGCATTTACTATTTGTCTGTGAGTTAATAAACCATTTCAGAAAGGAGGAAAATATAATAGTGGTTAAATATTTAAGAGTCCCCTCTCAGTTGTCAGATGAAATAAAGTACTCAGTGACTGAATATCTGCAATAACACTTTTGTTACTGAAATATGTTGCAAAAGTGTTTCCTAAAATCAAATAAATAATTCTTTGGACAATTTTAGTATGGAAATGTGAAAAACACCAGCTCTTTAATAAGACATCCTAGGTGCACAAAGGTGGCATATTCATACCCACACACAGGTTTTACAAGCTGATAGTACTGTCTAGTTATAATATCTAACTATTACCTCACTGGGATAAACCCAGCCTGAAAACTGTGTGTCCCCCAGGTCCTCCCACAGGCACGCTTCCCAGAATGGGGTTGATGGTGTCAAGACCCCATATATTTCTTGCACAAAAGTCTTCATCAACTCTCTGTCCAGCTTGGACCATTTTCAGGGGTTCTGGGACTTCTCTGATAGTTTTGACTCTCCCATATCAAGTGATGTGCCTGTTGTGTCTTATTCTTAAACCATTTTATACAGATTAAATGTTCTTTACCTTGCTTTGTCCACTGGAATTCTTGACGAGAAATATTAAACAGTGTCTCAGAAATCTAATACAAAGGTATGGCACCAAACATGAGTCGCCAGTACTTACCCACAGTGTAACTAAAAGTGCTAAAAGGGTTATACTAAAATCTATATAACCTAGATTTTAAGGCATCATAAGCACAGTTAAACTCTCTAATATTTTGGAGTGGTTTTAATGACTTTTGCAAAATGTCTTGAAGGTTCAGAACTGGTGGTAGAACCAGGGCTTGAAAACTCAGGTATAACTTTTAAACAAACATGTAACTGTCACAAAGAAGTTACTGAACAATTTTTCCCTGTTTCAGAAAAGATTAAATACAAGACATTGAAAGAAAAACTTCACACAAACTAGAGTTTTCAACTTATTTGAATATGCACTGAATCTCTTCTAATCTTTCTCTGCAAACTTTCAATTTAATATGATAGTGTTTGTAAGTCTAATGACACAAATTTTTTACAACTGCTATAGTGAAACTAACAATGAAACAATATTTAACAATCTCATGGCTTGGCTACAGAAATATTTATCCTCCATTTGACTGCATATGAAAACAATCTGGACTTTAGAAAAAATTCTAGACTCAGAAATTTAATATATGAAGATATCTTTATGATTATGGGTAGACATAAAAAACTTGTTTACAGAAATAGACAGTTGATCAACTCAATGACATAGGTACTTGAAACAGCCCATGATATTCCTTTATTTTCTGAGTACAAATAAGAAATAAATTGGTTGAGTGAATGAAAAGATTTCTTCATCTTCATTCCAGATTCTAATTCCTTCCTCTTTGTTCCTTACTTTAGTTATTTTTCAGGTATCTAAGAAATGACTTTGTATTCAAATTCAGATTGGATAGACGGTACTGATATAAACTGCATGATAAATTGTAAGTGTCCAGAATGTAACATTCTGGATTAACCTATTTAACCTTAATGTTGCCACCAGTAATGTTCCTAAACCTTGCTGTTCTGAGGGATACAAGTTTGGCTACAATTTATGGAACTGCGCTTTGAAGACTCTTTGAAAACTATACTGTACTGTAATGTCATCACTGAATATTAGAAGATCTGGTTTCTTTATTCAGCTGTCCAGAGTGGTTGAAATTGCTGAGGAAAGCAAAATACCTTAAAAATTGGCGAGTAATCACTGAAGTGACTATATATATGCAGTTAAAAAAAAATGTGTGTGTGTATATATATGTATATATAGAGAGAGAGATTAATTGTAGATTATTTGGCATCATGACCTTCAAAGTAACAGCTTATAAAAAATAAAAATAAAAAAAATTAAAGAGGCAAAACCCCTGCTGCACCCCTTTAGTAAAATTAGCCAAATAAATCTTAAGGTATAAAATATTTTCTCAGATTATTTCTCAGAATCTAAACATTCTCTATTACCAAGAAGCCTCAGGAGTTTACCTTTCTCCAGTTGCCACAACCTGAGGTCTCTTTTTTTACACACCTTCACAGTGATAGGCTAAAAGGTGTGGAGCTTCCAAGCTCTGTATTTAAGTTTTTTCGTGTTGGTCAAATCCTATTTATAAGTCCATGTGATGAAAATACTACGCTATGTATGGTTTTCCCAGGCCAAAAAAAAAAAAGAATTACAACTTTTTCAATATCACGTGGACTCACTCTGTTGATTTCTGAAGATCAAATTTACAAATCCAAAAGCAGTGTTGTTTATGTGTTTCCTGTCTGTTTCCACAGTGTCCATGAAGACAACTGTTTAAGTTATTTTTCCAATCACTATGAGTCAATTTCAAATACATTAATATCCGTTCTAGCACTGCAAATGAAATTTCAGATTATCATGTGAAAAGCTCATATTTCATTTGTTCCCTGATTCATTTACTGTCAAAAGAAAAATGTTTTCAGAGAAAAAAAGCTGATAATTTAAATCTTAATTTATGGGGAAATAAAAGTAAAACCAAAGTACGCTTTAAAATCTTAAGACTTTAAGATAATATTGTCACTTTTAATGTTTTGAATTTATATTTACCATAGCAGTTGTCAAGTTTAGTGTTTGCTGAAGCCCACACATGCTTTTCTACATTTTAGTTCTGCACATATGTATACCTGTCAATTTTCTAAGACATTTCTGCTATTCTGTTGCTACTTATATAATATTATTGGAAAAACAATATCGGAAAGTGATGGGATTGCAGTGATGCATTAAACAGGCTGTCACTGGTAAGTGGCGTTGAAATTATACACAGGATGAACTTTTAAAGAGGATTCTGTGTGGTTTTCTTTCCAGTATGGAGCGTATGCGTGAAAAAATAAACAGCAGGTGACATACAAGGAGGCATCCAACCTCAGAACAAAGAGTGAGGGCCCTTTAAACCTCTATTCGTGGTTGTTTTCAACTCTACTGTAGTTCTCAAGATTCCAACAGTAGTTTCACCAAGCTGGATTATCACACATGTGGTAGATCAGTAATTTATGTGGTCAGCAAGTTTTTGCAGTAAAACTGCTCCTGAATATAAATATATAAGCACTAGCACTTCTACAAGTTTGGTTTGGTTTTTGTTGTTTGGGTTGGTTTTTTTTTTTTTTTGGGGGGGGGGGGGGGGGGAATGTTGTAGTTTTGTTAATTTTT
>JAWWES010000168.1:43842195-43872802 GCA_035583135.1 Lophotriccus pileatus | reverse complement strand
CCCCCCCCCCCCCCCCCCCCCCCCCACTGTTGGAGTTTTGTTACTTTGTCCCTAGTGTAAAACCCACCAAGATGCATCAATGAGATAAACTGCAGTCAGAAGGCCACACAAACCAAAGGGAGATTGTTGCCTAAATGTCTGCAGGATTTATTATGAGATTCAGGAGGAAGATTCTTCTAATAAATCTTCATGAATATGAACTTGTCTCAACATCCCTTGTGCAACAAGTGTTCTGCATTCCAGCTGTTAAGAGTGGGACAACTATTATGAAGCATATGAAGGTCTGTGGACCAGCAACTGGAGGAAACCAAGGACTAGGGAACCAGCTACAGAAAATACCAGTGTTACTATTGTGTGTATATTACACTTATTTCATTTATTCCTAATCTTGACCAGCCAGAGATTAAGAGCAGGACTGGGACATCTGTGTTGTGCATGTTTACATCAGTGTTGTTTGTGCTCAGGTGGGACAGGCGCTGATCTCCATCTGGGTGGATCTTTGTGGCTGTCTGTAAGTACTGTTCTTGTGTGAGTGTGTTTATGGGGGTGTGTGTGTGTACATGTGCACAAGCAGATGTGTCAGTGTGCACGTATGGAGAGTAGCTTCCCAGCATTGCTACTGGGTGAATCTGGGGATACAGAACTGAAGCAGTTTCCCATCTATGGCACGGAGGAGGCATGACTCTCTCTAAGAGTCCACCAAAGTGAGATCAGGCTGGGGAGGAAAAATACCTTGTGTTCCAAAGTCCGCCAGATCTAACAACTTTTAACAGAATTTATTTTTTTATAAAAGTCATTGTCATCATCATCCAGTACAGATTTTCTTTACATGTAAAATCCATATTCAGGAGCCAAAACAAATTATTAAATAAAGTTCCTTTACATAGGGCAGATTAACAAAATCATTGCAGCAGTAAATGAAGCAAAATACAAATGATACAGAGTTCTCCTGGCACTAAAGGTATGACTGAAATGAATTTTGCATGCTCCACTCAGTTGATGAACTGGTTACTCAGCTTCTAACCATGCATAGCTAAAACAATTTTTGTTCAGTTTCAACCTTTTGTGCCATTTGGCTCTCTGGAGTAAATGGGCAAGAATACTGTAAACATATGTTTTGTACACTTCCCAGGCAATCGTTTTCAATTTTTCTTGCTTGGAAAGACTGTAAATTCAAATGGGAATTTTTGGGTGCTATATAGCTGAGCTAGGATTAGTGAGGCTACAGTGGTTTAATCTGAAAAGGTGGTTCAGGAGAGCGGAATACCTGCACATGATGTTCAGTTTGGACCCACGCAATACAAGCTCCATCATGGAACAGTAAAATATTGATCTGGTAGCATTCCTCACTGTGATATAATAACGTAATTGAAGGAAGAATTAATTGGAAGAAAACTTATTTAAAGGTTATAAAGCAATGAAATCCAACAGTAATTTGAATAAAAACACCTTTGAACAGTATGTTTTTCCTTCACCTGTTGTGACTTTAGTACAAGATAAAGCATTGTGCAACCTCTCACAGCCCTCATATTGTTACAGTTAAAGGCTTCCATGCTCAAGTAATAGCCATGTTTTTTGGAGAAAGGGCAAGGCTTTTATGCTTTTAACTATGTATATAACAGGCAACTAAGTTATACATTTTTTTCAGTCTTCAAGCCAGCAGAAGATTAATTATATTTTATAATTAAACATCAATACATTTGATATTTAAAATACTGCTGCTCCTGAAATAATCAAATGGCAATGAATCAAATGAGAGAGCAGACAGAGAGAAGCATCATGGTTGTAGAACACTAATTTCATGTGTAATAATAATAAATAATAATAATAATAACAATAATCAAATTCTCCCTCTGGCCATAGCTTTTACACAAGCTAAGCTGATTCCAGCTATCATTTAAAAAGTAATTAGAAGCCTGAAACAACGTTTTATAAGTGCTAGTGCTAAGTTGCTCAGAGCCTGGAAAATGTATCAAAACTGGCAGGCTACATTTATCTGAGTTTCTATGCCCAATAATTTTGAAGCTGAACTTCTTTTCAATGATTAAAAGGCTCCTTTGCCAGACTTACACTGCTAGAGGAAAATATATTCAAATTTAGTTTGGGGTAAAATAAACTTTTAATTTCTTACATTAACTTCCTGTCTGAAATCTCATAATTCTTTCTTGGGATTTGTGTGGTATTTATCAGTCCTTGACCTGATAAGGAATATAGCAAGATCAGTACATTAATATTTGTATATAAGCAACTGAAACAAGAAAAGCTGTTACTTGGAAAAAAACATACCCAATCCTTTTGAAGACTCAAGGCATTCATCTGAGACAAAAGCTTCGTTCTATTTCTGCTTCAAAAGCTTCCTAGCATAGCACAGAGAGTAGATGAGCTATCCAAGACTGACACAATAGATGATGTCAGGAACTGGTGAAAATTTGACAGTGTCCATCTACAAACTCTTTGTAGCTAAATTTTAGCATGAGTGGAGGTAACTGTGCATCGGTGGCTATAAACACACAGGAAGTTTATCCTCTTTAAAAATTAAAAAAAAGTTTCTTAGTGCAACAGGTATCCATCCTTCAGTTTCCAGTTCACTTAGAATAGGAAATGGAAGGATTATGTGTTGATATTACAGAAAAATGGTCTTTGTATTAGTGAGTTTTAATTTAATCAAAAGGAAAATTGATACTTTTTTCCCCTACATTTCTATTGGGTAGTTTAAAACATTTCCTTTTTGACCAAGTTTTCAGATGAAACATGCTAGTTGCAGTGTACTACCAAACAGGCTGCACTGTTTGACTGGAATTCTTACTGTTCTGTCCAATGTAATTTTGCCCCAGAACCTTGGGTAGCATTATTTCTCCTCTGTAATTTAACAGACTGTAAATATCAGGACAACCCATACAACATTGTACACATGCCCAGTTTAGCACTTAAATGCTGTCTAAAAATACTTAACATTTATGCGTACCTGTAGTGCTTCAGAATGCTCTACTAATATAATTTAACTGCTTTTGCACTCTCTTTAAAAATATGTATCACAAGTAAACATTGTTTGAGCCATTTAAGCAAAGAAAAGAAATATTTTCCTTCTGTCTAATTAAGCACATATGATGTTTTCAAAATTGCTTTAGGACCTAATGCTAGGCATTTATGTAAAGTGGTTTTAATATTGAAGTCTTAGTAGAAAAAGAAACAGTCCCTAGATCTCAGGTGAACGGGAAATTTTTAACTGTATAACTCTTCAAGTAAAAGCTGAAGCTTCCCACTCCCAAAACCTGAGCTAGATGTGGAAACCGTAAAACATCAGAAATCTTCAACGTTTGTTATAAATTTCTCTAGGAAATCAGATTAAATTTTGAGCAGCAGAAGAGGTCTTTACATTCTCTTTAGATAAGAAAGGCTCACAATTAAAAAGGAAAAAAGCTATTATAAAATAAAAAAAAGGAAAAATTTTTAGTGATAGTCAATATTTTTATTTTCAAAGCAAACAGCTGAGGGGAAAAGAGGTGTGAATGTACTATTATTGGCTTTGTTTTGATGAAATAGAAGAAAAAATTGGTTCACAGTCAAACTGTGCTGAAGCTAATTAATACAGTAATGTCTACCGAAAAAGCACTTTAGAAGTGCAACTGCCAATTGGATTATGATGATTCAGGGTAATTTGACTGAATGTATATTGGAATATCTGTCTCCAACTCTATAGGCAAGGACAGAGCTTGCATGTATATCGTTTTGTGCATTATCATACTCTTCCTCCTGGAAGAGGACTCCTGGAACACCTTTCCATAGAACACTTTACTGCTGCTTTCATGATGGTATAAACCAAATCTTTTCCATATTTATTCTGTCATTAGTTCTGCCTCTTATCAACATTATCTGTCTTTATAGGTAGCAGAAAAAAAATAGTTTTGGCTCCCTAATTGTTAGTTGTAATGCTGAATTAATAACTAGATTTGAAAGTAGCAGACTATTTGTGATGCCTTTTGATAAAATGTTTCAATGCTTAACACATATGAAGATCATGACATCTGAAACAGAAAAGAGGATTTGAGAATGGAACTCCAACTTTTAGGCAGCTGTATGTACTAAAACCCACCTATATTTTTTTGTTGATCAAACTAAAACAAAGATATATACATCTATGGCAGTAAATATTAACAAAAAACATGTAACATTGTGTGTTTAAAGGTTTTTAGAAGTCTTTGTTTTCAACACACTTTTAAAAAGTGCTTTTAAAAATGCTTTTACTTTTTTTCGTACAGCTTTAAATAGAAAGTCTAATTTCTAACACAGATAGCCTTTAAAGTCGAAGACAAAGTCTAGAATCTAGAATAGCATCATCCTTATAAAGTACAATTCCAAGGATTTCTCCGTGTGTTTCCTTTTCTCTAGCCCTAGATGTCTGGGAACCATAAGACTTGTGAATTCCTTTTCCTTGCCTTCCTTGGTAAGGCCAGTAGGAAAGGTACCAATTACCCCTTTTCCAACGTTCATAAAATAACCACCACAGTTAAACTGTTTACTGACAGACTTATATGCCCTCATGAGTTGGGAATCTCATGTTACTAATTGTAGATCAGAGACCTGTGACTGTTTAATGAGCACAGGAATACCTTATCCATATTTCCCAAGGTGTGAGATGTACCACATAATTTGAAGTTCTGGGAGAGTCAGGCAGTGCTTGCTGGAAGGTGCATGCTTTCCACTCCTTACATGTTTTGAATCAATGGGCAATGTATTGTGGGCAAGATGAATAGTACAATGTGAGCAAGGACATGGTGGTATTTGCAAGAGTATCAAGTATTTTTGCACATTGACAGAATGATCAAGAACACTTGTACAGATAACAGGAAATCATTAACCACATTCTATTTAAGTGGGCATTGACAGTGACATGTGCACTAGTTTGGAAGACTTTCACTACCAAAGTGGATATTCTGGCTGTTTCCAGGGCTGGTTTATTCCTGTCCTAAACAGCGTTCTTGGGTGAATATGCCTTAACCAGAGCTTCCTCAGAAAACTAAATATCTAAACCCAATTCATTTTGTGGTTTAAAAGCACTTCCAATGTGAATTTCATCCGAGAAAAGATCCCCAAACTAAAAGTAGCAAACTCAAAACACAAAATCATCAAGTTTTTTTGGGTTTTTTTTGATTTTTTTTTTTTTTTCACAAGTGTTTGCCTTTGTAAGAACTCTATGCTGCATAAAATTTTACTGTTTCACAGCCAGTTTATTTTGTGGCTTTATTCAGCTGCCTCAGACTGCTGGAACTAAGAGTGCCCATTGGAATTTGTTGCCCTGAAATTTCAGATTATTGATTGCTTGCCTAATAAATGAATACTGAAGCAAAAAATTTCTACCTGAATCCTTCTTACCGTTGTTACTGCCCTCCTTTCTGTCTATCTAGGGCCTTATCCCGTGATTCTCTCCATGCAAGACTTTTTTAGGAGACTTTACTGTCATTTGTTTCAACTGCAAGGAAATACTTTCATAACATGGGAGAGGAAAACACTTGTGAAAGCTGTTACAGAGATGTCTGTTTTTCAATGATTTAGCTGCTGTCTTCTCTGGAAGGTAAAAGCTTAAACTTAAAGCAGAAGTTATGATTCATATCCTGACAAAATAATGTTGTCTTAAAACTACTCCAGACTATAGTCACAAATATTTATGAATAATAAATGGTGGTAGATAGGATTTTGCTACTCCAGAAGGCAGGGATTGTTTAATAAAAAAAAATCTTATAAAATATGAAATATACACATGAAATGAATCTTATATGTGTCAGTGTGTATTCATGTATGTATATTGTATTTCATACTATTAAAGATATTTTAAGATATCTTATTTGGAAAATTTTACTATGGAAAATATCAGTACTGGTGCATGTTGTATAGAAATGCCATAAAGCCTGAACTAATGGGTTTAGAAATGTGAAAGAGATGTGTTTATTATGAGCAATGCAGGAAAACAACATTCCTTATTTGATCCTTATAGTATACCATAAATTAATGTTTGCACATTAAACAGCACTAAGAAGATAAAAATAAAGGGGATGCCAAATACGAATTCCATACCCTTAATCCAAACCACTGACTAGATCTGTCTCAAACTCCCAAGTAAGCTGTGCTCTGTTTGGATTGCACTCTGCAACAACATCTCCGGTGTAGTAAGAAGAAAAATTTGATTCTCTATCCCAGGAACCAAGACACCTTGATTAAGTTCATTGCTGATAATTCATCTCTAAGATTGGAACAAGACAGTATTGTTCAGGTAGGAAATTAAAATGGGGAAAAAATGTAGTAGAAATGGAGAAAAAGTACTTGAAAGGCATGAAACATAAGTAATTCTTCTAAAATGAAGACACAGGTACATGAGGAAAATTATTCTGTAGTTCTTTTATGTACTTCAATCTTATATAGTGTAGGTACATGTATCTACATTGCAAGAGCTAGTGAGAATGGAAGAGCCAAACTTTCATAGCTGCTTGACTAGCAAGACATTTCTTTTAATGGCAAAGCATAGCCTAAGGAAAGAGCTACAGTAACACACTGAAAGCAAGGTACAGATAGCCCTTAAATCCATATTTCTTCAGCATCTGTTTTTGCTTGGCCTGCTTGAAAATTATGCAGTAGGTTCACAAAAACTGGCAGATTTTAATTCATTGAAAAATTAATAGCTGCAGTACTTGGCATCGTTTACACTCATGGCCACAATTCACACCTGTGTAGCTTAATAACAAGTTTACATTCTTTACTAACAGGCAAATGCACTTTCAAGATCAATGCAACAAAATATACTAAAAGAATTTCTCACCTAGTACATATGAGTGAGCACTTAGATCTTTAACTTGCAGGCATTTTAAAAATATTATTTCTTATGAAATGAGATGTAGCACTGAGGGTGGTTTTATTGTTAACAAGTCTTTCAAATATCTAAATCCTGGAAATCCTTGTGGGGAAATAAATTGTTTGAACTCCTTGCCTTGTAAACAGTTTTGTATTTCTGGTCATAGTTCAAAAAGAACATCCGTTTAACATCTCAAGCCTTGATCAGTTCTATGTTAGAAGAAATGTAGTAACAAGATGTTGGGATATGGGAAGTGATATGACTGAGCTTGAAAGATGTAGAAAGAATCTCTTGGCATCCCAGTATTTGTGAATTAAGTCCAGGTGGTACATGTACATTGCTTCAAAACTTGAAAGGCAACTAATAAAAGACCTTTATTTGATTTCTCATTACTAAAAGTGGGACTTATTAGTTCAGCTGAAGTTTGAAATATTTTATATGCGATTACTATATTCTAATTCTAAATGAAACTTGTTTAGATTATGAATTTTGAATCCTGAATATTAGAAATTGCACTTCAAAAGAATTTCAGACAGAGCTGAATGTTTCTTGTGTCCATAACCCATATTGCTGCTCAAATGGGAACAAACAAAAAGCTCGTAAATTGCAAGTATGACTTCTGTGCCTATAATTTGAGATTGCATAATCACCAGCATCTGAAATTCTGTCCCATTATCAAAAACTCAGTGTTTCTATTTAACAGAAGCAACAGGTCTTAGAGAATTTAATATTGTAGCTTTGATTATCAACTCACACATGTAAAAAAAAATAAATTTAAAAATAGTGTAAGACAATAAAACTCCAGAAAATCCACTTGATGGCAAAATATTTCATTGAGCAAACAGGTGTTCTGGAAATTCTGAAATGACAAAAAAGCTGGAGTTTTATGGAAATTAACTTAACAATCATTCCAAATATCATCTGTGTCATGATAGAAACATGGACTCTGTGAAGGCTGCAAATGAAACAGCCAGGAAGGGAAGAATAGAGGGTGTTGAAAAGAGGTGAAATGAAGTAGTACATGAGACAAGTATATTCACCAGAATGGATACCCAAAGTACACTGGTCGTACCATAATTTATCAAGACATACACAATTCCTATTTGAAATACAGGAGAGCTCTCTATGACAGAGCAAAGACAGCTACCTCAATGACTTACTTGAGAATTTTTCAAATTTAAGATGACAGTTCTGGCAAGTATTCTGGCTTCTGTCCCCTTCAGACAGGGCTAGGATTGTGAAAATCATGTTTATAATGGCTACAGGAGTAGGAATATCACCTCTCCACAGATAAAGTCAGCCTGTCCTGGTTTAGACTTGGATAGAATTAATCTTCTTCCTAGTAGCTTGTACAGTGCTGTGTTTTGGTTTTAGTATGAGAATAATGTTGATAAGAAACTTATGCTTTAGTGGTTGCTGTGCAGTGCTTATCCTACATCAAGGACTTTTCAGTTTCCCAAGCATTGACAGTGAGTAGGTGCACAAGAAGCTGGGAGGGACCACAGCCAGGACAGCTGACTCACACTTTCAAAAGGGACATTTCGTACCATAGAACATCATGCCCAGTATATAAACTGGGGGACAGGATTGTTTAATCACTGCAGTAGGAGGATGGGCTGGGCATCCGTCAGCAGGTGGTGAGCAATGATATTATGAATCACTTGTCTTTCTTGGGGTTTATTCCTCTCTCTCTTTTTTCTGTTACTATTTTTTAAACACTGTTTCAGTTATTGAACTTTTCTTACCTCAACCCAAGTGTTTCACCTTTTTTCTTCCAACTTCCTTCCCCATTCCACCAGGGGGAGGAGTAAGAAAATGGCTGTGTAGTGCTTACTTGCTGGTTGGGGTTAAACCATGACAGAGTCATAACTTGGTTCCTCGCCAGACTGCTGTTGTTAGAGCTTGAATAATGGCATATATTACTGCTGGTAAGTGTCTCTCCATATAGTCATAAGATGGTTGGCATAAATATTGAGACCTGACCTGCAGTACTGCATCGAGCTCTGGGATGCAGATAGAGGAAAGACATGGTCCTGTTGGCTCAGGTCCAGAGCAGGGCCACAGAAATTATCAGAGGGCTGGACCACCTCTCCTATGGAAAACTGAATGAGAGAGTTGGGTTTGTTCAGCCTGGAGAAGTCTCCAGGGAGATTTCATTGCAGCCTTTCCCTATATAAAAGGGGTACATAAGACTTCTAAGAGCGACTTTTTTCCAAGGCCTGAAGTGACAAGGGGTAATGGCTTTAAACTAAAAGCGTTTAGATTCAGACTATATATAAGGAAGACTTTTTTTTATTATAGGGGTGATGAAAGACTGGTACAGGTTGTCCACAGAGGCGGTAGGTGCCCCATCCCTGGGAACACTCAGGGTCAAGCTGGATGGGGCTCTGAGTAACCTGGTCTAGTTGAAGATGTTCCTGCTTGTTGCAGGAAGGTTGGACTAGATAATCATTAAATGTCCCTTCCAGTACAAACTATTCTATGATTCTTTGATTTATTCTGTAATTTAAGAGTTAATATTACATAAAAGTCAAAAGAAATGAAGCCAAGAGTACCCCACACTGCCAGTGTAGGACCAGGTTTCCTCTAACATTTTCTGCTTCTTAAAGAGGATTCTTAGAGACTGGTTTATACAGATTGATGGCATGCATGGGACAGATATCTGTGCCAGGCAGCAAGGCAGCAGTTCAATAATCTTTGTGACTAGATAGGAGGAAGAGATTAGTTTGTACTAGCGGATAAGTATATTCCAAGAGATTAAAAAATAAATTAAAAAATAAGAGAAATTATGATCAATTAACTGAAAAATAAGAAATATCATTACTTAAAGAAAACATTTTACTGAACTGAATTCTATCTACAAGGCTGTGTTAATGATCTGTGCCTTGGTGCTAAACAAAATATGATTATCTTTTCATTTTTTCATTCTATGGATAAACATTGCTGACATTTGCAGGCCAAGATTTTTGGACAGGAGCTTACAACTCCATCTTTCTTTGCTTGAGGATAATGAGTACAAAGTGACGTTTTAGAAAAAAAGAAATAATTTTGGCAAGAAAAAAAAACACTGTAGAAAACATCCCTGATACTGAAAAATTTTTACACTTACCTATTAATATGTTTATTAACTGTGCAGTAATTTTTCCTAGTTAGTGATATTATTTCATTAATTAATATTTAAATAATAAATTAGTTAAATAGTGATATTCACATTATATTCACTTTAAGTATTAAAATGTTGTTACTTACAGTATTTGCATTTTTGATTTCATAATGATTTTATTATTTGTATCTGGATACTCCTAAAATCTTTGCTTCATCCACAGCTGAACTCAGAGCCTAAATTTTAAGGAGATAAATGGGTAATATTCTTGTCTCAAAGGTTATATCCTTGCACTGAAGGTAGGAACATTTTGAAGGTCATATAAAAAAAATTGCATTGCTGACTATTTACAGTGAGATCTGAATTTGAATTCAGTGTCTTAAACTTAAGAACATCCTCTTCTTAAGGGCTAGAGCAGTTCAAAAATTGTTGATAGCACCATTAAGACACATTCAATACCCACATTTTCCCACTATATGGAAAAGGTCATATTATCTCAAAATTGTTTTCTGATTAGATCACAGAGAAGTTTGAATACAAATGTAAGTAAATGAAAACCAGATTAAGCAGCACTTGAGATATAATCCAATTCACCTAATTTAGGCTGTCTTGCCTGATAGTCACCCAGGCTACTTTTATAGTCAATGGGCAGAAAAGGACTTCTAAAGAAAAATTCAGTCAAGCCTAAAATATTGGTTAGGATTATCTTGAATTAACTCCAAGACAGACCAGACTAATTACTAGAAAGGTACTTGATGTGCTTAGTTTAGAACAGAAACATATTTGAAGATTTCCTTCATAAATCCACTTTTAGAGGATTTTTAATGAGAACCCACCACCACTCTGTCCAATTGTATTTCAGTTTTCATTATAAATAGTTGATTTGAAATACACTATTAAATATATTTGCCCTCTCTCTTGGCTTTGTAATTCTTGTTTTGTTTTTCTCCCAAAGAAGGATATATAAAATTTCTTCTTTTTTTCTCCCTTTTTATCAAAATCTGAAAAAGAATGCTCTTATTTCTCTAAGGTTTCTATCCTTAAGTTAAAATAAATTTTTGTTTATGTTTAAAAAAATGAAAATATTTAAATGTGCTTTCTGATATTTATTGTTAATATAAAAAGAAGAACTGTAATTCCTAACACTGTCAGAACTGTATAGACTTGATGTTAAAAACACTGAGAAATATTTTCTATCCACAGAATATGGGAAGAGACTGTTACATTCAGTAAACCTCTCATTTCAATCAATTCTTTTTCCAATTTCTGTTTCTATGAGAACAATTTTCTATGCATTCTTAGCTCCAAAAATAATTATTGGACTCTTGAAATCTGCAATTCAAATTATTTCTTTAAAATTAAGGCAAATTAAAGCATTCTGATTGGGTATTTTCAATTTCTTATTGTGACATTGAACCACAAAGCCAATAACACAATAAGCTAGGTAATGCATTTGAGACTATTTTCTAGTCTTTCCCCAAAGAGGTTGCTGGATCCATTCAATGTAGCAGCATAAAATATAAATGAAGTCATTTATGAACTGTTGTAACTCAAATCTTGTTCCAGGTCGGAGTTGAAAATGAGACCTAATCTTGTGTTTTCCTCATATTGGGGAAAATAAATAACGTTGTTTTCTAGCACATGAGCAAAATATTACTAAATTAAAAAAAAAAAAAAAAAGGAGAAATGGAACTATTTGTAATGGTTATATTAAAATACAAAATCACAGTGAATGTCTTTTCTTTCAAACAGCCTATGGCTGTTTACAGTAACTACATGACACAAAAGGGCAAATTGTGCTCTGTCAGAGAAAACAGCCTGAACTCAGGTTAGATACATCATGAATGCTAGAGTATAGACACCAAATTGTTCTCGGAAGGATTTCTACTGAGATGTAGAAAAACAAAAAGAGGTAATTGGACCTTGTTTTTAACCATACACCAAAAAGTAGAAATTCAGAATCATTACATAACTTTTTACTTAGATTCTATCGTTATGCAACATCCAAGCAAGGTTCTTATATGAGGATGAATCAGAAGGGGTCTCAAATTCAGAAATAGTCTTGTCATTCAGATCTTCATTTAAGAATGGTATTAAATACAATAGTTCTTGTTTTATTTGTATTGAAAATACCATCTGCCTATTAGTGCACTGTAGGAGAAAATCATCCTTGGTTTTTCTCCCCTGTATTTTATTTACACTTACCTTAGATTTGCAGGCAACCTTTGATATTGCACAATCTATTAAGTATTAGTCTGATAGCTTAAAATGTTAGTTTTAGTAAAGTTATCATCATTAAAAAAAAATAAAGAAAATCTTACACTTCAGTATGAGGAGATATAACCATTCGTTGTGAACACCATCTTACAGGAGGAATGGAAAGAAGTCCTAGAATAATGGAATACTGGTCTGGTTTAGACTGGACCTTTGGAAATCATCCAGTCTAATATCTGTTCAGAGCAGACTATTAACTAAGCTGAATACACGTATGAAAATAGATCAGGTTGCATTGAGCCTTTCCAAGTAAAGTTGTGAAGATCTCCAAGCACAGACACTTCACAACCTCTGTGAGCAACCTGTGAGAGTGCTTTAGCACTCTTATGGCAAAGAAACATTTTGGTTGCTTTTTTGTCTAATCTGAATTTCCTTTATTGCATCATTGCTTCTAGTATTTCTGATATACAACACCGAGGATAGTCTTTTCTTTATCCTCCAATTAATCAGGTGAAGACAGGCATTATATCTCTGCTTAATCTTCTCTTCTTTAGCCTGAACAAATTCCATTTTTACATCAGGTGCTCTGACCTCTTAAACATCTTGTTGGCCTTCCACTGGCTTGTTCTAGTCTGTCAATGTCTTACTTGTACTGACAACCCTAAAAATTTATACAATGCTCTAAATTTGGTCTTAAAGTCAATGAAGGAAAAATAACCACTCCTCTTGACCTACACCACACTCTTGAAGTTAACCTTCACTGGTGCAAGGGTACATTGCTGATCTACGCTCAGATTTTGTCCACTGAGACTACTATATCCTTTACACAAAGCTACTTTCCTGCCAGTCAGCCCCAAGCATGTAAGTGTTGTGTGGATTAACTGCCTCGGTGCAACAAGGCATTTGTTTTTGCTGAGCTCTGTGAGGTTTCTGTTAGCCCATTTCTTCAGGCTGTCTCCTCAGTGGCATCTTAATGTCACCCATGAACCTGATGAGGATGCAGTCTGTCCTACTGTCCAGGCTGCTAATGACGATTTTAAATAGTATTGATGCCACCACAGTCTCCAGGAGAAATGTCCTTGTAACTGCATACCTGTCCAAATTTGAACCCTTAACCCCTACCATTAAGCAGACCTGTGCCTCCCACCAATTTATAGTCTAAACATCCAGATCATATCAGTTCAGTTTGGGCACACCTGTGTCTCTTAACCAGTAATCTTTGAAATTTTTTTTCTTATCCATGACAACTCACACAGGAGGAAGTTTGGGTTTTTAGTTGAAAGGAGTATTTGGTTAGCCCCTGAGTTAATTAGAATATGTCATTGTTGCAGTGCCATGGCCTGAATATACAAGATGAGAAAGGCAGAACTGTTTAGCATGTGATAGTACTAGTCTTCTATTTCTTTCTCTGTCTATCCATTTGGCTTTCAAAAGAAAATACATGAGGCATACTTAAAGCAAATAGGCATCATGATTAATAAGGACATCACACTGAGACACATAAAACTGCCCTGTCTCCTTCATCTGTTCTTTTGGTGCAGTGATTAACCTTTGAGTTTATGAGTATTTTTGCACTTGCCTCAGATAAAATATTTTATGACTTCTTACCTTCCAGGCAACTTGGATTAAACTTATCAAGTCTGGGAAGATAGCGGTCCATAATGACTGTTCCCTCAGAAATCATATCTACCCTCTTACCAAATTATCAGAACATTTTTTGCACAAAACAGATGGAAACATCAAGACAAAAGACAAGATAACTTGTTAAGGTCACATTCCACTTTCCTATACATCATTCATGCTTAATTGATTCCCAACCCTTCCTAGAGACAAATTGCCATACATTATGAGAGCTGAGAATATGAAAAGATCATTTTCTTTTCCCCATTAATTCCCATTTGGAAAGGATTTTGTCTTTGCTAAAGTTGCTTTGACAGTCTGCTTGCTAATGACTGATCACTGCCTATCAACAAAGAAATAGTGCAGAATCAAGTAGATTTATCTTTTGGTAAAAGTACCTCTCTGATACAGAATTTCAGGCATTCTGCTCTCAGTGTCAGATAGGAAAAAAAGAAATAAAAGACAACCAAACAAACAAAACAAAAACCCAAACAAAAACAAACAAATAATAAATAAAATTAGTAAAAACAAACAACAAAAACAAACAACAACAACAAAAAAAAAACCTAAACAAAACCAGAGAAATCACAGAGATTCAAGATAAGCCACAAGATAAAACTTGGAGACTGTGCAGGTGAGCGGTTTAAAATACAGTTAGAAACAGGCTCATCACTGTTTGAAGAAAGCTGCTTAGCTTCCCTCTCACACCCACCTGACATCTTCTCCTACACTGTACAAAGAGGAATTCAATCATTTTGATGTATGTCTCCTGAACAGGGTAGATGAATAATTGAGTATCAAATCTGAACTTGCTATAGACCTCCTAATCATTTAGGGACATTAGAGTAACATGGGGGTGGGGGGGGGAGGGTGTGAAGAAAAAAAAAACCTGAAAGCGTTGCTGCTGTAAACATTATTTACAGATCTTGGATCTTTCTGTCTTTTCTGAATATGCCTTTTCTTATTAATTTAAACAAATACAGTGTTCAGGTGTTGCTATCTATAAAACTGCTGATATACTGATAAAGGAATACCCATGTCAGGGTGGAATGCTACAGTCAGTTCATACAAGATTACAAAGTTTTCTTCAAGGAACTTAATATCTAAAATTCCTCTAGCTACAACATTCAAAACCATAAATACTAAGCCAAAAATTGCAGGTAGCAATACAGATGGAAAATATATTATTTGGAATCCATACTGGTATAATAAAACTGCCAGTATACAATTCTTGGAGGTGGAAACCTGATTTCTGGAAGAGAATTACTCAGTCCACTGCTCATCTGCTCAAGCTATGTGAAAAGAAGTGGATAGAAATCTCTTCTGGTTTTATAGTGCTTCAGTTTACATAAACCACAGAAAAGCGCTGAAAGTGATCCCGGCCTTTAAAATCTTGACAGGTTCTATTCAGCTGAAGTCACGAGTATGCTAAATTTAAAAATGTTCCCATACATGAGTTGCCCTGTGTCCCACTTTGTCATCAGCTACATTTTGAATTGTTGGGCCTTGAACTATCATTTGGAACCATCCTTATGTTTTCAACTTGTACATTAGAAGTTACGTCAGTTCACAAGAATATACCAAAGATCCTCTTAGATCACACATAAGGATCACTCTCTATGTTGTGCATTTCCTCTTTTAGAACAGAAACCAGATGTTCCTTTGTGGGGTAATTTGGAAGTAGGATGAAGTAGAGACAAGGATCTTTTTTGGTAACTGTTACTAACACCTGCTTCATTTCCTTCAGCACTCTCAGGATGCTTTCATGTGCACTGAAAAAAAACGGAGAGGATAAGGAGGAAAAACAGGGGCTTTGTTTGCTGTATCCATTTCAGAGAGCAGCTTCAAATATCAGTTTGCTGTAGAGAGAAGTATCATCTCTGTACTTCTGTTTCTGGCAGAAATATAAATCATGAGCCTGTAAAAAGCCGTCTTTTATTTTCCCTAGAGCACAGCCATTTAGATGTAAACTCTTACAGCTTCATTGCAAAACCACTCTTCATGCAGAGGAACTGTCAGGTCAGAAGAGGAGAAAAAAAAATGAAACAGATGAATTTTCTTTGCAGTTTCTCGGTGGGAGAGCTCTGCTGAAGTGTTAGTCCAGCTCTACTGGTTTCTGAATCAACAGATGGCAGACAACAGTCCTTGTGTTTGTGTCCCATTTGGTAAATCACAGGTCACATCTGGTCTGGCCTCTGTTCTTTCTGAACAGATGGAAGTACACGTTGGTTATCGATTGCAGCAAGGAAACGGGAGATGATAGGGAGAAGTGTACGTGGTGGCGGGAAGGAAGGTGAGAATGAGTTAGAAATAGAAAAGGAAAAATGAAAGAAGGTTTAAAAAAAGGAGAGAAAAACTTAAAACGTCCAGTACCAAAAAATAATACAACTGGTGATAACTAAATATAACAATGCAGTAATATACAGATAAATGGCTATTAATTTTTTTTTCAAGATGTAATACAGAATTGTGAGTATTTGCTTAGAGAATACAACAAAAGTGAGCAGGTTAAATGCTTATGTGGTCTCCTACCCAAGGCTATTATATGGGAAAATAAAAGCCTGCTTTCAGTCCTAATCTCTTTCCACACGAGGTATCAAATAAAAATCAGAAAACACACAAAGAAATGTTCTCAATCACTGTCAATCAGAAGCTGTGTTTTAGACAGAGAAAACAAAAAAATCTGTTTTATTAGCTCACTTGTCATCTCATAGATAAATATAACAGAACTTTTTATATATTCTCAACTTCCTATAAAAATAATTCAAATTTTATTCTTTTATTTAGTTTATGAAAGTGTGAAAAATTTTCAACTTTATATTACTACTTTTAAGAAATCAAAACTACATGCAATATTAAATATTTCTACTGATTTTAAATGGATATTTCATTTTTAGTTAGAATTTGAGTTTTAATATAGAAAAAATAAGTCTCAAAATTCTGATATATGTGACTTTCAAAAACTGTAACTAAGGTAAATCTTGAAACTGTATTTTCTATCATAGCCTCAAATCCACACAGAACAAACCTTTATAAATATAGAAAACTCTTGCTGTTGCTAGTAAGGAAACACACACATGCAGCACAGACTTTGTAAATATTCACACAAAATACAGGCACTGTTGATCCTTAGGCTAGGTGCAAAAATATTTCACACTTGCCAAATACTACCATACCAAAACAAACATTTCTTTTTGGTGTCAAGAAGCTAGATGGGCCTGAATAACTTGGCATAAGACAATGTAATTCAGTCATTCCGGCTCTCTAATTGGAGCTATATATGAAGAGCTCTGTGTCCTCCTGGAATGCAAGAAGTTTAATTTAGTCACTCCATTTAAACAGGCTCCTTTGAATCTGGTCTCTTGGTGATTTACACATTTATACAGTCTTAAGGTATATTTTGACATGTGGCATGAATTGATCACACTATCTAATACTACCACTACTGCTAATAATATAACCATTTTTAAAATAAACTGTTCAACAATTTTCCCATTTGGCCATTCAGGTGTTTCTGTTTTATTTCAGCTTAAATAAAGCATAATTTAGGGTAGCTTTATAAAGGATAAGACTATTAGTGGTTTTGAAAAGGCTGGAAGATTTTCAAACTAGACTAGGCTAGAACAGAACATATATACAAGCTGATTTTTTTTTCTCTTTCTTTTTGTTTCATGTCAATGTGAAATTTAACATGGGCATTTGTACCTAGCTTTCATCCTAGAAATAATTTTAGAGAAGGAAAACTTTTCCCAAATACCTGGCATGTATTTAACACATACTTTTTCTACCATCCTAGTATTTCCTGTTCTTGTACAAATCCCCTGAAGAGCCGGAAAGTTTATTGTTGTTTTCGGAGTGTTCTGCTAAGAGCAAACATTTTTGCATGCTTATACAAAATCAGAAACAGGCTTAATTACCTTTTGAGATAACATCTTTGTTCTTGACTTTACTGCAATGTACCTGTAAGGGTACAAGCCTCAACTCTCTTCTATCCCACAGTCAAAGCACATAAAAAGATCCCTGTCTTATTTGCAGTTGTATCAATCCCCTATCATGCACCTCTGGACAATTTACATAGTATAATAGACTGCAACTACTACACAAAGGGTAGTGGGTGATGGGACCTTCAAACACCAGGATGCACAGTAAGCAAAAACCACCTGGTTAGTCATCACTAGAAGATCTGCTACTAGGGCTGGCCCTGCCCAATCAAAACTTTTAAATACATATAGAAGGGAATAAACTTCCTGTGGAGCATATAAAAATACGATGGGGAAAACAGTCTGGGTTATTCCAACCTCACGCAAAGGCAAACTCATTTGTGTAATTGCTTTTGCACTAGGTGGGTCAAGCAGGAGGATGGAGAATTACAATGTATACATCAAGGGAATCTGATTTTGGGCAAAAATAGTCAAAGAATTAAATTCTATGGTGTTAATTGCTATGTAAGGCCATATATTATCACTTTCATGGTGGCTGTGTGCCCATCCCTGCATTGGGTGCCTTGTTGCACCCAACTCTGCCACTCTGAATTTGGAGATCTGAATTGACTCTCTCTCAAATGCCATGTCAAGGATATTGCTGTAAAAACCACCGAGATTAATGAAAAATGAACTTTGATTAAACTGGACAAGCACAGTTGTGATGAAATTATAATTGGCTTCAGCAGTCAAGAATCCAACACCACGCATCATCTTTCCTGCCCTGAAAGACTGTTATGAGAGACAGAGCCCAGGCTGGGGACTAAATGAATTCATCGGACATTTTATAAAGTTAGTTCCACTAAGGAACGATATCAAAAGACACGGAAAGCTATGGTAGTTAACTGGGCATGATATAAGTGGTATAGAAAAAGGGGTGAATACCGTCCTGTTTTCATCTGAGATAGAGTTTATTTTTACCCTAGTAGCTGGTACAAAGCTGTTTTCCTTTTAATATGAGAGCATGTTGATAACACACTGATGTTTTAGTTGTGGCCAAGCAGTGCTTCCCCTAAGTCAAGGACTTCTCTGTTTCTCATGCTCTGCCAGTGATGAGATGCACAAGAAACCAGGAGGAAGCACAGCCAGGTCTCCATACCAAAAGAATATCATACCATGTATATAAACTGGAGGCCTGGTCGGGAGAGGCCAGTCAGTGCTGGAGGAGGTGCTGGGCATTGATCAGCAGGTGGTGAATAACTCTATGGTGAATTACTTCAGATTTTTGAGTTTTATTTTTCTCTTCCTTTTCTGTTATCTCCATTTTCATTACTATTAATTTCATTATTACTAATATTCCATTTTACTTTATGCAATTATTAAACTGCTCTTATTTCAACACCTGAGTTTTACCTCTTTCCAGTTCTCCTTCCCATCTCACTGATGGGGAGAGGGGGAGTGAGGCAGCGGCTGTGTGGTACTTAGTTGCTAACTGGGTTTAAAACATGGCAGAAAGTGAAAAAAAATTATGCCCACATATCAAAAGTGTTGCTGAGCCTGGCTTTCTGTTCAGTAACAGTCCCAGTTATGAAGGTTTTATTTAAACATTACTATTTGTTTTTAAAGAAGTATTCTTTACATGAACTTTATCTCTAAACTTTATTTATATTTTCAATATAGGAATGATTAAGGCCTGACTTTCTGTTGGAAATTTTCAGGAAATTTTTGTGGTTACTTTTCCAGTACTAGGTTTGAAGAATATGGACAGAATTTTGGGGAGGGCTGAGCTGTGTCTTATCCTGGATTTAATTGAACTGATAAACTTTCATCGACTTTGATCACAGAGATAGTTCAAAGAAAGTGTTAAGAAAAATATAACCACTGCATATAACTCTGGAAATGGGAAATGTAATCTAAAACCAGTGGGTTGGTAGAATAAAGGAGGTGTGTAAGTGAGGCAAAATCAAAAATTCTGAAAGTGTGGCAAGAAAGAGACTATAAAATATATGGGACTTAAGAGAGCTTTTCAAAAAGTTTTGTGATGTGCTACAAGAAAACCAAGGGCTTGTATTATACTATACCAGAGGAGTCATAATACATTTTTTTTGTTTCCTTCAGTTTATTAATATGCCAGACACACCTTCTATATTGGTCTATACAATCTGCATACCAATGGATATCCTTAGAACTAAATTTCAGACTTAAAAATTATATGTATTTCAAAGTGAAGAAGACTGGGCAACCTTAAATTCCAATATAAAATAATAGCATAGTGTACTATTAAGGTTTCTTGGAGTCCCAGACCTCACAGAGCCTTCTCAGAAAGACCAGCAATATTGTTCCAAGTAGTCCCTGTTCCTGAAGCACTTCAGGATTTCCCAGAATTAATGTATACCCCAATTGCATCATAAACCCAAATTGTGATGAGATCTGACTACGCATTTAACTTCCTTCATTGTGCTCCCCTCCATTGAGTCATGTGTTTTCACATGAATAAAAATCTGGTTCCAAGCCAGAAAAGAGTCAGAAAGACTTCACATATATCACCAGGATCAACAATGGGGAAACCAGGAACAGACTGAGGGAGCATGCCTGCTTCTTAATCCGGACAGAGTCTGTTGAACAGTAGTTAATATACACCATTTAACTGGCCTTGATATGCCCCTTCCATAGCTGCTCTTGAGAAGTTCATGAGCACTACGTAGGGCCCAATTCTCAGGCTGCTTATTTTAATGAAGTAGCAGAATTTAAGAAAATGAAGAGGAATAATGAAAATTACCTCAATATAAATATAAATCACATTCCTCTATGCATTTGTTGATTAATTCCTCTATGCACAGGTTAATTAATTCTGAGCTGTGGCTAAGCCCTCCTACAAGTCAGCCTTCTATTTAGGAAAGATAAAAGATAGAGAAGCAGGAAATGCATGATAAAAAAGATTCTTTTCCTGAGACATAAGATTCTTTTTCCCTTTTCATTTCACTTTTAAATAAATCTACTTACTTTAAGATAAAAAAAAAAAAAAGATACATACATATGTCAACCTTTAGATAGATTTGCCCAGCATACTAAAAGGGTCAACATTTCACCTGACAACATCTCACCCGACAACCTTCTGAATGAGAATCAAAGATTCTTAGGTCTGTTAGTGTTGCTCCTTAGAAATATTGTAATGTACTGGTTTGGACATAGCAATCTAGCTGACTTTTTATAAATGGAATTATTGTTTTTCAATTGTTTCATAAATCCATATTATCAAGACCTGGTAGAAAATCTAATTCATCAGAAGTTTAAATCTTTTGTTCTGAGTACAGGAGAATCTTTTTCTCCTACTTGTTCTAACAAAAAAAAAAAAAAAAAAAGCATAATGACAAACTCGAAGGTCTCCACAGCTGTTGGTGAATTACAATGCATAAGCCAGACACATGGCAAGAATTACCCTTACATACCTCAATAGACTTGAGGTACCACTAATCCAAATGTACACTATTTAATTCCTGGAAATTTCAATCTACAAACAATTTATGTTTACTGTTTTCTGTTGGGGATAGGCCAGAGCTGGGAGCTGAGTTTGAACTGTGGAGAGATAACATTCCAGCACAAGAGACCAAGATTTAGGCTTCTGTGACTCCCTGAAGCAGCTGGACTGATAACAGGCAGACGGACAAGACAACTTAGCAACATTTAATGACCCTTATAACCCAATAGAGTTACCTTTACTTATCAGAAGTTCTTCCCCTAGTATTGTGTGTATCCTATCCCCTAAAGGAGTTTTAAATAACCACTCCTTAGTTCTAGGTTTTTCCTTAGAGACCCCTATAAAATGCTGTACCCTTCCTTTAATAAACTAGTTCGCCATTGTTCCATCAACCCTGTGTATCTCCTCATTCTGTCATCACGCTGCAGCCCCTGCCCCCCCGCCACGGGCAGGGCCTGCTCCTCAGAGGAGTACTGAGGGGTTTCACAGTGGACTCAAGTTACCCTACGACCCCAAACCGGGTCAGTTTTCTTCATGAAAAGCAGTAGTAATTCAGATACCCTTTCTAGCTTCTACATTACACACAAACGGATACTACTGTATTTCCCCTATAACCTTTCAATCATTTAAAAACTTTCCTGCTCTCAATAAAAACCTTCTCTTAATAAAAGTCATTCATCAAAGTTTTACATAAAATGGACTGTTTCCACTGACTTAATCATGTGTTACTTGTTTTCCCCACCCCATGATAAATATTTTTTTTCTACAGTTCATAATTACTCCTAAGGTTACAGGAGACTTCATAAGGGATAAAACCTTTAATTTTCATTCTGTTGCAAGATTTCACACCAGTGTCTGAATCTTGTATCCCTTGTGTGCTGACATTAGAAAGCAAAATGATTCAAACAAACTGCAATCAAGTCTTAGTCGTACTTGATATTTATTTTATAATATTATAATTAGAGATTATCCCGGGGTCCCTGTTCTTGAGAGATGACAAATCTGATATCCATTAAAGCTCAAGTGAATAAATTCTATGAAAATATGTGTCTGTTGCTTCTAAAATAACTGAAAACAAGATCAAAAATGAAAGTCAACTGCTCTGGCACTGGCATTTTAGATAGATTTTAGGACTTGGAAAGAGAAGTCCCACATTGTTTACTATATAGTCATTTAAATGTATCACTCAAATATGAATAAAAGCATTCAAAAGTATTTTGAATACTGAAAGATTTAGACAAAAGTGATAGATACCCAGTGACTATATACTGTACTTCCCCAATGTCACTTCCATATGCCATTTAACATAAGTACTGACATGCTTAGACTTAATAGCTTTGATTGCAAATCAGTGGGCACCATTTTCTGAATAAAAGTGGTTTTTTTATTCCTTTTCTTTCTGAATTAAGACTTTGATGTAGGCTTGGTTCTTGTGTTTGTAACTGGAATTACACACGGGGAATTGACCGCCATAGATTACTGTTGAACTGCAACATAAGCAAGTCTGTGACAAAGAATATCATATTTCAGGCACCACAGAAGTGGGAAGCAATAATTAAGATTAATTAGAGAATCTTAGTCTGCTTCTCTTATGAGTATACAGTACAATTTCTGATTCAAAATGTGTAAGACTTGCCATCTTCATGGTATTCACAACCTTTACCTGATACTAAGCCATTTTGGTTTTTCTTTTAATCATCAGGTTTTTGGTATTGGCTTTATGACTCATTTGCTGCACACTACTCAGCCCTGTACACATTAGAGCCCTACTGATTTCCTAATCAAGTGCTCTATGAGGCTATAGTTTCCTTCATAGAACACTATAGTTCTTCAATATGTCTTTCATCTTATGCATTTATTATTTATGTAAAACAATTGAGAAAAAAAAAGTTTGGTTTTCTTTTTTTCTGAAAAAGGAATTCAATACCCAGAGAGATTGTATTCAAAGAGTGTTTAGATAGAGATGCTTAGATATTCCTTGCCTGTGCACTTAACAATTTACCTCATACAAAACATTCAGAGCACAATGTTTTTCATTTGTGACACCAGCAGCTTGCCACTTCAGCAAATCAGATGTCCAAGTTCTCTACTGCAGAAATGAGGAACCCAATTCTGGGATTAAACACCAAGCAGCAGCTCCATTTCAGTTATCTGTGACAATCAGAGAAATAGAATACATCTTTCTGAGACTCTTGTCAGTTGCTCAAAATAGGTGTGGTAATTGGATGCTTCTAATATTATTTTCCTAAAATAAAATTTGTGCTTAATTTTCCCCAGTTTTTTAACTTTTTAACTACATGAGTTTGTAAACTGATAGACAACATTCTCTTTTACTACACAAACCTTATTAAACTATAGAACAGGTTTATATTTTACACTAAATGAGCCAAGACACCTGTGAAAAAGTATTATATGACTAGATAGTTTAAAAATGAAAGGTGTATTGCAATTAAAATACCTCTGCATAAAGTGATCTACTTTAAAATATTTTAGATACTGTTTAAAAGATCACAGTCATTCTTAAAGGTTTCCTTTTGGGTCAGGATTTCAAACAGCATAAAGATAAATTCATTAATAGATCTCAGATTTTGTGGTTAGTAGAGATGAATGACATCTGAGGTAGAAAATATTGATGTGATAAAACAAGGATTGAAGGTTAATTTATTATCTGATTGCAAGTCATGTTTGGAAACTTGGAAACTAGATGTTTGATTTACTGCCAGAATGTTTGACCTCTACAGGGTGAGAATTTGTATAATGGAGGGAGTGTATGTTCACTTCAGCATGCATGGGAAGTAGCTGGAAATAATTTAAATGGAGATCAAAGACAATTTTCCAGGGGGAAAAAAAAGTGCTTATTACTTGTCTATGCAAAAACAAAAGATAAGAAGGAGACTGTGGGTTCAGGTATACCCTGTGGACAATATGACTCATCCTGTTAACGATAATGTTAGAGTTAGATTTCAGTTTTGGGTTGCATATCCTAAAAACATACCTTCATTAATGGACCTTACTGTCCTGTGCAGTTAAAATAAAGACTAGTAATATTACAGTTAAATGCATTTAGTTATGGAGCAGGCAGGGGGTTCTGGCAAATTATCAAGGACAAGGGACAGAACAGGTTGATTCACTTGAAGATCACACTCGGTCACCATTTTTCGCTAGTAGTTTTATAGGTTTAATTTTACTTTAGAGTTTGCTTTCAAGGCTGTGAGAGGTAAAAACCCCACTCATTTGTTTAGTCCTTACAGTGCAGTACTTTTTTCCTATACTGTTTTCTGAAGAGGTTGCTGTGGTGCTCTCCTAAGTTCAGGTAACTAAGCATGCCTTTGGAGACAGAGCCACTGCCTTAATTAAAGCAAGGGAAGCAACTCTAACCCTCATTCTTGCACCCATCCACCTGATTTTAATTAATATTTTCCTTTGATAAATTCCATCTCAATTTTCACTCCCAGAAAATCTACTTTGGGCTGACTAGAACAATTCCCATTTCACATTGTGAAATACAACCCGAATCATTATTCTCTCCAGTGAGATAAGTGTTAACTAATAGAGATTTTTCTCCATTTCTTCACTATCCATATGCATCTCCTTAATACCCTGGGGGGTTTATATGAAGTCTATTTCTGTATTAATTACTTAATATACTGTTTAGTTTTGTCTCTATATTTTTTTGTCAGTTCTAAGGATAACAACAATATTTATTGGAAGTTTGCACGATTATACATGTAGCAGTCAGGATTTGTTTCCTTAAAGAAATGATTTCTATTTCTGTTACTATAGAATTTTCAATTATCTGGTAAGTTCGTCCGGGGGAAAAAAAAATCCAAACCCAACAAAAACCGAAAACACCAACAATTCATTAATACAAAGAGATATTCTAAGAACAAAACATTTCCGCAGACTTATACATAAGCCATATATATTACTTTATGAATTAGATATTTGCAACAGTCTTTAATTTACAGGTGTGCTTCAGATCTGTACTGGTTTAATATTTAATACATAAGCTTAGTATTACTTTAGATTGCTTGATTAATTACCACTGATTTATTACCATTACTTGACTGTTTGTGACATTAGAGAGTGCAGTTTGTGGATCACTTGAGATGATTGCAGAGTCTTCATGGGTCCCATCGAACAATTTTAGAAGACAATGAACTTGAAGACAGTTGACCTTAGAAACTGGACACCTTTTCAGCTTTTATGAAAAGCAATGTCTAAGGCTAAACAGTAGATCCTTCTAAAACTGAACATATAGTTGGAACGTTAGAGTTCCAACTATATGTTCAGTTTTAGAAGGATCAAATAAAGTCATGAGCTTCTTCGTTTATAGTATCACTAAAAGATGAGTATTTCTCTCTCTCCTCACACATCTAATTTATAATCTAACAGGACTATGTCCATTTCTGTTCAGTATCTTATGTGTCATCTTTAGGTCAGTAATTTTGGCTTACTTACGTTCCATTTTCTGTTTAAGACAGCACAGACACCTGTAAGTCCTCTAGGTAAAGATATACTTAACCCAGATTTACCTTATTGTATGCTTCCTGATTTAAATCACCCCTTAATTGTAGGTAATACCAAAACCAGCTGAATCACTTCCATGAAGCTGCTGGCCAAACAACCACACATCTTAAGCACACATATGAATACTGCTTAACACGGCTCCACTCCTGCAAGCCTACAGTTCGTTCTAGTTCAAAGATCTTTATTTAAAGGGGTTTAATGAATTTAAGTTGTCAAATTATATGCTATACATAGACAAAATACCATTTGACAACACTATGTGCATTACGTGCATAATTTCCTAAGAAAACAAAAGTTCATACAAGTACATGTATCTTATTTATACAAAAATAGTGCAAAAATAGTGTATAAAATATATGTAAAATAAAAGCACATAAAATGAAATTGTATTCCTTTGAGTGGTAAATGGATATATCTGTCTAGATGTTTCATCTTACATATGATAGAGTAGATAGACAATCAGTTAATAATTTAGGAATAAAATTAATGAGTTAGCTATAAAACTGTACCATTCCCTTATCTTCCAGGGAAGAACCAGATTTCCTTTTGGCATAATGTTTTCAAAAGTGTGCCAGTTTGGGTGAGATTCAGTGCAGGTGTCCACATATGATTAAGGCATCTCATGGCCTGGGAATATCTAGGTAACGCATTCAATAACAACTAAGAAGTGCCCTGGGTTATTCTAAAACAGCTGTCTATTGTTGGTTAACTCAACAGCACTCCAAGTCCGTTGAATGTATGGGTTGTAACAGGAGCCTGGATACTTAAATCTCCTCTAGACACCTACAAAGACATGCCTTTATCTGGAACTAATTTCCTTCTTTTGTGTAAACAAAAGTCTTTCAGAATGTCTATGCCCACTCAAGTGTTTAAGACTGAAGACATTCTGATCCTCTATCTAAGTGCTAATATAATTAGGGAAAAAATATTTCTTTTTCCTTGTTATCTTAAGAAAAAAAAAAATCTGTACTTTTTATTTTATCTGTTTACATATCCAGTAGAACTTGAGCTGGAAAAACAGAATCATTCTTGTCTTGTTTGATTGAAGTCCAAAACTTCTATTAATTTTGGAACAAGTACCAGGAGGGATATTAACTTAAAAAATATTTCAATAAGAAAATGAAGGAAGAAAGGAAACAAACAAGCTGGTAAGAAAGAAAAGAAAGAGGAAAAATTCATTTCTAAAAACAGTTTTAATTAAAAAAAAAAAAAAGGTAGATTTTGAGAATTGTGCAGAAAAAGACACCCTGAAGAAGTTTAGGTTTACTAATAAGTTCACTAATTCTCTTCAGGCTTATCTCAGAATCAGTTTCTGAAAAAATTCTATATGATGAAGGATAATAGACTTACCCTATGTCTGAGTAAGCCACAGAGAGGTCTTGAAACTTCTTAAAGCAGAGCTTTGAAGACAGACCATCATAGGATGATTCAGACTGAAAGGGACCTCAGGAGATCTTTAGATCACCTTACCGCTGAAAATGGGGTCAGATGTGAGGCCAGACCAAGTTCTTCAGGGATTTGTCTAGTTGGGTCTTGAAAACCTCTAAGGATGGAGACTTGAAAAGATCTTTTGGTAATTTGCTACACTGCTTCACTGTCCTCATGGTGAAAAATATTTTCTTCCTATCAAGCCAGAATTACTTCTGCTTCCCTTTATTCCTGTTGTTTCTCATCCTCCAGCCATACACTACCTGGTGAAAAGCCTGGTTCTGTCTTATTGGAAACTTCCATGTAGATGCTATGTTTCACCCAAAACCATTTCTGCTCTAAGCTGAACAAGCCCAAGTCATAGATAAAGGTGTTAAAATATACTATAACAAAGATACTGCAAATGCACAGGTGGAGAACCAGGTTTTGTCCCTCCTTCATTTAAGCTCCTACTTTATAAAAGCCCCGCTCTCTGCTAAGATGACAGAATGGCAAGCAGAGAAGGTGACCTGATTTGTGCAAAATTTCTAAGTAAGAGAAATACTGTATTATCTCTCTCTACCTTTATAAGACTTCCTTTTGAAGTCAAGAATGGCTTTCTCAGAGCAGATAATCAAACATACTGCTGCAAGGTTTTATTTCTTTGCACTTTACTCATCATGCCCATCAGGCCCAGTAGTTCATCTCTCTCCCCATCTTGTATTCTCCTCCAATGATAGCATATCTGTTACCATACTTAAAGCAAAATCCAGGATCCAATTAGTGCTGATATTTGTCCCTATTTCATATTCCATCTTTTCTAGCTTTTCCTTATAACATGTAACTAATATTCTCTTTTATACTTAATTTCTCACTTCCTTGTATCCCTCCATCTTTTTCATACTGATCTCCACTCTGAAATGCATTGAGGCATTTAAAAGAGGTTATTTCCAGCAGTGAACAGTGGTGTGTTTGAAAGAACTCCCCATGACTTAAGGACAGGGGCTTGAGAAATAATCAAATCATTTGTAAGTTTATTGCTTTTCAGAAAACAATACAAATAAGACACAGATGCTGAATAAGTCACTCCATCTCTGTTTAAAATACACAATAGCTAGCCGATTTAAGAAAAATCACTCTCACATTTTTCAATGGCATGGTCTGTTTCCACATCTCATGTGTCTTTAAAACCAAGTGATGCTTATTCTTTTTCTTTCCTATGGCTAAGGCTTTACAGGACAACAGCTTGGCCTTTCAGTTTGTCTGAGTGGAAGGGAGCACACAGAACTACTGATTATATTTTGCCTATTAGGTGAACAAATAGAGACTTCTGGTTTCAAGGGTGCTAATCTGGAAGCTTTCACCAGTGGTACAGTTAGCTGAGAAAATATGTCTGTGAACAAAAGAGTATTAAAGTTTTCCATGAAGGTTTGGTACCTGCTTTGAGTACTTGAAAGGAAGAAATATTTTGGGGAAAATTAGGTTGAGTAAAAATCTTACATAAACTAATTTTAGAAAATAATTCCCCCTGTGAAACAGAACTACTGTTTCTCATGTTTTTTTGGGAGGTAGTGGTGCTGTTACTTGTCCATAGTTTTCTTGTTAGAAAAGCCTCGTGCTAGCACCAAAGTCAAACAAGAAAAACTCCTTTTAATAAATAAAACCTACCAGGTTTGCAATCTAGCTGCCTTTTATAAAATGTATGTTACAATTATTTTAAACCTAAATAATTTTGCTTTTGTCTTTGTAGGCCGTTGTGTCAGTTCTGCACTATCTTCCCACACGACACCACGCCACAATCCCTTCTATTGTAAGTCTGCCCAGAGCACCACACAGGCTTTGTCCTGATCATGCTGATAGTATGCAAACTTTCCTGCTACTAATTCTGATTTCAGTTAAGTGATACAGAAGGAGACTACAGGGCCTCAGACAAGGGTCTCCTAAGAGCAGTCTTTAGCACACAAACTTTTATCCCACCAAGGTATTTTATTGTTTTTATGGTGGGCTCTTCTGGGCTCAGTTGCTTTTCATCTCTGTCTTTTCCTCTCCCCTCCTGAAATTTTGAACAGTTCAATGACAGTCTACGAGGAAAAAAAAAACCAACAAAATAAACACCAAAAACATAAAAACGATAAGATAAAACAAACAAACAAACAAACAAAACCCAACCAAACTTAGAATACTCAGCTGTTCATGGAACAATCAAATTCTGTGACTAGATTAGAAGCAGAGAAATCAAGTTAATGTTATGAACATTAATGACATTCACATAACTCAAGAAAAATCAATCTCTTATGTAGACATACAGTATGATTAGATGAATAATTGGAATATGATATTTTCTCAACCCAACTCAAAGCACCAGACAAAGGCCCAGAGATATGAAGCTTCAACTTAAACTTTGTTTCACAGGAATTACTATGGACAAGACAAATACAATTATAAGAAAGTTACACAATCATCTCTAAAGGATTAGGTACAATGACCAGTGATTTGACATACGGCATGATTATGTCAAGTGCTTATAAGCTGCAGCTTTTCAAATGCTTATTGTCAATAAACAGTTATCTCTGCATTCAGATTAATAGATTGACACCTGGGTCATGCAATAACCCAGAAAAACTAAATGTTAGGACTAGAACATGGAGCTGCTCAACTATCAGTTGCAGTTCTTGCTCAGAATGGTCATACTCATACTGGTCTCAGTATGCCTTCTCTTTACATTATATACATTTTCTGCACAACTCTGGTACTTTATGATACAATGAAGGAATTAAGTTTCACATTTTTGGAAGCTTTATGATAGGAACTTTAGACTGGTGTCTTTACTCCTCAAATAAATTAAGCATGATTATGAAAACCCTGCTAAGAATCAGATACCTTTGTTAAATTTCTGTTTGTGAATAAAAATATTCATCTGCACAGTAGTTCTGCAGTGTTGCAGATTCTAAAAGCAAACACACACAGTCTCACACAAAACTGGAAGTGGAACAATTCCTCTTTCCTGTTTATTGGCAAAATGGGATTTTTGTCATATACCTCAAAACAATTTTTTTTTACATTTTTATGAAATTACAATTCAATCAACATTTATTAATACTTTTAATGCTTCTTATAGAAGAATGTTATTCGTAGCTAAATCAAGTCTTTCCTACCACCACCCGCTGAAAGTGGAAAAAAATGTTAAGGAAAATGGACCTCTATAATTGCTGTTGGGGTAGTTCTTTCCTTACAATCAATAAAGGAGGTCTCAAATCACACTTCCTTACAATGTAAGAACACTTCTCTGTTTTCCCTTTTTTCTCCACACTTTCTTGCATTTTTTCTCTATTAGGGTTTTTCCTTTTTTCTTTTTTTTTAACCTCATATTCACCTAAATTCTTTGGACCATAATTGTATGACCTGATACAGCTCAAACAGATTGCAACAAACTGTGTGTCTGTGCCATCATGTTTTAAAAGTTACAGTATGAAGAGTTTTTTATATGTGTC
>JAWWES010000168.1:43821375-43842095 GCA_035583135.1 Lophotriccus pileatus | reverse complement strand
AAACAGATTGCAACAAACTGTGTGTCTGTGCCATCATGTTTTAAAAGTTACAGTATGAAGAGTTTTTTATATGTGTCAATTCTTCAGATTTTTTGAGGAGTTTAAAATCAGTTTTCTGTATTCCTGAATGCTTAATATAACTTTGTATATATCTGTATTTTGTTCCTTTTTTTCATCACAGATAAACTGACCACAATTGTACCAATTTATGTGACATTCACTTGAGTTGAATGAGTTTAATTTGTGCATATATAATTTGCAGACATAACTACAATTTTGAAAATCTGTTGCCTCTACTCAATGGTAATGGCATTTTCTTTAAAATGATTTTCTAACAATCTCAATAATATCATCTTTTTTTGTACTCTCTCTTCTGAGTCTCTTTGTTGAGTCATTTTTGAATAGAAGTTGGGAATTTTCCAGATTTAAAACCTACATCTATAATGCAATTAGTTAAAAAAACAAACAAACAAACAAACAAACAAAAAAAAGAAAAAAAAACACCAAAAAAAGAACAAAATAAAACAAAATCATCTTTCTCAATGACCTTGTGGTTTAAAATCACCATTTTTGTCAAGAGAAGACCTGAACTGGATAAAGGGAAGAAGGAAATATTGATCTAGGTTTTATATTGTTTATAAAGATTATGGTGCTGTAACAGGCAGAATAAATATGCCCCAACTTCTATTTGCATCAAACACAAAACATAATTTGATTGTAGTTGTGCAGCATCAGGACCAGAGAAACATAGACTAAGATAAACCGTGGGGCCAAATGATAGATTGTATTTACTCTGCACTTATGACCATCTCCCCTGCACTCTGCCCACTGATCCATCTCCCTTAGGTCTCTTTTTGACATTACATGCTATGAGCAACTTCAAATATATTCCAATTTTCTTTTCTAAAACTATATGTCATGTCTTTCCCCCTCCAGAATTATCCTAATAATCCAAAACTTTCAGTAAGAATGTTTTTCATTAAAGGCAGTTTTAAGGATCAATATTTTATCATTGCTTCTTATTGACAGCTGTGGATCAATACATACAAAGCATAACATTTCACAAGTTTAATAAAAATTAGACTAACCATGACTTCAATATGCAAAGGAAACAATTAGAAATTTGCCAAAATATTATTTGAGTTTAAAAAGGCAAACACATGTAACAAAGTGTATGACCAAGCAGAACGAAGGTTGATTGTTATCCAGTGAAGTGATAAAGCTGAAAATTATGGGATAATCAACACATTTTTCCATTTCTTTGTTTTGATTAGAAAAATGTGCTTCAGGTTTTTTTTCTTGCCATGGCTTACAGAAAAAAATCTTAGCTATTCATGCCACTACGTTCATAATTCTGTAAAGGTGTTTAGAGGAGCTTTATGTTATCTGAAAGTGGAGAATTGCAACTTCAAGATCAGTATATGCCACTTCCATTTGGGCTCATGAACTTTTGTGGTAATTTTGTAGCTGGAAATTGTAAGCCCTCTGGAAAAAGAATCATTGAGGACCTTTTGTTCCTTTCTGATTTAGTTTGCTTATCTGTTATAAAGTTGAGATAAACAAGATTTTTGAAACATTTTGCAAAATCCTTTCTGAATTCCATGGGATATTATATCAACAATACAAGAGTTCATTTTAATGCAAAGCACTGAGAGGTGTTCATTTTAGAGTAACTTTGTGTGTAGACCTCATGAACGTTTACCAACAAACTTTCACTTCATAAAATAGCACGTTGCCATTTATTGCTAGCTTTCCTTGCAGCACTGTAAAGCAATGTTAATGTGAACTTTCAGTACCACTTCATTCTGTATAAAACCTGTATGTTACAAACCTGATGTGTTACACACTGTTATTTTCTTGTTGATTTTACCTACTTAAGCAGTTTTTTAGCTAAACATGAACTTTACCTCCACCGTTGGGATGAACTGAACTCACAGAAACAGCTGTGAGTTTTCTATCTCAGCAAAGATACAACACTGCATGTAATAACCTACATTCTTTCTACCTATAGGTCATAAAATTTAATGAATGCAGAATGTTTGATAAAGGTGTGTATAGTTAGATTTCATAACACTATTTAATTCTCAGTAGTGCAAAAATAAACACTACAGGGAGTTTATTTCTGTACCACACATCTGTATGTAAGTATGATTTAAATATGTCCATTTCAAAATCTGTTATTTGCTTACCCTCTTTTTTTTTTTTCCATCCAGGTAAACTGGCCACTACAAAGTCTACTCCTTGTAACAGAAGGTCAATAACTCCACAGAAACAGTAATTCCTAACAATGCTTAATCCAAGATGACCTGGAAATTAAATTTTAATCCTCTGATTTCAAACCGTATCAGTTTAAGACTGGGATAGTATATCATTCTCCATCCACAACTTTGATGTTCAGGTTCCTTCTAAAATTCCTTTCAGGAATGCCCTTACACATAAAAGTTTCTTTGTTTTCACACCAAAGTTCAACAGAAGCTCATTTGCTGGCATGTTAAAGAGAATTTCAATATCCCCAGTGTTTCTAACTAAGCTGTAAAGGATAAACCACTGCACAATATTTTCTGGAATTAAGGTCAGCTGTACAGGAAAAACAGGGGAAAAAAGAAAAAAATCCTTTTTCCAACTCTGTAATAGTTGTCTTATTTTTAATTCTATTTAAAGTAATGTTCGTATAACAAATGTTATGTGCTCAGATGTTATGAACCTGTTTTGCTCTTTTTCATGTTCCATCAAATGAGAATGTCCTGAGGTACATTAGGCAAAGCATCACCAGCCGGTCAAGGGAGGTGATTGTTCTATGCTGCTCTTCTCTGGCATGGCCTTACCTTGAATATTTTGTGCAGTTTTGGTCACCACACTGTAAAAAAGATGTTAAGCTATTAGAGAGCGTCCAAAGGAGGGCAACAAAGATGGTGAAGGGCCTTGAGCGGAAGCCGTGTGAGGAGGGGTTGTTCAGCCTGGAGAAGAGAAGACTGAAGGGAGACCTCATTGCAGTCTACAATTTCCTTGTGAGGGGAATAGGGGCAGGCACTGATGTCTTCTCTGTGGTGACCAATGACAGGACCCTGAAGTTGTGTCAAGGGAGGTTAAGGTTAGATTAGAAAAAGGTTCTTCACCCAGAGGTGTTTGGGCACTGGAACAGGCTCACCAGGGAAGTGGTCACAGCACCAAGCCTGACAGAGTCCAAGAGGTGTTTGGAAGATACTTTTGGGCACATGGTGTGACTCTTGTGATCCTGTGCAGGGCTTAGGTTTGGACCCGTTGATCCTTGTGAGTCCTTCCAACTCAGCATATTCTGTGATTCTGTGATTCTGTAAATACAGAAATGGTCATGTGAGGTTTGTGTTATGGTAGCATTTTACTGGTTTAGGAAGTCATTTTACATAAGAAAATAAACTCCCAGATGAACTGGTAACCTAGTAAAAGGATGCTTTCTCACCTTTTGAGTTCACTTTGGTGAAAGAACTAGCCTTTTCTTTATTGGCATTGTGTTGATACAATAGTACTTGACTATGGTCATCACTTAACAAGATGTTAAGGACCTAGTGAACTGTTGCTTCTAATACATGCTTGTGTGGTTTATCATCTAGGATTTGGAGGATTGGACTGATGAGAAAGCAGAGATTTCAAGTAGCAGGTTCATCCCACAAAATATTCTCTGTACAGCATAAAGGTCAGATCTAGAAACAAATAAGAATGAAACATGTGATTAATGTGCTTTGTCACTGAGAATACTACCAAATAGTTTTGAAGGAGAGTGTCTGGATGAGTGTCTGGAAACTCAAAAATTCACCAACATAATACATAAAACATACAAACAGTATACAAACATTATATAACTAGTGTACATAAATTCAAGTTTGTTGATGTGCTTAATAACCCATGTTACATTTCCTCACATGTCCTTTTCACAATGATAATGTATCCTCTGATGGAAGTGAGTTATTATATGTAGAGTTTCTACATGTAGTGAAGGTTTATTCATTTTTCGTAGAAAACTACAATATCTTCTATATCTACCTGACCAGTTATTCCTGGAAACTTAGAAGGGTTCATTAAATGTGCTGCATGTCTTCTGTATTGTTGCGCAGAGACAAACAGCAAACTGTTTCCTGCAGCAAACCAAGAGTTCTACTTCTAGAAGACAAAACAAAGCCTAAAGCAAGAAATCACCTCACATACTATTTTTTTCTTCATCATTCCTGTATATTCCTCACAATGTTATTTCCTCTATCTTTTCTTTCATAGTATCCTTTCTTCAAAGAACAGTCCTTACTGATCTGTTGGGGTCTGGACAATGAAGGTGTATAGAGAAAGCAAGCAGAACCTGCAAAAAATTAGTACAATCCGTTTTATTGCTAAATATATGGGATTAACCTTCTCACAAATTTTTTGCCAATCCCCACCAGCACCACCAGAAATAAATGTATGAATGACAGACTGCTCCATAAAATCCTATAACTAAGCTTACAATCTCTGGCACCAACTATAAATTCAAAGTGTGAAATGGGATTAATTCATTCCCAGTGAATTAGTGTCTGTGTTAATAGAGTTCTAAATATATAATCATATAAATGCCAGTAAGAAAAATCTTAAACAGACTTTCACTGTGCAGTTATTTCCAATGTATACCCGGGAAACCAGCCAGCTCTGTTCACCTTTGGGAGCAATGCTTCAGATTTCTCCACAGTTGGACTTTCTGTCTAATATTCCATACAGAAAAACAGTCAGATCACGGGTTTTATCAAGCTTTGTTAGATCTCTAAAGCATCATGACTTCCTTAATTTTTTTCTGTCTCGCTCTTGGATTTTTGTATAGTGTAGCGCAGATGCCAAAAGGGAGGTCTTCAGGAGGTGTTTGATTTGGACCACAGCCATATTCTCTAACTTGGTAGGACGACATCTCATCTAGAGAGATACAGTTCTCTATAGGTAGGGAAAACAAGCTTCAACATTCTTGGTTTCTTGAACTTTAGCCAGATCTGTCTGTGAATATCTTGCTTAGTAGAATTGAGTTTTATTTAAACAGTACACTTCAGAAAATCACAGACTTTGATCAGTATGGGTTTTCTTGTGCTAAGGAGAGCTCAAAACCAGTGCTGTATCTTGAAAGACTATCCTAGGCCTTAAGTTGTCAGTCTATGAGGGGCAGTCAGATAAGTTCTTTTGAGTTGATTCAAGTGCTAATGTACACTTTGAAATGCTGTGTTCCAAAATTGTTAAGCATATGATTTCAGCCCTGAAGAGCATCACAGTTCAGAGACAATGTTTTTTCTACTCCTTCCTCTTTTTTTGTTATATAGCATCTCATAAATATATATACAAACTCATCTGTATTTATACATTTAAATCAACATTAGAAGGTCTTCAGAAAGGAAATTTCAATTACTTGATTACAAGTAGTGGGGGAAGAATCCAGATTATATTTATATGTCTCAGAGAGAATGAAAGTGAGTGCATAAACAGTTATCTGAAGTAATACCTGATTTTTATTTCTGTTTGAACTAGTGAATTATGCCCTTGTGAGGCAAACATTTTGTTGAACATTAAGCAAGTGAGGTAGGTGATTTAACTGTCAGGGTAAAAAAATACGGAGTAGAGGAACAAGCAGAATGAGGCAGAGTAGAGGTTGAAAACTGTTTCACAGCATTTTCTAGCTAAATTTTCTGAAAATGTTGCATACACACGATTCAGTTATGTTTCTATTTTACAGTTATTTTCCGTGTAAATATTTAAACACATATATTGATGTAATGAAAAAACTCTAATGAGAAAAACATAAACAAATACTACTAGTTTTACAAGAGGGAAATTCTGAAATACTTACTACTAGGTACTTGATTATCATTATTAGGGGATGCAATTAAATTCTAAGCCTTTACTTCTCCAGAAACATACAATGTACATTTTTTACAAAGTTATTCAAGGAAAAGTTATTTAATTAATAATAAAATAAAAAAGTTATTCCTTTATAATAAATTGAGAAAACCTGCTATATCTAGATGCAGTTCCTCTCATCATAAAGAACAGTTCTAAATTCTGAGCCATGCACTCTGAAAGTCTTTATTTCTGTCCTCTGAGCTGAACTCATAGTTCAGATGCTGAAATCAATATGACATAATGTAAAGTTAGATGACATCAACAAATCTAATTCTTTACCTGGTTTCAAAACCAAGGAGAGATTTGCCAGTTTAAGCACTTTTTGGATAAATACTTCTCTCATTGACATAGTCTTACAATGTCTGGTTTTGATTGTTCCATTTTTAGTCTAAGGTATAATGTGTAACACCACCAATAAAATAAAAAATAAACTAATGCCAGATTGATCTTTTCACAAATATAACTATATTCATGGAACTCTTAAGATATATCAGATTGCAAAAACCAGATCAAGCTGAAGAAACTGCAAAACTGCTGGAGAGTGAAAAAATGGAAATGGAGAATAGAATAATAGAATCATAGAAATAGATATATAAATTAACAGTTCACTGTACATTAGCATAAGCGTGATCAACTGTTGTAGTAGTAGATGACTTTTAGTGGCATCTCCTGCTTTAAAGACCTACATTACCTGTTTTTTTTTATTATTGCTTAATTGTTTTCAAGAAATATATGAAAAGATACAATATTCTTTTTAGAGATAAGGAAAGAAAAACAAGGATAAATTGACATAAAAATATGGCCCAAGGGAAACCCCTTACATTGTAAGCAAATCAATTTAATTTTTTTTTTCTTTTCCACTAATGTGTTTTTAATGGAGGTGAACTGCATTGTTACAGGTATTAAGTGATGGAGAGCATTTGATGCTACATTTAGCTGTGAAAGAAGTCAGATGTTCAAATGAAACCAGAGCACCATCAGGCTGAATGGCAGAGGATGCAGACACAAGGCATTGTATTATAAAGTAAAAAAGAAATCATAAATGTCTTTCCATATGTTTTGTCATTTATTTAGATCAGACCACAGACATCTCCAGTGAGCTCAAGAGGTTTAAAAATGGTTGAGATAGAACACCATGCTGAAGGGTTGCACTAATAAACTAAAAAATATAGATGTGAAAGGCAAAGAATACAAAGTGTGAGACAGAGAGCTATGGAGGAAGAAAAATCTTTCTCAGACAACACATAACGCAGAGAATAAAAGCTGAAGAGGACACAGAAATTACACGTAAAAAATATGAAGACACTAACAAAGCAGTACACAACGTATGGAGAGTATCACAGATCAGAAAAAACAAAATTGAGTCATAAATTGATTTGACAGTATTGGTTTGCCTTTAATACTATAACCACGAAGGGACCGAAACTTCTACCTGGCATAAATCAGTGGCAGTTGGCTTTGATGCAGGTATCTCCAATTTGCATTAGCAGAGATTTTGAATCCAAGGTTTTGGAGGATTTGGGACTTGAAAATAAATAGAGATGCAGCCAATTTGTATTTTTCACTGAAGCCTTCATTTGAAAAAAGTGATACCTTTGCATTACCTATGACTGTGAATGTGAAAAAAAATACTCACTGGTTCCAGTTTCTAAAAAGACAAAAACCTTATTCCTGAGAAGACAGGCCAGGAGGCATGGCCCTTGAGGATAGATTTCTTTAAAGTTAATGATTTTGGTGACTTCTGACTAAGATATAAGTGTGTGAATCACTGAAGACTTGACTTCTATCTCTCAGTTTAATTTTTACTCTGCTAGTCATTTGAAATATATATAAAAGGCCAGCACCCTCTCACTGCTGAAATCTGGTGATGCTGCTGTGCACTGAAAGGCTAATTCTAATTGTAATTGCTCTGTAATTTCACTTACATCAAGCCAGAGCAACATTACCACAAACAGAACTACACTGGTGTACTAATGTCAGCCACAAACACAGAGGTAAAAAAGAGCAACTATCGAGAGTGAAGGACCAACTCATAAGGTAGGTTTCCTGACATTTTTTTTTTTAGTTTTCAGTTTTGTTCAGTTTTCAATTTTTTTTCAACCAGTGGTGCTTGGTGTCTTTCTTGAGAAAGCTGCTCTTCAATTCCTAAGTTTCACCAGGACACTTTCTTTTATTTTGCACAGAGTGTTAGTATGGAAAAGTTCAAACCTACAGTGTTTTGCCTACTCATAACTGTAACTCCAAGTGTGCATACTTGTAGCCTTTCAGTGCTGCACTGCAATATGAATACCCATAAAGTCTGGAGTATGGATGGCCACATAAAGAAACTGTTGCACTGCAAACTCCTTGCAGTCCACTCTTCAACAGCTCTCCAACATACAGCCTAAGGATTCTGCTACCCAACAAGTGCCCAGAAAAGTTAATAGCATCAAAGCTCTTCCCAGTATGGAAACACTGAATTATGTTCTTATCAGAGTTCTTCCAAACCTGTTTCCCAGACTGACTTTTAGAAAGGTGTTAATTGTGATTAACTGTAAACCACTAGCTTTTTAATCAAAGATGGATGGAAACATAACATCTGCAAATAGGTGGCCAGGTATTTTACAGCTAGTTTACCTAAAATAAAAAAAACAAAATAATAATTAAAAAAAGGTCTTATATACCTATAAAACCTTACTCTTTCTTTTGAAAAATAAGATAATTTGTAAAATCCACTATTATTGCTACTATTTACACCATTTTACTGAGGTTTTTAAATATGTAGGATGCCTTGGTGTCTATTTGCACTTTTTGCTGTGCATTTCAAAGCTGATTTTAACTCAGGAAAAATAAAAAAATATGAATGCTGATGAAATTGTAGCAATTTCATGTTGCAAAATCTTGAATCACATTCTTGGTTCAAGATATGTTGCCCAGGTGTTTTAAACTTTCAGGCCTTTACCTGAATAACTGTGAAGGTTTGTAATTTGGAACTGAAGGATGAAGTGTAAAGCTTTTGAATCTATCCCAAAGCAACGTGTTTAAACTGAATTTTTTCCTAATCCAGAGGTTTTGATCACATACTGGTGAAGATATACAAGGTAATAAACATATCTTTCCCCTGTTGCTACCAGAAAAAAAACAAACAAACAACCAAACAACCACCACAACAACAAAATAATAATAATTAAAAAAAATAAAATAAAAGGTTGTGGTATTGTTTCCCTCTGTGTAATAAAGTAAGTTAAGCTTTTATGGAGAAAAAAATTTTCACAGGTGTTGGGGATGGATCCTTTAATTACTTAGATCTTTCAAGGCAGAATCCCCAAGTGAATAAATGAATGATAAGGAAAACACACCTTTTATGAGTTCATAAAAAAAATAAATAATAAGCTCTTAGAAAATCAAATCTCATCTTATTTAGCGGCATTTTGTCCTATCCTAAGTAAGTTTTTATGTTTATACACTTAAGAGCTATTGAGAATAGCTTCACTATGAGGACTATTAATCAATGGAGCAGATTGCTCGGAGTGGTGGTGCAGTCCCAATCTTAGAAGGTTTTCAAGATCTGACAGGTCAAAACTCTGAGCAACCTGGTCTGCCCACATAGCTGACCCTGCTTTAAGGAGGAAGGTGAGCTAGAGAGATCCTAAGGTCCCTTCTAACCTGAATTGTTCATCAACTTCAAGAACTTGTGAATTTTCCATAATGCAATGCAATTTGTTGTAACAGTTCTGCATTTACTTCAAATCTCTTCATCCTTATTTAAACAAATGAATTAACTGAAAGTCAGAATAACTTATCTTTCAGCATTCTGCATGGTCAAGATTCAGAGCTACCTTTAAGATTTAATCTGTTGGCTTACTGGACCAGCCTCAAGTTTGATTTATTGTGTTACATTGGCAACATGATACTTGCTCCAGATTGTTTCCCAAGGTAAAGAGCTAGCAAAGGAACTCAAGATTTAAACATGAGGTCAATATTTTCTTTGTGAAAGAGTTGCTGCACACACATTAAAAAGAAAATTTTGAGTGATTCCTACTCAGAAAGCAATTTCTTTTAGGCCAATATGGTGTTTACTATAAGTCCATCTCCCACAATTGGCTTGAATTATGTAGAAGAATTTCAAACTTTATTGTTACTTCTTAAATATATTGACTGTTTAGAAAACTCAAACAAAACAGAAACAAAGAAAAATAAAAAAACGATGACTGCATAAGATTACGAGACCAAAAATGTGTCTGTGTTCTCTAAATTTTAATTTTCTTCAGCAATCATAAATTATAAGGGGAAGAGGCCAATAGAAGTCTGAGTCCCACTTCCAAAATTCTTTTCAAAATATTATCTGAGGAAGGTCTTGAGTCACAGGTTTTTATTCTTGAATTTCACCATCTGTTCTTTAATTCCTTCCACCTTATAATTAAGATCCATCACCAGAGGAGGTTTCTCCAGTGAAGGGCAGAGGTGCATTTGGAGGAAGCATTTCTCAGTGTATTTTGCATAATGAAAAGATTTAAAGGGCTGATACAATAATATTTTAATTTGACCTAAAATCACCTAAGAACACAGCATATAAATTCAAGTCCCCACTCATGCCCCCTGTTTATGAAAAGTGGGGGAAAAAAAGTCTGACAAAATTTTCAGAAATCTTCTCTTCCCATACAGAGCAGCATTTTCTCTTAATGTGTTCAAGAAGAGTGATTGAAACAATTCACAGGTGTTTAACTACCTGAACAACTTGCCTTAATCCTTTTCTTCCATTTGATGAATATTAACTTTTTGAGTGCCTTACTAATCCTGAAATCATGTCATCCCACAGTCAATAGTTCAGTGCTTCAAAACAAGAAACAGGTTCATGAGAAAGTTTTGCCAACAAATTTTCCAGTGAGATGAAATCATTGGCTAAAAGTGATGAATAATTTTTCTTTATGCTGAATGTAATGTTCATCCTTTTAACACTGAAGTCTTAATGAATATTGTAAGGGACACGGAATATCTTAATGGGAAATAAGTATTTCTTTACCCAATTTTTCTTTTTCCTCAGGTGGAAAAAATATAATTGACAATGAAGGACTGCATCACCCCCCTACACCCAGTCAGTAACTCATTTGTGTACATTGTGCATATTTATTTCAACTATTATGTCAAAAATTGTTTCCATCTTGGATCACCTAACAATAAAATAATAACCTTTATCAAATAAATATTTCTTAATCAAATCAAGATTTCCTTCTCAACATGTGACCATCTCTTCATTAGAATTTTGTCTTCCTGTTTTATCCTTGTAATCTCGTATTTAACTCCCAAATGTTTCAGTGAAACACAGTTATTCGAATGACTCACCTTCACATACTTCCTAAAGATAAATCTTTAAAAAATCAACTCTTTTGAGAATTAAGAAATAGATTAAATCTAAAAAGACAAACACATTGCACTGATTAAACTGTACAGTTAAATTATTGTGTCTCACATTGCCACAAGATCTTTATTTGTTAGTCTGAGGAACACCACAGAGAGCTGTCAGTTATGCGTCTTTATCTGAGTGTTGTGGAGGTCAGTTAGCATAGGACAGGAATATTTCGGTAGTCAATTTAAGTATTTCAAGCCCCCTTATCTCCCCAGGGAGAGGAAAAAGATTTGTATAATATTCCAAAACTGTAGATAAATGGTGAAGCACAGAGCACAATGACAGCTACGAGTGAGAGCAGTGATATAAAGCTCTTATGGGCACTGAAAAAGCAGCAGTTTATTTATCTAGAGCACGAAAACATTGTTTCGGAATCCACTGCTATCTTACAGTTGGGGCATTTTAGGTTTTGTGAGTGAGAAGATTGCACATATATGTATAACTTTTTTTTTTAATATTAAAAAAAGATTTTAAAGCCCAATAAGATCAACATATTGCATACAAGAGAGCACACAAGTAGAACATAAGAGTATTCAAGTTAAATTTAATAGGAGAACTCTTATGAACCCTTTCCATGATGTCAACATAGGTTTGTCTTTCCTTACTCTTCATAATATATTTAAGCCATACTGATTTAGCACCTTTAATCGTGTTCCCATAATTCAATAAGATTCAATTGATTAGCTTATACATAACACTTGAGTTCAACTCCTGGACATATTTCATGTCCTTAGTTTGATTGTCAAAATGTTTATTTGGTTTCGGTTTTTAGGGTTTTTGTTGTTGTTTTTGGTTTGGTTTGGGTTTTTTTTGATGTTCAAAGACGCAATAGGAGACAGGATGTCTAGAGAAAGAATCAAATTTAGTAAGCCAACCCAAGTCTTGGTGCTGAAACTCAGCCTTCTAATTACTGCCAAGTCCAAATTGTTGGTCCCAGGTTTCATTGTTACCTTTCGTTTAAACACCGTACCTTAACACTGTTTTAGTATTTTGTTTGCTTCTTCTCTATCACAAAGAAAATCAGTGGGCATCACCGTGAAATATTATCCTGAAGCAGTTCGACATGAAATATTCCTGTTGCATGTAATCAGATGCTTCTATAAATAGGTAGAACTACAATATCATGAGATAACACCATACCAATTAAAATTCAGCACATGCAAAATCTGTTCCTCCCTCTGAAATGTACTTGGTTCAGAGTGTTTCTAAAGCAGACGCAGTACTAGATGATTAATACATCAACCTCACAGTATGTTAGTTGGTTTAGTTATGAAATACATGAAAATTATACAAATGTTTCTTCCTTAACCTCTTCATTTAACGTTTCTCCATATGGCAGATGAGCCACAAAATCTGGTGCAAAGATTCTGAATTATTGATGTATTCCATTCCACAAATGGAAATTGTAGCAGGTGTGCTTGAAAGTCAAGGAAACATGAGGAAAGCAAGTTAAAATCTATACTCTGTGTGCCATATAACTCCAGTCTCCAGCACTTATTCTGGAGCAAATTTCATAAGCTTGTGAACAAAGTATATTGAAAAAGAAAAAAGGGGGAAAAAAAGGCAGCTAATGAATTCTTTTTAAAGGAATCCAAATGGAGGGGAAAAAAAAAAAAAAAGAAAGAAACACCAGAAAGGATACAAATAGTACAGCATCTGATGATTTTTAGAAAATGTTGAGAAATCTATACTAGGAAAAAAAAATCTAAATAGTCTAAAGTTCTATTCTTTCTTTAGTACTGTTTTCAAAATTTTGTTGAGATAAGCCAGGTTGGATGGGTCTCTGAGCAACCTAGTCTAGTGAAACATGTCCCTGCCTATGGCAGGGAGGTTGGCACTAGATGTTCTTTAAGATCTCTTCCAACCTAAATCATTATATGATATTACGGTTCTCTTTTTGTGATAACTTTACCTCCACAGAACAAAATATGAATCTTTAAAGTATTAAAACCACAAAAGATATTGAAAGAGCTATCACAAGGTTAACTTGCACTTCTCATATGATTGACATCACACACCAAGATCAATCTTAACAGCTTTTAGATGAGATATTATGGTGCCCAAGTTAGGTTCTTGCTGCGATTTGTCCTCATAAGCAAACGTTTTTTCTGATTATTCATGCAGTCTTCAAAAGCTAGCCAAACCTAGAGCTCACAACTGATATTTTAAGTGTGCAGTACTTATAATTCCAGCACCCAAAGATAGGTTTGAGTGAGAAAGCAAGTCAGTATTTGTAGCTTCATTATCACTCCAGAAGTTTGCCACCTTCAAATCAATTTTCACACAAATAAAAATATGCATTAACCTGACATATGAATTGTGATTGCCAAAAAGTGTTCTTACGGAGAAATGTAAGACTCAACATGGGTAGAAGCTTCATGCTGAAGTAATTCTTTTTCATATATTGTAGCTGGAGTCAGCTTTGCGTGAGAAGGCGAGATGCCTGTGTGGCAGTTAATCCTGAAAAAAAAATAGGCATCTGTGCCTGTCAGCCTGTATATAAGAGTCAAAAAACAGCACAGCTGAGTTGTGAAAACAGGGGACCAAGTTATGAGAAAAATTTGTTTTCATTACGTTGATCCCCCTGCTACCCACTAGGGTCCTACCTGACCTCTGGTAGCTGCGCTGATGTCGCTTTTGCAGCCTCCCTCAGGAGTTTGGCTGTTTGGCCCATACAGTTCAAAATCTTTTCTTAATGTCTAGCCTAAACATTTCCTTCCTTAGCCTCAGGTCACTGATCCTTGTCCTACATCTTCTGAGACTGTGAATAATTTCCTGCATTCAATTTCCACTGCTGTATTTGAAGGCATGAGACTGAGAACAAAAAAAGGACAGAAAATGAGAGGGGAAAAAAGGTCTCTCTAGTCTAAAAAAAGCTCCTCAGCAGTTCCACTGACTGTAAGTTACAACAGGATTATCAAGGTTTTTATACTTCCAGTTTTATCAGAAAGTCATAAAGAAGACCAGACAATTGTTTAGTACTCTTAAAGCAACACTACTCTAGATTAAAAAAAATAATCAATAGATGAGGCCCATCAAGCACTGACAAGGAGCCTTTTCAGTTTTTTTCTTTATACTTACTGGAGGGAAGCCAGCAAGCCCAATATACTCTAGTCTAAAAGAGGTTTTAATGAAAAATCTTTGCAATGTAAGCTTGAACACTGCTGTTAATGCTAAAAAGAGAAGATAAAGTACTCTGACATAAATTTATGTGAGGCAATTAAAATACATTTCCACATTGTGTAAACAGATGACAAACTTGTTGTTTCAAAAAATAGCATAAGGATGAATTGAATGAGTTTAAAGAATTAACCGTTTGCATTAGGATGCCAAGGGCTATGGAAATCTTCGTGAGATCACAGAGGTAATGAACCACTGGGCATACTTAATTACTCATGACAGTGGACACGCAGTTGGAGAAATACAGTAAAACGTAGATCACTAGTACCTGACATTGCTACCTGCTCCCACTCAAAAAAAAAAAAAAAAAAAAAATCACACACAATGAATTACAATTAATGAATGTTGGCTATTTACCCAGAATTTTACTGTTTAATCTGCTGCAAGACTCTATAAAGTATTTGAAGCAGCAAAGAAACTAACCATACTCGAACTGAAAATAAATCCCAAAACAACTGAGGACCAGATAAGAAGAAATTCTGTATATATTCTAGATATATCTCTTCATTTGTCAGGACAGGTCTTCACAGCCAATTGCACTTCTTATGTTTATGTGATATTGCCTGAGACCATCCCATGCAGAAGCAATATATCAAAATGCAGTTGTTTAAATTAGAAAAAGTTTTGGTTTATTATCTTCTCTACATTCTTGGGCTGTGGTACTAATATAATTTTATGCTACATAATTTATTTATGGCACGTATATTTTGTGTTGCTGTGGTTTATTACAATTGGCAGCCAGTACAGCTGAACAGGGCATGATATGTTACAACCTAAATTTACATGAAGCGCTTACATTTCATGCCCAAGATTTAAGCTGATATGACAACGACATAATTTTTTCACAAAGATTCTGTACATGGGATCCAACTCAAACCCATAGAGTTTCCATGAAATTCATGGCACAAGTTTACTTCAACGTATTCCTAAACTTGTCAAAGTTTTGATAGGATATGTGCAGAGACATATTCTGAGGGAAAAATCCTACAAAATTTATTTAATTTTAGTAAAAAACAGTTGTTTAAAAAATTTCATCTCTGATTCTCTATTTTCATTCAATTTTAAGGACAGTGTTCATTATTAAAAAAATAAATAAATAGCCAAATGTATTCCCCCAACAAACTTAAAGTCTGAATGAAGAGAAATTCACATTTAACTATGACAAATACTTTTGAGCCTCTGTAGTATACTACATGCTACATTAAGACTTGAACATGTTTAAACCTATAACTTTTTAAGGGAAAGAAGAAAAACTAAACAGCAAGCATATCAAAGCAAACAGATTTTTGTCCTTGATGACAAAAAGGATTGAGGTCTTTGGAGCACTGTCTCTATATTGAAGAAAACTGTATCTTTTAAACCATCAAGCTTTTTCAATTTAAGAAACTTGATGGGCTTCTGTGACACTTGACAGCTTATCAGGGAAGAGCTGAACTGTTTAGGATCTTATAGAAGAGGTTTCCCAATTTAATATGGATCATGCCTGCCTCCATCTATAGTACTGACACCAAAGAGAAAAACATCTTTATTTCTTACTAAGATGAATATAGTAAGTTAAGAATATTGAAACTGCTTTTTGATGTGTTCTCAGTTAAGCTGTGAGTAGGACAGTGTGTAGTGCACGAATTAAGTCTATACTAGCCTTTGTCTTTCGTCTAGATATTCAGAGATAGTTTTATTTTAGTTTGTTTGTTGTTGCTTTTTTGTGAGTACTTAAGTTGCAGTTCGAAGAGACAAAACAATTAAAAAAAGAAATCTACAAGTTAGATTGAGTGTATGGGAACATCTTCTGCATTGAGCTTTTCTCATGTACCTCAAACTAATAATGGGTATAAGGAACAGCTGGATGCAGTTCAGTGTTTTCTCTGTGACATAGCATGGAAGTAATATTAGTCAAAAATCAATTTTTTTTTCTAATGCCTGAAGAACAAAGAGGAAACCTTACACTGCCATGTGATGTGAAAGCCTGAAAACAAGTGAAGCGTCCTCAGACATTTCTTTCCCCTTACACCAAGCCTGTAATAGTTGACCACAACAACAGCATCAGCAGTGGAAACTGTTGAAGCAGCTAACATAACATCCCCTAAACCAGTTTAAACATTGAGGGATATTCCAAAGAATGTTTTACATTTGCTAGTCTGAGATCTGTTTTATCACACTTACAGGGGTGATCTTTAAAATATAGTATTTACTTTAAATAAATAAATAAAGGGGAAAAGACTCTTCATAACCTGAATTTATTGTCTTTAAAATCACTTCCCAGCAAGAAGCCTGATTACAGCCAAATAACCCACCAAACTGAAACAGTTTACCTGTGATCAATTTTGGTGCTGGTAAAATCCTAACTATGGACAAAAACACATTCAAGGTTTGTGGTATTACCAGTAAAATCTGCATGGAAACTAACATTCTGTGGCAATTAGCACATCAGGGCAAGTTAAAGGATTATTTGTAAAATCAGAACTTTCCAATGCCTACTTTTTTAGAGAACAGCCATGTCTTGTGTAATAAAGCTTCAATCTGAGATACAATTAGTTTAATCTCAGTCCAGATATTCATGCAAGAACATGACTATAGACCCCAGAGCCTTGTTACAAGAAGAGCTAGGCTAAGTTGCACAATGAAATGCTCTTATGTGGAGCCTCATTTTGTCCCAAATTAGAAAGCAGAATATTTGTAATTATTGAAATTACAGGAATACATATAGAAACAAACAGTATCTGAGCTGGAGGATAACTTCAAAAATGCTTCAGGGGCAGAGTAGCAGATTAAGGAAACTTAATCTACTCTCTTCCCTTCATCATAAATATTAGCCCTTCCTACATTTTCTATATACTTTCAGTGTCCTTTCCAGGATGAAGCATTTAGCCGTCTTATCTTCTAGTTGCTCTTTCATTGTATTTCTGAAAGAAATTTAATTTCTAATATTTTAATTCATAATTTTCTCCCACTGTTGTCTCTCTAGTCTGTCTAAACCTATATTGTCTTCCTAATAATTTGGGGGGGGAGGGGGCATGCTTTTGGTAACATTGATTTCATAACAGGACAACACAAAAAGTGAAACAGTTTTCACGAAGCTCCAATGGTACTGAAAATTAAATTGTATTATATTATCTGTCTCAGATTCTACCTGTGTTTGAGAAAGAGTTTCTTGGGATCTAAGTAGTGCCTGTTGCTGAATGGTACGAATACTGGTCACTGTAGTTTGATTTGCTTGCAGTAGTTCCATCCTTTTTACCTTAAAGGGTACCCGTATTTCCTGTAACACATGTGCTAGTATAACTTGTTGAAAGGGTAGCTGTAATTTATTTTCTAGGGACACATAAATCCATTTTGGCTTGCTTGTGTGTCTTTTTTTTTTTTTTTACCTCCACACTTCATTAGAAAATGTAGAAAATGTCTTCAGTACAACTTAGCATAAATGCATGAGAGTTGGTCATCTCTTTGTACAGAAACCTTTTCTATGAGTAATGAAGCCCCAAAATTAAGATCCTCCCACATTCCTCATGCAGCAGAGCTGAGAGAACCAAATTCTAATTTTGGCATTTCCATACTTAGAGGAACAGGCACATTGAAATTGTGATGCTGCTGACAGCACAGGACATTCATCGATCCACAGCCTTCCCACTCCACACCAGCAACCTCATGAGAGAAGCTGCTGTTTCAGGAGAAGGAGAGATATAAATAGATCAAGTAGGAACCTGCTGTCAGTCCCAAGAGCTCAGGGAAGACTGGGGTCAACACTCTGTTTCTGAGATTGGCCACTTCTCCCTCATTGCTCTAGTTGTGTTAGGTAATGCCAGCATTGTGGCTCCTATTTGCCAACCTGTGAGCAGGAACAGGAGACACTTGACCACTTTAATGGTGTTTGGACATAGATTTTACTACAAGATCTAAACTTCACTGGAGACTCTCCTAATTTATTAAAGCATTAATGAAATGAATCATGTCTTGTACAGAGATTCCTAGCTGCATCATTAAAGGACTTTCTATTACTAAGGATAGGCAAATTTACTTGTTTTAAAAAAAAAAAAAAGAATAAGGAAAAATCTATACTAAGTTATTGACAGTAATTTAGTGGCAGAGATTTATCTTTGCTGTGCATTTCAAGCAGTTTGTTTTCATTCTTCATACTGCTTCCATTTGCCAACCACAATTGTTAAATGCTTTGATAATCAATAAGTCTTAAATGAGAGTAATTTATCCCAGAATCTGATGGTAAATTCCTGGGTTTTGTGCTTTACATGCTGCAAACATAGCTCTATAGTCATGCAGTGCTCTCAGTTACCATACCTATACAAGATGGATCTGGTTAGCTCTCAGTCCTCCCTGATCATTCAGGTCAGCTAAGGTTCCTATTAAGTGCAACACACCTTTGCAGTCAACTCAGTGCATTTATGCACAGCACAGATGAGTAGTTCCTGATGGGAAAAAATAGCTTGAAAAACAAGAAAGCAAGCTGGAAATACAACATCAATAAACCATGGCCTACCTGGGATATTTTCAGCAAAATATGTTTGTCTCTACCATGTAACTGTGCATATCTCCAAAGCTTTTGCATGTTTTCAGCCAACACCCTGATTTTTTTGTGTGATATAGTAACCATAACCCAGATATCTGTAATTTCCCATATTGTCCAACACAGAATCTGTTTCTTTTTGTGCATATCATGGAAATGTAATTTTCTTTGTTTAGTTTCCATGTTTTCTGGTTCACATCTCCTTCTTCTCCTTAAATATAAGTCAGCCTCTTACCTAGACTCCCAGAGCTCCTGTTGAATGACTGATTTTGTGGAGTGGCACAGAGAGCAATAATGTAATTCAGTGGAGAGAGAAACAAGAAAAAATTGCAGACTGGACTCAGCTATGCAAGGAGACAGAAAAATATGTTGAATTTCAAAGTATTCATATCTATCACTCCTCAGGCCAGGTTTCTGAAGAGTATGGAACTTAATACATTTCAAAGCAATTGCCTGCCATTGTGGCTGCCTACTGTTCTTCCTACTCACCTACAGATGTCAAACACAAAGTGGTCTTTAAGGTTTTTTTTGGTATTATGTTTCTAGAATGTTTTTATTATTAATTACAGTACTGTGTAGAAGCTCTGAGCAAGATTCTGGATTAGTACTCTATAATAAAAATTAACTATGATTAATAATGGCAGAAAGGAGATGGATGAAACAGTAAAGTCTTCCTAGGAAATGATTAGCATGACTTCATTTTGATCATGAAGCTGGGGTTTATGAAATGAATGGGTATAATTTTTGTGAAGTCAGCTAAAAAAAGTTAATCTTTATTTCACTCTGAAGGTGCGTTTAAGAAAAAAAGCGCATGTTCTCACTTGAAGTTAACTCCTCTGTATTGAGATTCAAGGGGAGAAAAGAGTTTAATCACCAAGAAAGTATGGCTTTGAAGAATTCGGTTATGTATGCATCATTCACAGAAACATAGTCAGTGATTTCGTAAGCAACCAGACAATTACGGAATTCAACAAAAACTCAATAGGGAAATTTAACAGAGTCAAAGATTGATTTTCTAAAAGGTTCTGAGTCACAACTTCCCCAGCTGGCTTCTTCATGGGAAAGAGAGAGAGATAGAGAGAGAGAGAGAGAGAGAGAGAGAGAGAGAGAGAGAAACTGGGAATGGAAGGGAATAAGAAACAGAGGGAGGAAGGGAAAACTAAAAATACATACATAAAGCAAAATTTTCTTACTGAAAGTTTTATAATATGGAAATAAAAAAATTATCTTAACATGAGACTAATTACCTTTACCTTAATTACCTTTAGTTGTACAGGAAACCAAACTAGAAAATATTTCATAAATTTAAATGACTAGGTTATTGGAAAAAATTTAAATGTCAAAAACAAAACCAAAAAAAAGAAAAAAACACTGATTTTTTTACATTTGCATTACATTGTCCTCTTTCTAAAGCAGTAAACAGCAGAAAGAAATTCATTCAGACGGATATCTTCCTTTCATTTCTTCTTGCTCTGACCATAAAAACAACAGTAGTCTGTGATTCAAGTTTGCCTGAAGATTGTTAAACTGTGACCGAAAACTTGAAGGTTGAGGATTTGTAACTATTATTTCTGGACTTTTCAGGTTATTGGTGACTTGTACTTTGAATTTAAAGACTGCAGTGTAATAGTCCTCCTCTCCCTGGAGATAACTCTAAAGAAATTGGAATTGCTGCACGTGACTTGATGCTGCTAACACAATAGGAAAAAAAAAAAAACAAAACACAAGAACTGTAATGCGCTGAAATTTCTCTTT
>JAWWES010000168.1:43770542-43815909 GCA_035583135.1 Lophotriccus pileatus | reverse complement strand
GTAGGTGCAGAAAGGAGAAGTACAGAAACTTAGATTGTCTGTATTAAAGAAACAGAATCAAATTTCAGTTCTCTGGACCTTGTCAATTTGTGCCAACATTTAGCTACATATGCCACTCATGGGGGAGTAAAAATAAACTGGTTACAGAACTGAGACATAAACCTGGCATATTTCAGAATGACTTTAAAAAGTCAGCAACTATTTTACTATTTTAGGTGAAATATGGATGATTTCACTGCCTAAAGGTTCTGAAGGCCTGTTAAAAACTGGTAACATCCTAACCATGATCTTTCTGTCTTCCAGAGAACATGAAGGAGAGATATAGTATGGTCTGCAAGAAAAAGGAGTACAGAAGGAGAACTGTATAAACTTCTGAGCTAGAGTATCTGTCAACTTACTGCTCCACTGGATAACTGGCATGACAGTAACGAGCCAAAAGAAGCACATGATTCATTAAAGGACAGTGTACATTAAAAATGGCAAGCCTTAACATTAGAACATAATCTGTTACAGAAAATTGCAAACTGGTGCAAAATGCTTTCCTTCTCTCAAGCTTTCTTTTCTCTTCTCTTGGCCAGCAGATTTTTTCTTTCCTCCCTGAAACCAGATTGCATTGAACAGTGAAGAACCTATAAGTCACATACATCCATTTCTTCCCTCTCTACATACTCTTCCTCTTTGCTTCAAAAGATCCACATGCATATTAAAAAAGCTTTCTTTGATATATGGAGACATCTACATGATTTGTAGAAAAAAAAAGAAAGCTGCAGGGACAGCTGCTGAGTTAGTATTATAGGTGATTGTTCAGGTAAAGACTTGGTTTAGAAATCAGCTGTTTTGTAATTCTGTACCCCATGCTACAAGAAGTGTTGTCCTTTCAGGATCACATCAAAAGTGTACGGCTCCAGCTTTTTTCTCTACTTTGGAGACGGATTCATACAAGACTGTGCTCTTTAGCTCAGTTCCTACTTCTATCCTTTCTTCCAGTGCAGGATGTGTGGTCACATTTTAAATATTAGAAAAACCTTAACCTGGTAGCTGTTTTCTCATTTCTTCCTTGTACTCTGGTTAGTGCTTTTCCAAGTAGCATGTGGCTGTGCTAGATAAAAATACATCACACAATAATTCTGAGGGAACAAAACTGAACTCAGTCTTTTGACAGAAAATACAAGTATACTTGGGAGTAGCTGCAGACCTTAACCATCTTTGTTCCTTTTTATTTACTGGTTTTGATGAAAAACCAGGATTCACATAAGTGTTATGTTCCTACCTGTTCAAGATAATCCTGACCATCTTTACAATGTCACCTTCCAAAACTGTTACCAAGGTCCAGGTTAGCATTATTTCCCCATAGTATTATTAAGATGAATAACTATATCTGACGTTATAAAAATCTGAATGATAGATCCAAATAACGTCTCACAATAAAAGATAATTGCAATCTACTGTCAGTCTATGTAAAGCTCAAGATGCCTCAAGCTATTTCTTATTCCCAGCTATAGTCAGGGGGCATTTTCATTCCTTTGCTATTTTCCATGAAAGGTAATGATTTGTCATAACTGATAAATGTGTTTTGCTAGCAGCCACCTAAAGAATTTATGCTTATTCTTCGACTAAGGTAAAAAACTCTTTGCTATTGTCATCATTTAGCTCAAAATAAAGTATAGCTGGCATGAAATGTATTCAAACACTTTCATTTATCCTGTGTCGTCTGTAGTTCTACTAGCTAAAATATTAAATAAAATTAAATAAAAAATTAAAATAATACTGATGAAAAAGTTGGTGTTTTTGCATAGAAAGAAAAAAAAAAAACAACAAAAAAGAACAAATTTATTTAAACACTAACCATTTTCTCAGGTGTCCAGATTGAATTTCCTGTAACCTCTTTCTTTTTTATCCTTCCTTCCTTCTTTCTTCTCCTCTTTCTCTCTCTCTCTTTTCTTTGCTGTTTCCCTGTATTGTTATCATCATGCTTGTCACTGACAGTTGGTAAGAAATGACCACCTTTCCCTAAATAAAAACCTAAAGAGCTTGTACCATTTTAAAGGTATTTCTGTGAGACAGTCCTCTGACAAATAACACATATGCTCTAGAAATGCTAACTAAAAAATTTATTTTCTTCTGAAGCTGTTTCTGAAATTATCATGTTTTACTTGTGTACCATACTGTAGAATACATGTTGTACTGAAAGTTTAGTCACTGTTTATATCCAAAGAAATTAATGTTCATGTATTTAATTTAAATATACAGGTGGTTAATTTTTGTTGTTTGTTTGTGTTTTGTGTTGTTTTTTTAAATTGAGGTAAGCGTAGTAGGAAACCAGTACTAGAATTTCAGTTGAGTTAGAAATCTACAGAGTTTCAGGTGGCATTTTCTTTCTTATGATTTAAGTCCCTGAAACCGAGGATCCAGAACTGGTTTAATTGTTAACCAATTTTTCATATTCCACAAAAACTGTTAAGCTTCTCTGCAGGATGCCCTATTCATCTATCCTTACATTCTGTCATTGGGTAGTATAAAATATCTTTAAAAGTGTTTATGCTTTTTCACTGAATATAGAGGCCTTAAATTAACAATTAAAGTTCCAAAACTTTGTTAGATTAATCTTCCTTTTTGTTGTTTTCTTTTAAACTCTCCTTGCATTATCAATGGCATGTCCAGTGATATTACAAAACCTCTCCTATTTCTGAGTATTTTAACATTCCCCCTTCTCTGCCTCTACACAGAAACAAGAAAAACATCGTGTTGATTCTGCCAATGCCTAGCAAAGTTTGTTTCTCTATCAGTGTTCCAGACATCCATTTGCTTAAGAAAACTGGTTTTTCTATGTATACATAATGACAGGAAAGCTTGTGGTTCAAGTTCATGTAGTTCTTTGTCAATAACATACTGAATTAACGCAAAGACATCTTTCATATCTTTTGTCAGTTATTCTGCTGGTCTAAAAGTACGTTGTACAATGCAATGTTTTAACAATGTCACAATGCTAATATACAGTGGCTGGTAATCTGCACTACTACATGAATAGCTGTAAAATGGCTTTAGGAGGTTGCAGAACTGTAATTTTTTTACTCCACATTTGACTGCATTCCTGTGATAAGAAATTCTTCTATGTAGAAAGTTTGGTGCCACCCTCAAATGCAACCTGAAAAATATTAACTGATAAAATATTAAAAACTATTAAGATTGACACAGATTTTCTCCCAGAATACAAATTCTAACTCTAACTGCATTACAGCCTTATTAATTTCCCAATGTGTCCAGCATGGCTTTACTAGCATGCTTTTGCAAGTCATTAATTGTGCATTCTGACACTGTAGTTTTAATGACATTGTAATTTATTCCAAGACTGCTAGAGAAATGAACTGTAAAGTACAGTTTTCATTAAATGGCCTGAAAAAAGTAATAAATGCACAAATAAATACTCACTAATAAACAGATTATTCATAATTATTTCATAACACCAAAATACCTCTTGAGAAAAAAACAAAAGAGAAAGATGATATACCAGTGAAGGTGTGAAGTCCAAAATGGCATTTAAGAGCAAAATAAACCATGATAAATGTTATCAAATATTTCAAGGGAATTCTTTTTCTCTTACTTTTGAGCTATAGTACCACTAGAAAACTGAATTTCCATTTATTTTCAACTGTTCCTTCATAGTACTTCCTGAGCTTATAGATACAAAAAAAAATATCTTGAAAATCACTCATGGATGCTTCTAGATTTTATTCTTTTCTCAAAACCTCTGAAATAGTAAATAAGAATAATAGTAACTTAATTCTTTTCTTTAACTGTGGAAGATGTCATTTGATAGCAACATTAAAATACAACAGGAGTCTTACAGTATAAAAACAAATTTTTAATAGTATATGAAATGACCCAGGAAGACCTAATAAAAAAGCAAACCAACATAGAACCCAAATAAAACCACCCACAAAATCTGCAATTTGCACAAAACTTTAGAATCTTGCAGTGTTCCAAATGTCTGGATTCTGAATTTGGCAATGGACTGTACCAGATATGTAGGCTACCCACCACTACACATTTACAGGATAATGGTAATATTGCACGTTCTCTCTTATAATTTTCATAAAAGGAAAGTGATGTATGTTTTTGGCTACTCTGAGCCCTTATAATCATGGAATCATAGAATTATTTACGTTGTAAGACACCTCTAAGCTCATTGAGTTCAAACATAAATGTAACACTGCCAAGTCCACCACTAAACCATGTCACTAAGTGCCACATCTGCATGTCTTTTAAATTACCTCCATTAAAGGTGATTCAACTGCTTCCCTGGGCATCTTGTTTGAATGCTTGACCGCTCTTTCAGCGAAGAAATTTTTCCTAATATATGGCCTAAACTTCCCCTGCACAGCCTGAAGCCATTTCCTCTTGTCCTCTGGCTTGTTACTTGGGAGAAGAGATTGACCCCCAGCTGGCTATAATTCCTTTCAGGTAGTTGTAGAGACTGATATGGTTTCCCCTGAGCCTTCTTTTTCTCCAGGCTAAAGAACCCCAGCTCCCTCAGCTTCTCCTCATAAGACTTGTACTCCAGACCCTTCACCAGCTTCTTTGCCCTTCTCTGGACACACACCAGTACCTCAATGTCTTTTTGTAATGAGATGACCAAAACTGAACCGAGTATTCAAAGTGTGGCCTCACCAGTGCCAAGTATGGGAGACAATCACTTCCCTTGTCCTGCTAGCCACATTATTTCTGGTACAAACCAGGATGCCTTCTGGCCACCTGGGCACACTGTCGGCCAATACTCCTATTCTTATACCAGTATATTTCAAAGCAGACTTATTAGCATGTTTCTGGCCTAAGATTTGAATAGTGACATAATTTTGATATCATTATAATTCTTCACAAGAGGCTTAATTGTCACTACCTTTAAGTAAAATTGGAAAGGACTTTTACTTCTTCTGAAGTCTGAAATGCTGTGTATCAAATCCATCAGCTTATATACACATTTCTACTTTCACCTTTATTCCCAGTTCAGTGCGAGGAATCATTTTTTGCAAATGTCCATCCAAAGCCCTCCTGTGTGAAATAGTAACATACTGTAAGGGTTTTTCTTCATCCAGTATACCCTATCACCTTATATTACATCTTTAATTTTATTTCATTAATTCTTTTCCTGATTGTGTCTAAATTGGTTTGAAATACTTGATCTTTGAATAAACTTTATAGTTCCTCTTCATAATTTTGTGATCCCTTACAAAAGCTTAGCTTTTGCTAACAGAGCACCTATTGATTTGAGTCTCTTCTGTCATTTGAGTGAATTCTTCACACATCAAAATGTCTAAATTCCTGAACTCATTTCTGTCAGGCTCCACCTCATAATTCCTTTGCTACTGTCCTTAGATTTCCATTTCCTTTAAATTTTGTTCCATGTGTTTATTCTTTCTTATTGTGAAAACGATTCTCTTTTACACTTCCCTATCTATTACAACCAGTATTATCAATATCATTGTTATTGTCACCTTTTTTTTATTTTAGCTATTCATACTCTCATTTTTTTCTTCCACATTTTTTGATAAAATTCCTGAAACTCACTTTAGGAGGCACCTACTTTTCATTGGAATGCAATTTGTTAGAGTTTGAAAAAAGAATACATTATAAATAAAATACAACATTATTTATATTTGTTTATTTGTTTTGTGCAGGCACCAGCTGCTGTTCTTGTGAATAGAGCTATTAGGAAGTTAGAAGTGTCAAACGACAAAAAAAGGAAGACATTTGAATAGGAAGATATTTTTAAATCATCCTAAAATCACAAAGAGTTAAAAAAAAGGATAAAAAATCCTAAACTGAAATATATTTGTAACTACTGTAAATAAGAGACATTCAAGTCCCTTTCTAAATTTTTAGAATTAATTACTCAGAGGAAGTCTATATTTGATGAATTGTCTAATAATACACAAAAGAGTTTTTAAAGTGGCTATTTTCTTAACTCCTATCAATTCAGTTGCAGATGATTCCCTCCTTTTTACTATTCAAACTCTAATCTTTTTCCTCCAACTTCTATGTTTATAAGGATGATTTTTGTTTTCAGGAATATTTTCTCACTTGTGAGAAGAAAACAGGGTATATCTAAAAATTTTCTGTTGATGTACAGCACATCAGTCTTTCCTTGTTTTATAGTTGCTACTTGTGCTTCCAGACAGTAAGCCATTACCAGACATTTCAGAATTAAAAGATCATTTGTGTTTTAAGTCATTGCCAAAATGCCTTTCAATCATCAAGTTTTGTCTTCATAAAAGGCTTGCAGGTTTGCTGAAAAATTAAGATTTCACAGCACTCATTGAAGTGCTTTTGAGAAAGAACAGTAACCTGAAGATATAAATCCAATTATTTGGTTTCCATGAAACTAGCATGTTTAAAGCTGATTTGATTCCTGAGGGGATCCTTTTGTACACTTCTGAAAAAGGAAGGACAATATGATACAGTTAAACTTACAATGAAGTAGGAGGAAGGAAAATTTCAGATACTTGTATTCTGGGAAACCTTGCAGCCATAACCAAAATCTGTGATAGTCTCAATTCGTAATAAGGATCAGAGAGAATTTTTGACTGTTCCAAATTTGAAGTTAACTGCTTTTTTTAAGTAATTTTTACTTCCTTGCAACAAATTAATCAATGCATTGGATAAAAAGTAAATCTGATAATATATTAATCCAATGGAAATTTTTTCTAGGAATTAAGGAAAACTAAAAACCAGGACAAAACAGTCATAAGAGGATGAAAAAACCTATTCTGATCTAAATAAATTCCCATTAACCTTTCCAAGATTCAAACATATAACCAGACTAATCAAATTCTCTGTTATATATGCTTCTTGATTCAACTATATCTGGAACATCAGATATTGGAATCCTGTTGAAACGTATGTGATGGAGAAGACTTTGAAAGAAAAAATTACTGAAAAAAACAAATTCTAAACTCAGCTGATGTCTAACACATTTTTTACAAGCATCAAAATTCAACACATCTTTTAAACTATAGAGAAGACCACAAAATATGGAAAATGAGTAACTGTTCTTTCAGGCAGTTGTAGAGAGCAAAGAAGTCTCCACCGAGCCTTGTCTTCTCCAGACTAAACAACCCCAATTCACTCAGTTTCTCCTCATAAGATATCAAGACCCTTCACCAGGTTTGTTTCCCTTCTTTGAACACAAGACTACATGTAAGTTGTTACAGGGATGCAGAACAAAACCCAGTGATTCAGCTGGAATTCCAGAACTTAACATATTTTGAACAAAAATAAGAGCTGAAAATAATATACTTTATTTCTATATTAGACATTGTTGACAATATTGACAAGTTGACACAGGCGGGCAACTGAAACAACTACAAAACTAGGTCTTAAAAGAGTAAATTTATTTTATTACCGCGCTAATGAGAGAATCCTGCAGCAACTCCCAGGTAGAGGCACACAAGTAGGAATGCAGGCACCATTAGGCTGAGTCCATGTTGCTGGGCACTGGGCCACACCATGTAGTTTACCACTATGCTGTGATTTCCTCTGTGGTTTTATGATCTCTGAGCTTAAATCTCCTCTTTCCCAAAATAGGGAGCTTAAGCATGTCCATAAGAGTGCCTCCAGGTCTCCCCAAACACCTACATTATCTCTACATAGAGATTCTACTTCTCAAAACAGACAGAGGACAAACTGCAATAGGGCATAATATATGGGATTTCCCACCCTGTTATTTTCCAGGCCTTGAAATTCCCAGCTGCAAGGTCACTTGAGTGAATCTACCATCCTCTTCACCATTCTTCTGCTTTTAATCCTTTCCTCCTAACAGACATGGAGGATGGCAATAATTTAAAATAAACTTCATATACCTGCAGTGCACATTTTGACACCTAGTCTAGTCTACTCTATCTTGTTTCCTATTAAATTTAATTGAGTGAATTAGGGCTTTTCAGGTTTCATTTGATCAACTTTATCTAAGATATCATTTTTAAGATGAAGTATATTATTATTAGAACCAATTATAGCTCATGTGGTAGCTGATTATGTTTACGGTATGAGAAAGCACACACAACCATTGTCCAAATGGCTTTAGGAATGGGTCATTACCACAGCAATCTTTCTGTGAGAATATCTCCATTATTCACAGTAAATCCTGTCAGGTCTATTATAAGCATATATAGTAAGTAAACCAGAGTAAAATTAGACTACAGACATTTCTAAAGTTGTGCAGAAAGAATGGTATCAGTCATCAGTAAATATTTGGAAAAAAACCTGTACATCTTCTCTGTGTATAAAACACTTCATTGTTTGTTATAGGTCTTTAACAAAAACTTCAGATTTGGATCTGAAACACATCAAAATGCAGGAATTTTCCAGGATCAGATTCTGGGTTAATTTTAACTCTATGCTTATAGAGATTTACTGTACATGCATTGAAATGGACAATTTTTGAACTTTTTCCAGGCACAGTATCACCCACCCGTCGAGGGAGGGGATCGTCCTGCTCTCCTCTGCACTGGTGGGGCCTTATTTTGAATATTTTGTGTGTAGTTTTGGGCACCACACCATAAGAAAGACATTAAGTCACTAGAGAGCATCCAAAGGAGGGCAACAAAGATGGTGAAGGACCTTGAGGGGAAGCCATACAAGGAGTGGCTGAGGTCACTTGGTCTGTTAAGCTGGAGCAGAGGAGCCAGCAGGGAGACCCAAAAACCCAGAGGGTGTTTGGGCACGAGAACAGGCTCCTCAGGGAAGTGATCATAGTACCAAGCCTGAAGAGTTCAATCAACGTTTAGATGATACTCTTGGGCCCATGGTGTGACTCGTGGGGATGGTCCTATGCAGGGCTAAGGATTGGACTCAATGATCCTTGTGAGTCTCTTCCAACTCAGCATATTTTGTGATTCTATGGAAAAAGTAATACCAGCTTCTTTTATTAGTGACCTGGTTGCTTACAGAAATGACAGACACTCATGTGAACCAGAAATCAACTCAAAGAATATTTTCATACTTTGAATGGGTATGCAAAAGTGCAATCAGAACACTGCTTGTGCGCCTCTAAATATAATAATACTCTTCATAGGGGAGGAAAAACAATGTTACAAAATACCCTTGGGCTTTGATTTCTTGCAAATAAAGCACAAATATCCCCTTAGCATAGTTCTGATTGAAAGGCCAATTAACTGTAGTTTAGAGATGCTTTCAAGATGTTTTAATTTTTGCTAACTTTGTCAAATGTTCTTTCTGCAAAACAGCTTGATTGCAATTCCCACTATGATTGATATAGATGTTTCCTTCAAAATATTTTTGACTGACATTATAAAGCAGAGACCTTCCGTATTCACCTATTTTTTCTTGTAGATTTATCACTGTATCTAATAACTGATTAATCTGAAGATTAGCCACCTACAGATAATCATGAAGGTTACCAGTGAGAGTTTTCATTTGGAATCTTGTGTACTAGTAAGGAAAAAAGGGTCTATTTCAAAACTAAAAAGCCATAACATGAATAACTACTCTGATGCCCCTCATGATTTCTGGACATCAACACAAGCCTACTACCTGCAGTCTCTGGATCTCTGTGTATTTCTGTGCCTCGGTCAGCTCATCCCTTTCTTTCTCCCCCAAGAAGGCAAATTTTTTATCAGATTTTTTTGGTTTGAAATATAGGAGTTTATTTTTGTACAAACAGTTCAAAAGAGCCATGGCTGAAAAGACATAAATCTAGTTGGTTTTCCTGTATTTTATTTAATTTGGTGAGGGTATATTTGTTTCATAAATTCATGGAATATTTAGCTTGGAAGTGACCTCAAAACATAACTGATCCTCCACTTTGGCCTGAAAACTACCAGCTGTCTCAGCCTCTCCTCATAGGTCATATGCTCCAGGTCCCTGATCATCCTGGTGGCCATCCACTAGACTTTTTCCTGTATTTTAGTGCCTGTCTTTTCTGTATTGTAGGATCCAAAAGTGAATGCAGTACATCAGATGTGGTCTCACAAGTGCTGACTATAGAAAGGAATAATAACTTTCCTCAACCAGCTTGATGAACTGTTGCTACTCTGACCTACTGTGTAGCCACCATTATCAAGGGCACACTGATGACTAATATTCAGCTTCTTGTCAACCAGGACACTTATGTCCATTAAGCAAAGTTGTCTTTCTGCAAGTCTGCCCATATTTTCTACTACTATGTACTATTTGAGGTTTTTTTCAACATATTTCTCCAAGTTCCTAAGTTCCCTTTAATTGACAGCTCTCCCCAGCATATTGACCATTCCCTCTCAATTAGATGTCACCTGCTGAACCTGCTGAACTTGCTGAACTTGCATTCTGTTTTGACAGCAGTTTAATACTGAAGATATGAAACAGCATTGACTTTTGAAGAATGTCACTCATAACTGACTTCCAGGAGCACTTTGGACTTTTGATCACTACTCTTTGACCTTGTATTCCTTTTAATATTGAAAAGGGAAACTTTCTGCAATCTCAGATAAATACTAGAAAATACAAAAAAAACCCCTGCTTTCACTTGCTTTGCTTTTTTAATATTCATTTTTTCCAGATAAACTGTTTGCCACAAAAGATATGTCAAATTACTCCATTTATAGATAATACAAATACTGAGCAGGAAATTTTCACAAATAGTAGGGAAGATTTACTGACTAATTGATCAGGGTTTGTGTGGATCCCCCATCATTGGGTGCACTCTATACAATAGAATTAAACATTCCGAATAGTTGTTTGTTTATAACAAAATGTTAACAAAATCAATCTCTGCTCAATATGTTACATCTCCATTCCCATACCTACAAGCAGAATGGCTATGTAATTGTACCTTTTCCTACACTTTGCTTTTTCACTGAAAGGTTTTTTTGTGAGTCTTGAAAATTACTGATGTTAACTCTCCTGTCCCTGTATTTTGTACCTAAAACTACCATAATTTAAAGTGTGTCTTTTTAGTTCTCAGTTATGAAGGTCTTGTTCTCTTCTTTCTATGTACATTTTTACAAAGCTTTAGTCACAGAATCAAGTCCACTTTATATGTGCAGCAGGTGGTTTTGCATGACAGTCACAAAAACTAAAGCCAGTAAAAGTAAGACAAACACCCTCTTCTCTAATACATCAATGAAATATTTTTTTTATTTGAATTTGATTGGAATGTGTTTATATCCAGGCCTCTACCTTGTTCTTATTAACTGAATTTCAGAACGATTCTGAAATCTAAAAATAAACCTTTTTATAAACTTACTTTCTTGTATGGTGCTGCTTCCTGTCTAAAATTAAAAAGTTCCTGTGAAGCAATTAAACTTTTAATGACTGGAAATTTGGAGGATAAATATTCATGAAAGGTTGTCTGTCATCAAAACTTGTTTATTAGAAACAATCACATATGGGAAAACATGAATTATGTGCTAAATCTAAAGATAAGGCCATTTCCAATGAACAAATCATTTTCATCTGACCAACTTTTTAATTGTTATATTAGTTTAGTGCAATATTTGTTGTGAATAAAAGACTGGTTTTCTCATATTCTATGCTAAATTGGAAAAAATGTTACAGCCTAATGGCTGTCAAGGAAAATACTGCCCCAGAGCCATTTCATGTGACAAACTAAGCAAAAGGAAAAAGAATAGTGAATGAATAATCTGCTGCTGAGGTCTTTTTTTCAGCTATGGTATTATACATTAGAAAAAAGACCTTTAGATAATGACTGTCAAATAAAATGTCTGCCATTTATGAAATTGATATAATTAACAGTTGACATGTTATATAAAACTTTGAAATGTTATAATTCACAAAAGAACTTCAATGACAGGTATAAATCCAAATGATACAACCAGGACTCCTTAAGTACGATAAGGGACACAAGAAGATCATCTTCAGTCAAGGTTGTTTTTTATCTTAGGAATCAAAGATGCATCACTGGGTCTGTTTCATGAATCAAAGCAATTCTCCACTTCTACTGAATAATCTTAAAGAACATGAAATTACTGAAAATTTCATAAATTATTCAAATTTTCATCTAAAGCTTAAACCAGTCAAAAGCCAATTAGTCAAACAGTCAATGAAAAACAAAAATCCTTACCTTGATATTTTAAAAATTTTAATATTTTAGCATTACAAAGTTCCAGATAAACCAGTCAGTTATCATTAGAATGTCAGCCAAAACATGTAACAGCTGGAACTCATTTTGCACTAACATTAGTCAGTTAGACATTTTGCCTAAAGCAGTTTACTAAACTCCCTAATAATTGAGGTATGGGCAGATAACAACTTAGGTCATGACTTAGGTGTCTATGTTTCTCCAGTGATTATAGAGGAAAGCAAATAAGCAAAATAGCTTAGATGAGATGTTTAACTTTTGATAGTTAATGCTAAGTAAAATGAATTCTTTTTCCATTATCATTCTTCCAGATATTTCTTTCTAAGAAACTCATGATTTTAGACCTGACATTTTACCTTCTATGTACACAGGGTATTGGCAGAGTGATTTAAAAGGGTAATTGACCTTTCCATACTGTCTTCTGCCTGCCTTCAGCAAAATATAAATTCTTCCACAAAATAGTTTTGAATAAGATGCTGGAGTAGCTATTTCCTGTGGAGTTACTCCACTTTCAAATATCAAGGTGATTTTTTTTATTATTAAACTCATTTGGAAACATATTAGCTACTCCACAATAAGCCAAGCAGTATGGTGAAAACTTCTCAAAGCCAAATGGGCTAATGTCTGAATTAAGAGTTAGAGAGTGCTCTCAACATGGTACTAATTAGTACCGCCTAAATCACCCATATATATCTATTGCAATTTTGGCTGATGCTACACTAGCAAGAATTACAGTTCTTTCAGAGAAACTGGAATGGTGTCTATCCTGAATTTTGCAGTACAGAAATGCCCACAGGCACACATAGAAACTGGATTGAAGCTTTGAGAGGGGTGAATTGAGAAGCCTTCAAAAGAACTGAACACATTCTTTCTTCAATTTCTGTTCTGAAAGGCTGTGCAGCTTTACTGTGCTGTTCTGTCACTCAGAGATCTTTCTGCATGGAAAACACTGTTTACATTTAAGTCATTATTATACTGTCCAGAGTCTTTCCCAGACAGAGGTACTGCAATGCTTCAGATGCCCTCAGGGATCTTCAACTGTAATTATTTACATGAGTGAGATTTTAAGACACTATGAAGGATTTTACTTGTCTAATGGAAGTATAATGCAAAGGTTTTAAATGCAATGCTGAGAGGCTTCAAAAGAATTCCCACCAAGTGAGACTTGGCAATGCTAGTTTAGTCAAACTAAAGTGGAAAAAGCTGGAATTTTAACTATCTCTGGGAGCTCTTGTTTTTGCCTATTTTGCCTGGATCTTTAATTTTACTTGTATCTTGTGATTTAGTATTTTATTTATATTTTTCTAATAATGAAAAAGAAGTAATGAAATGCACTTGGACCTGAAATCTTACCAACATGCTAATAAATTCTTCATATTTAAAATATCAAATAGTTTAAGGGACCTTTGTGTTTTCTAATATTTAAATATGAATAGGTAAAAATATGTGTTTGAAGTTTAAGGCAAACTGTTACATGACTGAATTATTTTCCCATATTTAACTATTTGTCCACCTGTTATTTCTGTACAAAATATTGCATTTTGGCTATTGTGTAAACACAAAAATATAGTTCTGAAACTTGTCTGAAAAACTAATGTTGTTTATTAAGCTTCTTTGTGGTGGGATAACCATGAGATAAACCCTATCTAATTTGACTGAAAAGTATTTTGTTTTAAGAGATGAAAATACGAACTCTAAATGGAATCTGAACAAGTTGAATTGACTGTAAAGTTATTAAAATCACTCAGGTCATGGTAATAATGACCACATGTGTGAATTCAATTTAACTGAGTATACTTATTCTCATTCAGAGTTAGTTGCAAAGCAAAATAAAGCTCCTTAATGAAAAAAAAAAAAAAAAAAAAAAAAAAAAAGAAAAACAAAACAAAAAACCACAACAAATCAAAAACAAACACAAACAAACAAAACAAACAAAAGCAAACCACTGACCAAACAAAAAAAAGCAAACAAACCAAAAAAAGGCAGAAAAAAACCCCAAACAAACAAAAACAAAACAGAAAACAAACAAAACAACCCCAAACCCACCACACACTCAAAAACCCTTTTGAAAACCGTGTCAGTGTATCTTTGATGTCAACTGTCTTAATGAAATTGTTGATTCTAGGTCACTGCTGAAAAAACATGTACCTTAGAGTTATTGAGATAACTATCTAGACATGTTAAATGTCAAGAATAGATTTTTGAGAACAGGAAATCCCCACTTACGTTGAAGCAGTACATGAATGCCTAAAATTATTAGTAGCAATTTTTAAAGTCCGTAAATATTACAGTGCTGCCTCTGCAATGTCATTCTGGGAATTTTCTAGATAAATATCGGAGAACAATCTAATGATTAAATTAGAATACAGAGAGATCTAGCATGACTTACTGTAGTGTGCTGTGTGAGAAATACAGAAATTCAGTTTACTCATCTTAAAGTGATATGCAGTATTAATTTTTATTCTCAGAACAGTTTAGAAAGGCAATTCAATGGACTTGTCATGCTATGCATCATGAATATTACTTTACCAAATAACTGCATTAAATAAAACAGGGACAAAACAATTCATTTTTATGTATGTTCTCATTTTCTCTGCCAAATACTGTAACAGAAAGATTCACTGTACCTGACCAGACTGAGATTGCCTGCTATGGGTTTGCTAGCAGATAGTCAGACAAAACTTTTCAACAGTTAGCATTATCTTTACTTTCACCCACTTTTCTTGTAATTTTCCTCTGTTAATTTGTTAGATGAGCTATGTTTAAGAAATAAATAAACCAGGGGAAGAAAACAGATCTCCCTTCATGACTACATTTAAATCATTTTGCTAAAGTAACAGGACAAAGAAAGTGAATTCTGTTAATAGAGGGTAGTACCACCACCATATCAGTGGTGATGTTCCCAGAGACATCAAAGCTGGGGGTTGGATAACACAGACTGAAAAGACTCATTTCTTCCTATGACTGCATAACACTGGTAAATCGGAGCCATTTACTGCTCAGAAATATTGCATACAAGGTTTTGTCAGTCGCAGATTATAAGAACTAAATTTTTATTTATTTCTGAAACCATGACTATGTGTATTTAATTTTTTATAATTTTTCTTAGAACTATATTAAAATCACTTATCTTTTCCTTAAGAGTGATCCAGTATTTTCAACACACTGAGATTGCCTAAGAAGTTGTATTTTCAGTAATTTTTAGTCACTTTCTGATTTCTGCATAAAAATATTTGCTTCTGTTCTCTTTGTCTTTTTTGGGTAGAAATTATATATATTAGATCAGAGGACAGCAAGCAGTTTTCATACTGCCACAGATAGTACATATCTCTGAGTCATGTAGTTAAACTACAGCCATGTGAAGCATCTCAATGAACATCACAACCATATCCACACCCCTACAAAGTTTTTTAATTGTGGTCCTCATCCTCCTGAGTAAAAATTTTAGATTCTATAGCAACAATATTATAATGATAGTTTCTACTTCTATTCAATAGAGTTTAAGAATCAAGCTAGCAAAGTCTTAGTGTAACAAAGTCATATTTAATTTTTAATTGAAGAAAAGTCATTCACTACTTTTAAATGAGATGTCAGTTCTCCAACTATGCCACAATGAAATGCCATTCTATAAAGATAAGAATACATCTTAACATTATAAAAAGTTTTAGAAAGCCGGCTCTTCAACTCACACTTCAAGTCCTAACATCTTACAGCTATTCAAGCAAACCAAGGCTTTCACTTGATGACTAAGATAGAGTACTGTAATGCAATTGAAGTTTTACAGACTCTTAGTATAACCCTTCTGAAGCAAGTGCAAACAATTTCTCATTCCTTGTTTTCTCTTCCAAATGAGTTGCACTTTGTGGTAGAGGAAATTCTAGTTTTCTTACAGGCTTTAAAACATGAGGTAGGTTTCACTTTGTTTCATTTTTGTTCTCTAAAAGTGAGGTACCTATTCTGTCTGTAACAATATAACCAGCAGACTTTTCCATGCTATCCTGAGGGCCTGTGAAAGCCTTTGACTTTCTTCTTATAAAGCCATGTCAAAATCTTAGCTCAATCTTCTTGAAGAATAAATTTATACCTGTGTTCCATCTTTATTCATCTTTAGTTATGTTTCAGTAATGCCTGGTGCTCATTTATATTCCTGAATAAGAAATAGTACCTTTTTTAGGCAGTATTAAAAAACAAACAAACAAACAAACAAACAGGGTGAATATAGGTATAGTTTATATATATATAGTTTAACCACTGACAATTATTTCTGTAAATGCAGCAGTCTTTTCTTGCACAGTATAATATGCATTAAGTTCATGTACTTCACTAGAAATGAACAGGAATGTAACTTTTTTCATTTCTTCTGAAAACTGCTATTAATATAATTTTTTTACATATAATCTATTTCAGAGCAGACACTTTAGGGTACATGCAAAACATGCTATTCCAGGGGGGCAGATGTCGTGCTTTCTCCAAAACTTCCTTATGACAACAACGCTGAATAGTAGCTACAGGTTTTCATTAGTGAGTCAAACCACATCACTGAGGTCACTGTCTTCTCTGCATTTAACCCAGAAACAGCAGCACTGAGAAGACAATTAATTTGACCAAGGCTAGCCTATTCAGTGACAACAAGAAAACATGTTTTCCCTGAATCTCATTTCAAGTCTCCAAACTAGGCTGTTTCTAATCTAGTGGTTTAGAAAAAGAAGGAACAGGTAGGAAATTTACAATTACCATTTGATTGTCTGTCTTACTCATTAAATATTTCTTTATAGAATAGTGGTCATTTTTTTGTTGAAAATTGCACATAATACATAGTTAACTAGCCAGTATGGAAAAAAAAAAAAAAAAAAAAAAAAAAGAAGTGTGAGTAATATTTTACAAATTTTACTTATTTCAAAGTATCCTCTATTTTTTTTAAGTATTGCTATTGTTATGTGAGTGAAAATTTCCTCATTTGACCAGCTTGGTGAAAACTTTCAAGAGGGAAATCATGCTTATGTTGCACAATAATATCTGAGATGACAAAATGTGGGTTTTTATAGATAAAAATTAAACCTAAACCTAAAGTGAAATAGATATGCATAAGTATTCCTGAGTGTCTAAGAAATTTATGTTGAAAAACCAAAGAGACTCAAATTCTAGCAGAAACTTTTACTGCAGATGTCTCCAAATCAGGCAGAGCTCAGATTTAGAAGACCACTGTAGAGTTATGTAGAGATGTTGAAACTAGTTAGTAGCAAAAAATCTTTTAAAAGAAAGAACCCTAAACTTTCACTGAATTTCAGGGAATCTACATCTGATAATATATATTCATTAAGAAAGGTGAGATACAAATCCCACACTTAACATTTTTGGTTTAATAAATATTTCCTTTCTGGAGCATCTGAAATATTTAAACATCCTGATACTTTCCCACACCAGTGACTTGTTGGAAAGAAACTAGGCTGTCTTTTAATAATCCACCTTAATCACATACATATGCAGATGCTCGATCCATATCACTCATGACTGGTAGGTTTTCTGTACTATTCACAAACACAACTTTTTATGTAAAGCTCAGATACACATCAGATATATTGGATCTATTAATCTTAAAAGTTTATGTAGTGGATGCATAAGACTCCAAATGCCCTTGTCTAAGGTACAGATAATATTCCCTTAAGTGTAAACCAGTTCAACCTGTCACCCTGCTCTCTGTTCAATTTTTGTAACATTTCTTTTAGTTCATTTCAATTTGTTGGTATTCTCAGAATAAAAAAAGTGGCGAGATCTGGATATAATGTTCCTGGTGCAAGTTTACCAGATATGAATACAAAAGTATTTACTTTACAGAATAATATGGATGAAGTTCCTCATAGGATTCCTCCAAGTTATGCTATCATAACATATTTTCCATTATTAAAAAGTGACCTCGATTTTTCAGTGCTTGAAGCCTATCTGCTGTGAAACTTGCTTTGCTTGAAAAGATTTTTTTTTTGTCACAAATGACAGAAAAGGTACTTTACCTCTTCATTCAAAAGCAAGTAGCTTTTGCTCTCACAATGATTGTTTTTGCTCTGCTTTTCTTTGTTGATTTTACAACTTGTGGCTTAAGATTGTTTTCATATATGACAGCTGGTGGAGACCAAGCTGATACTTTCCATGTGTTAGTTCTCTCCACAGTCTATAAGTTTACTACTGAGAGCAGACAGACAGAGAGACAGCGTGTTTGTGAGGATTACCGTACAGTAAATAAAACTCTTGCGAGTCTTCAGGAAACAGGTTAGACTTCATTCAACCTGTCACTGCCACTTGTTAAGAGGGCCTGAGGAACAAGTGGGACTACAGTAAAACTATCAAGACAGAATTAATATCGTGGAAACTGTTAACACTTCTTATCAAGAAATCAAAATGAGAGATTATCAGAAATCAATTTTCCAGGCCTTCATTCTTGCTGCTGGTATACACATACTTACACAATAGAAAACTGAGGTGGAGTGTCAACAGATATCACACAACAGACTAAAAATCCCTGTTTAGTTGCCAAGTATCTGTTGAGGAGACAAAAATTTTAATTTTGCAAATCTTTACATGCATTACACTGTCTTCCCAAGCTTGTTTATATCCGTCCTAGATTTTACAGAAATGAACAGTTAAACTGCCAGGTCTACCCAAAGGCAATCTGAAAATAAGATATTTCTCTGACTAAATCTTTTGAGGTCTCTGCTCATTAAGCATTTTTCATCCATAGTTAATTTTGTGTCATCAAATTTTTCATGAATGGAAATGACTTTCCTTTAATGATGTCAAGGATGATAACTAATAATTGACAAGAGCAAATTCTTAGAATTTCCTGAAGAATGAGAAAACCTGACTCAACATTCCTGAGGGTAGTCAGAGTTTTATCTCCTTCACAGGATGTTCTAACCATCAGTATGTGATAGCCAAAATAATGTACTCAGCTGTCTCATATGTATATATGATTTTTCTCCCGCTCTCTAATCAGGTCTAATTACAGTTTCTTAATCCATTCTCCAATCTAAGAGGAATCGGATCATAAATACTCTTACTCAAAGTCATTTAGATGGCTGAGGGGGACAGATCATACTCCTTATTTCATCCAGGTCCCTAGGAGAAAAAAATACTTGTATATCTTTTGTAGCCTTGAGCAATGTAAAAATGGGAGAGAATAGAAGTCAGTGTAAATTTGTATTCATCTTTCTCCTTAGCTGCAGCTCTTCAGGAGGTTCTGTCAGCCAGTTGGATCTGTGGTGGCTTGGCTCCAGTCAGCAGTCAAACACCTATCCAGTCTCTCACTTATTTGCTTCTCCCATGGGTTGGGCAGAAAAGAGAAGGAAGGCATTAAGACTCATAAATTGAGATAATTATAGTTTAATAGTGAAAATAAAAGCTCTACGTGCTCAGAAGAGGAATTAATTTACTATTTCCCATTGGCAGGAAAGGTGTTCAGCCACCTCCTGGGAACCAGGGCCTCAGTATAAGTAATGGTTGCTTGGGAAGACAAATGCTATGACCATGAATGTACCTCCTTCCTTCTTCTTTACCTGAGCTTTTATAACATAAACTGTATAATCTCAATAAATAAACCATTTAATCTGGTATTATTTCTTTAAATATGCAGGTTATTCTTACAAACACCTAATGCAGACATGTAATTGGTGCAGTTTTTGAGCGGAAAATTAGTCAGTATACGTGATCAGTCTTCATTTGTGAGGCTGAAGAGTAAGAGCAGTAGGAGGCCACTGGGTTATTAGATTGATTAAAAGAGGGAATAGATCACAAGAGATATGTGCACATGTGGTGAACTCCTGAAATAGGTTCTTATAGTCAGTCCTACACCATCCCAAATGACTAACACTGCTTCCTTGTCTTCATATCACATCAAGGTGTTGATACTATTTATAAAATGCTTTCTAGTGATCTCCACTTCCCCATTAAATTGAAACATTTCTTTTTACAACAATCATCTTGAAAACTGAGGTAAAACATTTCTCCAAACAGAGTTTCCCTGATGCAAATATCTAGTGACTCTTAGCAGGAAATTTTAGTACCAAGAGGTTAAGATAGGAACAGTATTTCCCTTATTGACCTGAGAGGTAGCTGAGGGAATAGATACTTTGGCTTTAATGTACCTTCACAATAGGAACTTCCTTAATATTGTTAAACTCTTATTAGCATTTATATTTCCATCATGCACAATGCCCTACACTTCGTCAAAAACACTGGCTACAAATTTTTGTAAACAGGAATTTACCTCTATAAAATTTCTGCAGCTCCCTTTCAGTAGCAATGATATTTTTGTCAGTCACAATATGCCTAACACATTTGTTTCACCTAGAATCACAACCAAAGTCTACTTGGAGTTTGACATTACAAGCTTTACGTTAGCCATTTACATTAGCTACAACAGCTACAGTGGTAAGAATTTCAAATCCTGCTATGGGAACACACAGAAGGCAATGGCAACATATGGAATATTATGAAGTTCTGTCATTTAAAAAGAGACCAAAGGGCTCTTACAGCTGTATCCAGGAAATTAAAACAATTATATTAATTTGTAAGTAAATAATTTGCATTAAAAAAGTCAAGGAGATTTTTCTAGTATAAAAATTAGTAGTATTCATTTATTTTCAAAATGTCTACAAAAGTTACATTAGAAGGGTTGAATGTGAACTGCAAAAATGAGAACAACAACAACAGAAAAAGAGTTCCTGTTCTAAAGGGCAGTTTTAATTATGTAAATAGAACGACTGAAAAAATGGAAATATTTAAAACTAAATTGCACAAAGGCCCAATGTAGGAATTTTCTTAATCACATGCAAACAGAGATACAAAGTCAGTGAGCTGAGACAAATACCTGCAATTTATGCAAGTACGCTTCCTGAACAGCTCCCTGAAGATCAATGGGGCTTTTTTGAAAGGATTGCCTCTTGCCTTAAGGACTGCTGATATGTCATAGGACATATTGAGGAAATGGGCACAGGACATGTGAGAAGAAAGATTTTAAAGTAATTCTATTATATATTTTTTTCTTTAATTCCAAGACCTTTTTGGGTTTTTTTCTTATAAAAATACATACTTTCTCAATGTGGGTTTTTTTCTGTTTTGTTTTTGGTGTTTTGTTTTTGTTGTTGTTGTTGTTTTCTTTAATAAAGAGTGATCTTTAGAGATTTTAGTCTGGCCTTCAGATTCATTTTACACCTAAGGGTTTATAGCCTCATTCTTTCCAGTCTATACTGGTATTATACTTCAGTATTTCTGTTCGCTGAATGTCAAGAAGCACAGAATTATATTTGGATAGTAATCAAATGGATGATCTTATGGAGCCTTTTGAAAAGCTTTTCCCACAATTCTGTGACCATCAACATTTCCATATGTAATCATAAAGACCAGGTAGGGTATATGGAAGTGACCAGCACAAACAAAAAGTTATACATGATTGTGCAGTCTATAATTGCAAGATGATGTAGATAGACCAGAAGCTGAAGAAAATTTCCAAGTTTCCATTAAACTGGTATGTCCTAATGTTGTGTGGTTAACTATGTAGTTCTAAAAAAACTTCTAGAAAATACTTATTTCATGTAAAATTTCCTAAAAATTCTGGGGGCAAAATAACAGAAGTGAATTCTGGTTTGTGCTTCTTTAAGAAGGTTTCAGCTGTGACTTATAGTCAATGCTTCAGCATTTCACCAGTGGAAGTTGAAGAGTGGCTATAACTGACTCAGTGTAAGACTGCATTTCATGTATGTCTGTTACACGTATGGTGTTATGAAAGAGACTTTTTCATATAGTTCCTTTCCTTGAAAGAATCTTTCCTTATGTTTAACCAAAGGATAGAGGTGGTTATTACTAATGATTTAGTAAAAGTCCTCCCACTTATGCTTCCTGGGAATCCTCAAACTTCCTATATGTCTGCTGATGTTTCTGTTTTCTCTGCAAGGATTCTAAGCTTAAATGTTTCTAATTATTGAACTGATTGTTATGTTCCGAAATCTTTTTAAGAATTAAGCAACCCAGAACTGTGACCTATATACGTGATTTCTTAAAAAAAAAACAAAGTACAATTTGAAATAAAGGGAAATTTTTTAACCTGATTTCTTGCAAAATCTTTTAGATGTAGTGTAAGTAACTGAGATTCTTCTCAAAGAATTCCATTAATCTTTTATGACTAGAGGTGTTGGGAGCTAAATACAGTTGTCTCTTTCATCTGTTTCTAAAATAATTCCTTTCACCTCCAGGTGCTTCACAACTCTAGCTTACTTCCCTGATCACAGAATAAGGATCTTCCAGTTCAAAAAAATCAACAGTTATTTAAAACAGAATAGAAATATCAGAGGTATATGAACACACAACTTGAAATAACCGTTGTTTAAAAAGACAGAAGGAATACCTGGGATATTTTTGCAACAAATAAAGGATATTCATTTGTAAAATCATAAGAGATGTGAAAAAAACATGTTCGGTCTCAATATTTTTCAATTATTTCCTATAATATAGAAAGCAATGATAGATATGGCATATATTCTCTGCCATTTATTGTTTTATTGGATTTGTAGAATGATAACAAAGCTGCCTTGTGTCTAGATTAGCTTTATTAGCCTTCAGTATGGATTAATGTACAATGCTGCAAGATGACCATCCAAGAGAAAAAATAAAAGTTCCTGAGCTATGAGTTCTGCAGGTTTCAAAGATTTTCACCTCCTTCAATTATGTATGAGGAGGAGTACTACTTTAATTCAAGTTCTAGTTATCAGAGAGGGGATAGTGTGTTAGAAAGGTAATATGTAAGTTGTAAACTTTCTCTACATTTACCATATTAAGACAAAATAAATTCTAAATCTACCATTAAACCCAAGCTTTAAGGATGGTAGTTAACTGCACTGTAGTAGGTCAGCAAGTAGCGAATGTTTTTTAAAAGAACTTTTGTTCCAAACAAGTTAGATTTACAGTATTTATTAGAGAGAGGATTGAATCAGTACTGCGTAAGGTTTACTGCAAAGTTTCATATAGGTTTTCATTCTAATTGCTTTTTTTCTACTTTCTCTCTTTCATATATATTCATACACAGCACTCTCATAAAAAATATCTAATATCAATTCTGGGAATTACTTGCTGTATAAAACTGATTTGGTTCTCAAGGTGAGAACCATTTTTTCTCTAAGTGAAAAAATATGTTTCTGACTAGAAAGACTAGCTGTTTGTTCTGGTTTTGTTTTGGTTTTTGTGGGGTTTTTTTAATCCAATTCTGCATATTTTGTACTTCCAGAAAGTTCTGTCCTTATGAACTTCACTGCAGTTCCCATGGAAACTCCGTTGCATTTCTTTGTGTGTCTGTTTTGGCTTTTGATTTGATGCAGTAACAGCTGGTGGTCATCCTGCAATCTAAATTAAATAAAGAGTTCATTGAATTTGCTGCCCTCATAGTCTCTTTCTCCAGCATTGAGCTCCTCTTCGTATATCAGTTAAGAAGCACATGATACTGAAGGACATCTGTATACCCCATATGTATTCACTTATGTCATATGAACAATATACAGAAAGGTACATTAAGTTATCGGTAGGACCATGTGGAAATAAACTGAGCATTGAAAATGGCATTATGTGGGGAACATACTGGTACCTGAGCAAAATATATGAACTTTGCATATGACCAAGCATAAGTTTGGGTACAACATGAATTCCAACCAACCAACCCTCAAATAAAAATTATTTTAGTTCAAATAATATGATATACTAGTGTTTCAGTTGCTGTGGGCAAAGCAGTCTTGATGCCAGGAGCATCATTTCATTTCATCTATTGCCAACTAACATAAATTTTCAGTTATGGTCTCCTGTATTTAAAAAGCAAAGACAACATTAGGCAAAAAATACCTTTTCTGCTCTTGTCTCAGGTTTTGCTTCAGTTCAACACCTCTCCTTCCCCCTTCCCTATTATCAATTTCCCTTGCTTTTGTAGCACAATACACGCAGTCCTTCCCACACCCTTTGGAGAGGCAATGGGCAGTGCAAGATATTGAGGTCTATCTGCTGCTCTTGGCATCTTTTTTTCTCCACTGCTTCTCACTTTTTAAATTTTTTCCTGTGCTCCAGCGTGGAGTATTCATGAGCTGCTGTACACTTCAGGGTGACCCTGCCTTGGCAAGGCTCCTCTCGTGAGCCCTACTCCCTCTGGGTGTGTCAGTGGCTGAGTTCCTCCACAGGCTGCCTTCACTTTAAGTCTGTTCCTGCCCCACTGTGAGTTCATCCATGGGGTCCAGTCCCTCAGGGGTATCTCTCACCCAGTGTGGATTGCAATAACCTGGTGAAACAGAAAAATAAAGGCCATGTGGTGCCCTTTTGGCAAGTGGGGATTTTGCACATCTTCTCCCACACTACAAGCAATGGAAATTATTCTTTATGTCAAATCATACAAATTTTCCTTTACTAATCACCCACTGACCTTCTATCAATCACCCAAATAATGGTTACTTTTTCTTTCTTTTTTTTTTTTGTTCTAATACTATTCTTGTTCTTATACTATTTTGAATCCCGCCATTAAGCATTTCAGGAATAATTCAGATCACCTTTTTCTCTCTCTTCCCCACTGCTTTCTTTCCTGAAGATCAGCACCTAAGCAAGTAACCTGTGGGAGTAAGAAGAGCTAAGCAATTTTGTTAGGTGTGTAATAACTTCTTTTCCCTACAGGCATCATGACCTTCAAGAGGAATGAACTCATGACCTTTTTCTCTGCTTATTAAAGGAACATCTTTATTACTGGCTGTAATATCAGACAATAAAGTGAGGAAATAAATTCTATACACAGAGAGATAATATCAGGTCTTATATTCACAGAAGACTAGATTAAGACTAGATTAAGTTGAAGGTGATGTTAGTTACTGGATTAAGGTCTGAAGATCTTTTGCAGCAAAATATTTTTCCATCTTTGCTAAACTCTCCATACACATGTACCATAGCAGCTGGAAATTACTGGTGGCTTTTCATTTGCGTACTCACACTTTATTAGCTAGTGTGCCTGACTTCTTTGAAAATGTAGGTAAATACGTTACTAAAATTAGAACTTCATTATAATAATTACTTAACAATAGTCAACTAGATTTCTACAAATACATCTTTATTGACATTGAGAAACAAAAAACATGCTTTTCTTCCCTCCAAATTTTACTTGGTTTCTAAAAATCTAGTAGGGTTACATGACTAACAAATGCTATGAAAAGAAAATTTTAAAAATAGATACATAAGTTGAAAAAAAAAAGCTTATGTTTCATTTGCTGTTAAGGACTCTTTATTCTTTTAAGCCAATTTTTCTCTTTCAAAGGGCAATTTGCAAAACAATTTGAATCTGTTAAGAACAATAACAATATTTGTTTTATTTCCTGTACAGTGAAACAGGCCACACACATGCTAAGTACATAGACCATTTCTATCCTGAAGATTTATTTTTTGAATTAATATTATTTATATTCAAAAAGGTGAAATATTTTTTAAATGAAAGAGTGATTGTTCTGCAGACATCTCTGTGATATTTAACTCCTTGGATTACTAAGATGTAGAAATAGTTTTAGAAGCAGAGAGCAGTAACACAGGTAACTGAATTCTCTACTTTAAAGATTATTAAAGTAGAGAAATTATTCGTCTATCTGAGTGCCAGTGGAGAGATAAGCAACAACATCTACAGATTTTAAAAATTATGGATGGATAATATTTAAATGAATGGAAATTTTGTCATGTTGCTTGTGTAGGTATGCAGATGATTGCATGCTTTTTTAAAATAAAGAATCAACTATAAAAAGGAGTATAAAAAGCATAAAAACCTTAAACCTATTACTGCTATTGCTTCTTTTATTGGCAACTACAGCCATTAGGAACCAAACCTCCTTCTACTCTATTAGATATTATTTCAGAACTTTTTCTCTTCCATTTCAGTGATTTATTTTTCAAAATATTTTACGTGGCATTAGAAGTACTATGAAAAGAAAATTTTTGACTTCTTATGTGGTGTGAAGACTGTGCCACTCACAAAATATTTAGGATTCTGTACTATAATTGTCAATGAGGATCATATTGTTGCACTATAGAAAAAGTTGATTAATTTCATGTTTTCTCTTTGTCCATCAGAATATTTTAAAAAAAACAAACCTATTGAGGTTACCAGTAATAACCAGTTACTATTGAGACCCAGCAGTCTACTTGTGTAAATTATATAAATAAGGATTGGGAGTCCAAGGACTGTCGGTTCTCAAACATGGTTTAGAGGCTTTAGTACAGTTTCAGAACTAATCTTATAAGGATAACCTGGATTATGTGATTAGTCCCTTTGATTTCCACGTTAATTTTGATAGTTACTAGATACTCTTTCAGATGCACAGATGCCCAAGATTCTATGGGTCTGGTAAACAGTTACTAGATGCTCACAAATAGACTGGAGATGAGCACTTGATTTTTTTGAGGTATTGGACTTCCTGTACCTGTGCAGAGAAATTCTACATCACAGCCACTCTAAGCCTAATGTTAAAAACTTGGCATATCCAAGGTGTTGTGTGTTTCTTAATCTGTTTGACACTGTCCTAGTTCATCATATATAAAATCTGACAAATCTACTTGAGTCACAGGACCTGCCAGAAAGGAGATAATCCTCCCTGGAATGTTGTCTTATTTATTTATCAAAACATATTATTTATATAAACACATTCTGTCACTTTTAAGTATAATATATTTAAATTTAATGTCTCCTTCCATCTTCTGAACATAATTTCTTACTCCATAACCATCAGTGCCGATATAGTGCCTCAGCTCAACAGCATGGCTTGGATCAGCAGTTATTTTATTGCTCTCATAGTGATGTCAAAGCGGGCTTCAGCTGTGCCACCATGATCCCGGTCACTGGGAATCTGTCAGGGGCTTTGCCTTTCTTTAGTAGCTGGCTCTTTAGATCTTGATCTCACCTTAGTCTATGTGAGTATTTCTTCAGATATCTGTAATCTGCAGCTGTATAAACTATGTACAGGATGAGTAGCAAGCTTTAGAAACACTATGCCATACTCTTCCATGAGTACTGCCATTGTACTCCAAAATCATCACAGCCTAGGATTGATAAATGTTGTGTATTTATCTATCTCATTTGAAAAAAATAGTCTTGTATTATAATAGCTAGTTTTGCATCTATTAAAGGGAATGGAGACAGGAAAAAGGCTTTATCCCTGTACAAAGGAAAGGCTAAGAAAAAAATAAACACAAGGCAAGAAAATGCTCTTAAATAATAAATACAATTACTGTAAATATCAGCAACTTAGATGTTTGTGAATCTCTGCATGCAATGGGTGAATGAAATTATCTCTTTCTGCTGAGTAGGTATGACATAAATCATTCTATTTTTTTAATCAAGATGATCTATTGATAAGAGACAGTGTTTAACAACCTGACTGGGATCAGCTAGTCACACTTTATAGCAAATTTTAATTTGAATCATAAATTGCAAAGGGGGATCATTGCCTAGGGATATGAAGAGGTGTACATGGGATGAGAAGACAGAATTTTTTTTTTTCTCTCTGAAAAGGCATTTCACTCTGATACTGGCTTTTTAATGTTCATTTCTACAGTACTTAAAATTTAATGTAAGCATTTTATGAATGTTATAATGTGATCTGCAGACATGAACTTTTAAACACTTTTGTAATCGTTCACATCAAGTGATCCCACAAAGATTTACAGGTTTCAAACCAGGACTGGAGTAATACTTTCCAATAAACCCAGGCTATTTAGGATAAACAATGACCACTCCCTGAGCTGGCATAAATCTCTGTAAGTCAGCCAAAATCAGTACATCCACAATAGTACAATCAGGGTTCTACAATCAATTAATTGAAATCCCTACTCCAAACTCTAGTGGCTAGACAACAGTGCTAAAGGAAGCAGTTATGTGGGAGTTCATGATGTGGTGAGGGAAGTAACAGAGGCAGCCTGGAAATGTAGAACTTCAGAAAGGATGTGAAAGAAAAACACAGGTAATTGTTTAATGTAGATCACAAATGTCTTTTACAATGACAGACAGGAGGCCAGGACCTCACTGCCCACAACTGAAGAAAGTGAGAATAGACAGAAACACAAGGCACACAGGAATGAATGGAGGAGCATTAGGAAAATAGATAAAATACAGTAAATAATGGCATGCATTTAAGCAGTTATAATCTCAAAATGGTATGGTGTGTTTGAGGATTTTCTTTTTGTTTTTTTGCAGACATTATGTGGAAATATCCTTAAGCCATCCTATAAATATTCATTAAGACAGGATTTGATTCGGATATTGTCTTTTGAAGTTTTATGGAAATGACAAGGGTTTTTTGCTTGAATTACCCTATTTCCTTATTTATGCTAACGTATAATTTTTATTTTCAGGATTTTCTGTCTACCCAGATTAAGCAGAACTCCATATGGAAATCTGACCATGAGCTAGCTCCCTTTTACACCTTAGAGCTTCATGTTTTGGCCAAAATTCCCTTTAAACTGCCTTATAATATTTAATCCCGTTTCTGCATCTTTTTGTACTCCCAAATCTACTTGTGTTCTACTGTTAATTAGACACTTATTTGCATCATTCAAGCAATTACCTAACAAAATTCTGTTAAATCAATATTCTTGTAGTAGTTTTACTGATGATAATCTATAGAATAAGTCTAGCTGTGACTTTTACTGTAGGCATTTGTATATGTAATAATCAGTACCTCAATTTGCTTTCATTGTCTTTCTGGCAATATCCCCCCTATACCCCTTCTCCCCCTTTAGAGAAACATACAGACACTTTTTTTACCACATATGAATTAACATGTCACCTTTTGCCTTGAAAAAAAATTGTATAATTACATAAAAAATTCCCTAAACTTAGAATAAGCCGTATCATGTGTATTCTGATGTTGCATTTAAACAACTTTGAAAGACCTGCTTGGTACTGTATAAACACAGTCAAAAAAATCAATCCCTCCACTAAAGCACTAGAAACTTTCCTACACAGCTTCCACTGAAAGCGTTTACAGTAATTTGTTTCAACATCTTGTATGGCAGAAATAAATTTTAGGGGAAAATGTACTTACAGATTGAATTTTATGTGACAAAAAAGAATTAAATTAAATTTGCAAGAGGAAAATAAAACCTGAAACAATAGTCCCAGCAAAATAATTAACCATTGTGCAGATTTAGAATTTATTACAAATGCTAAAACATTTGATTTCCTAGTTGGACAATCAAAACTTTGCTCTACGTTTTCATTTTTTATGTAACTATTGTCTATACAGAGATACTGGGACTTACGCTTGTGGAGAGACAAGTAGAATACATAAATTATTAAGTAATTTTTTCCAAACAATTTACTAAATTAAGCCCTACTCATTCCTTATAAATAGTCTGAAGCACTTTACATGTTATTAATCCTTTTCAGAAATCTTTGCCATGACATCGTATTTCTCCAGTACTCCAAAGGTACACAGAAAAAGCAAGAAGATTTGGCTTGTTGTTAATAATAGTCATCATTCACTATAAGAATGTAGAAACACAGAACAAAATCTCTGGTAAGACATGCTTCTTAAGGAAACTGTCAGCATGAAAATCATACAACTTACATACTATTCATAAAATTGAGAACATCCAAAATTTTGGCAAGTTAATTGTAAAAGAATGCAAAAATTTCTTAATTAGCAGCAGGAAGGACTTTTGGCCAACAAATATACCTTATAAAACCCTGTTATCTCTTCAAATACTCTTTGTACTTCTGTAGTGTGTTATTATCATGATTTTTTCGTTGCAGGTGCTGCTTCTTCCAGGTCATTCTGCTGTCCTGTACCTGTTTTCTAAACTCAGTAATTAAAAAACTTACAGGATAGTAATTTTTGCTGCAGAAAGATTGTACTGTGTATGCATAGGACACCACTGCCTTGATCAGACTGTCATCTTGCAGATAGATGATTGCCATTCGGAGCCAAGGTAGGCTACAAAGCTGGAAACTGCAAGTATGAAGCCAGATTTACAGTATTTATTTTCTTTACTGGGGAGAATGTTTCATTCTTGACAGACCTCTCTAATTTCTATTTATCAAACTGTATATTAAGAAATAAGTCAATTGTAAATGGAAGCATGATGTCAGTGAAACAGACAGATGTATCAGGTATTCAATTTAAAAAACAAATACCTTAAAGGTGTGTGAAGAACAAAACTCTAAATTGATATACTTCTTTATTGCTGAGAGATGGATCCAAGATGAAATAAATGGTAACACTAGTCTCTAGAGTTCTATCTGAATATACATCTTCTGATATAATGCATATCTAACACCTAAATAGTAATACTTTTAATATTACTATACTTATAATAGTAATAGTAGTCAGGACAATAGGGAATTGGTCCAATGGCTCTAAAATGCACACTGAAATTTTATTAGACGCGGTGACTTAATGTGCACTATGTTAAGTATGTAAGTTTAGTGCTAGATAATGTCTATGAATTAGATTAGACATCATTCCATTGGGCAAATTAGGAAGGACACATCTGAATCTTGTTGGATATTTTCAGGAATACTTTGAAAGTAGAAAGGAAGTAGTTAAACCTCATTACTTCTTGCTTAATATATCCTTTTAAACAGCAAAACATTTGCCTCCATCCTTGTTCAATAGGTTTCATGCCAAATCCAGTTACTTGTCCAAAGCATTCACAGAATATCTTTGGTCAACAAAACATTTTACATGACAAATCAGGTTGGAAATTTTTTATGGTTTGATATTGAAATACAAGTGTTGCAGAAAATGACAAATATATGTGGGGATTCAGGCTTAAAAGAGTAGTGGATGTTTCTTTAAAAATCAGTCCCTCCAGTGGAAAGGATTGCTTGGGTGAAAAACTCTTTGCATATTTCTAAATACTTCAACAGGATTTTTCTCACACTTAGTCTCTGTTACAGCAATTTACTCATGCAGTTCTACAAAGAGGAAAGCAATAAACGCTTTGAAAGATATTTACTAAATATTCCTCTGCAACAAGAATGATTTATGGCTTGTTCACGCATGAGTCTTCAGAGGCAGCTGAAGATGTTACCATCTCACCTGCTTCCAGCTGTGTGTTGCTGCCTCCTGCCAGAGGTTGCCATGCCCTCAGATCTGCCTGGGCTCTGCCGCTCTTGCTCTACTGCAGTCAGAATAAGACAGCAGCAGTTCACTATTTAAGATGTCTATTGAAGCCCATATGGCAGGATTTTACTTGAAAATGCTGTGCAATGTGAGTTGAAGGAAACCATCGGCCTTACACTGGAATGGGGTGCTTCATGGAAGTAATCAGTTGTGATAGGCAAATGAAACCTGTTCATGTAAGACCTTAGGGGGCCCTTCAGCCCTGATTTTCTACAGTCGTGCCATTCTGAGGTGCAACAAAACAGAAAGTTAGATTGATAAATACAATGTATAAAGAAATATTTCTGGTGACTTCTAGAAAATAAATTCTTACCTTTGTAATAATGAATTTTGTAAATATTCCCTTATGAGAATAATCTGAAAATAATGCAGAACCTTCTGCAGTGATTGAAGATTTCTGTAAATAATAATGTAGATTTTCCAAATATTACTACTACACGTAGTACACAAGTGGGTGTGTGCATGTGCACGAATAGGTACTGTGTTTGTGTGTCAGTTGTCACAATTCTTTGAGATAATATTAATGTTTATCTGCTCTTAGAAGCAATGGAAAAATAAAATTACAGTAAATGTAAAAATGTACTCAAATACTCAAGATATAGCTGAAAAATATAAAAAAATTCTCACTGCTTGAAAAATTGACTTTTTTTTTTGTAAGAAAGACACTTTTCCCTTCCTTTTCATTTATATCTATATAATTTATATTCATTATATTCTGAACTGTTTTTTATTTAGAAATTAATACATACTTTTATTTCAAGAGATAAAACTAGAAAAGTTAATCTATGGTACCTTAAGTTTTGATTAATGGATTTAATTAATTGATATTAATTGAGATATTCCAAAAACTTGGGTTGTGAAAATGAAAATTAATTTACATATTTTTCAAACGACAGTAAAAACCTTTGCAAGGACTCTGATCAATGGGATTAGAATTCAAACTGATTCTGATAAATGGAGAAATGAACCAAATTTAACTATAAAGAAAAAGAAATTATCCTGTTCTACTCAGTAGTTTGAAGATCTCAGTCAGAGCATTGAAGTCCTGTATGGCAGAGACTGTTACGAAATATTTAATCATGAGCACACAGAAATTCATGTAGAGTTTGTAATATAAGCTCTTTCTTTCAATTTTTTTTTTAAAGGAGAGATTATCTTTTTTGAATACCATTGTACTGAAAAATAAGCAAATTAAAATCCTGGTTTATTTATATTACTTAAATTTTGCCATTAAGAAGGCTTGGAAATCAAATATGAAACACCAAAATAATTGCTACATTTCCAGAATAAAAAGACTAAGAAAAACATAAAAACATTTTTTGAATTTTAAGAGGCTACTTCAAAAAAATTAATAAATTTCTGTACTTTCTGCACAATAAAGTAAGAATTTTTTTTTCTTTTTTAGATAATATTTAGGATACAAGAAACCTTTTACCTAAATGGACAAAGAAGAATGAAAATGGACTAAGTAGAGAGGTTGAAGAATTTCCTGAGTGGTTTCAACTGCATATTGAAAAGTACCTACCTTAAGCAATATTAATCCATTTTTGAACAGAAGAGAGGTTAGATGATCTATACAGTTTCTTCAGTCTTCCAACCCTTTTTTTTTTCCCTTTAAATTCATTAATCTGATACAAAACTGTGAGATTTAAATATCTTACAGGTTCCTGTAGGGCCACAAAAATTACTCCAAATTTAATGACTTTACATGAATATAACTTCAGAGTTGCCCAGGGTTTATTTTAGGTCATTACAGGCAGAACTGCACTTTAGCCTCAGAAACAAAAATTGAGGCTAAAAAGAGTGAAGGTCTCAAGTGGAACTTTTAGTAATTTTGCCTTGAGTGGTGTCTAGAAGAGCAAAGAAAATGAAATGGAAAGAAAGGGTAAGAAAACTCTTTAGGAGTTCAAACGGAAAAGTAACAGAATTCCTATACAAAGTCTACGTGTGTTATACAAACCCTCATAAAATGGGTGTAATAGTTAGAATGCAAGTATCTGGTAAATGAATACAGTAGCAAGACCAAAAGAGTGCCAAAATAATGTATGCATTTTATGAAAGGCATGACAGATGTATTATGTACCATAATCTAATCCTCTGGAACAATAACAGAAAACATGAAGTGTCAAGGCAAAAAAAAAAAAAAAAGAATAGATCTTCCATGTTTACTGTAAACAAGGTTTTGACCCAACTGTTATGATAATCCAGATGCTGCTACAAGATGTATACTGTTAAAATAATACCTTGCAGAGTTTATGCTTTGTTTACAGTGTGTAGATCTCCAGCGATTTGTCAGCAACAAAGTGTAAGTAGTAAAGTAAGTACTTTTTCATTCAATATGTTTAAAAACCCCTAAATTCAAGTCTTATGGCAAAAGAGTTAGTAGAGTGGGTTTATTAGTATGTAAGAGTAAAATAAGATTACGGAGAATGTTTCCAGTGTCTTTTTTTGTTTCCCCATTTGTTTTCTCCCCTTACTACCACACAATACGTAATACGTACAATTACTAGGTACTAGCTGCATTTATTCCTGAAGTTATTAGGCCTCAATTATTGTTTGCATGGCTGTGTCTATGGCTTCATAGAACTGCTTCAGAAAGTGTTGATTTTTCTTTTTCCTTGAAGAATTGTTCTTTTATTTTTGGTTGTTTTGCAGCAAAAGCTAGCATAGGCATATCTAAATGAAGTGCAAGATTTCCTGAAGCAAAAAACGTACAAAGCCAGAGGAGGGCAGAATAAAAGTCTCATAGAAAGAGGACTTGAGGAGAAAATTCCATGTAAGACTCCAAAACATGGGATATTTCTTTCCACATAATGCCCATCCCATTCTGCTTTTCAGCTGCAATGGACACTTATTTATAATCCATTCATTCCAAGGTGCAATAGTCCATCAGTTATCAACAACATTAAAAACAATAGTTATAAGCTAAATTTTAAAAACAGATTTTAAAACTCAACAGTACAAATTCACTTTAGGCTGGTGTTTCACTTTTTAGTTCCAGGCTATGGCCAGACAACAGATGCTTTTCATATACAATTCGCAACACCAGCAAAAAAAGTGAAGCATTAGAGGTCAGCTGAAAGCCCTTAGAGTTGATACAATTCTTTTTATATGAAAGGAAAATTTGAAATTCCTTAGCATGAGCTGTATTTTTGAGAGGGGGTTGCACGTTCTAGATTTTTTTTTTTTTAATTTATTTTATTTCTAAGAATGATGGCTTCAGTTACTGAAAAACTGTTTAGGTCTAATGGCATTTAATATTTAGAAAAGCAAGTGTAAATCTGAAATGGCATCATTATTGTTATTTAAAATATTGCATATTATATTATTTCCTTTTTTTTTTCTTTTTTTCAAGACCATTTACCTCTGAGTACTTTAGCTCCCATGTTTCCCTTGATAGGCAGCAAGCAGATTGGCTAATATGTCAAGGTGTTCATAGATATTTAATCAAGTTTTCTAGCTGTATACCACTTTTAAAAAGACTTAAAAAAAAAAAAAAGCTGTTAAATTTAAAAGACAAGAACTTCATGTTTTCTGAATATAATGGTGTCTAGATAAGAGGGTATTTTGACATTTGCAATCCTCTTCTTATTCTTTACAATTAATAAGCGTAAGATCATATACTTTCCTCACAAAAAAATAATAACAAAACAAAACAACTAGTGCAGGGATTGGCTTAATATCTTCAAATTAGAAACAGAAAAGCATTTTTTTTATTCTGAGATATGTAGCTTAATACACCAGAAACACAGCAGTAATCTTAGTTTAAAAAATAAAAACGTAACACCTATCAACTGCTTATACTTCTAAGAATCAATTGTATTCAGATAAAATTGTCTCTTTTGTGTCTTTTAAAATGTTATATCATAGAATCACAGAAAGACCTAGGTTGGAAAGGAAGTCGAAAATCGAGTTCCAACCCCACTTCAAAGGACAGGAACACCTTCCCCTAGACCAGGTTGATCAGAGACCCAACCTGGCACTGAACACTTCCAGGGAAGGGGTATCCACAGCTTCTCTGGGCAACCTGTTCCAGTGCCTCACCACCCTCACAGTAAACAATTTCTTACTGATATCTAAACCTAGACTGTTTCAGTTTGAAACCATTCCCTCCTTGTCTTATCACTACATGCCCTTTTAAGTAGTCTTTTTCCATCTTTCTTGTACGCTTCCCTCAGGATCTAGAAGGACACGATTAGGTAAGCCTTCTCTTTTCCAGGCTGAATAAACCCAACTCTCTTAGCCTTTCCTCATGGGAGAAGTGCTTCATCCCTCTACTGAGACTACTAAACTGAGCTAGTCACTCAGTGTGAAAGTACTTTTTTTTTGTACTCACTCAGGACTTAATTTCAATCAATGCAACTGTGTAAGACACTATTTGAGAAGCTAATTCATTATTTTTTGATGACTGAAAATCCCAAATGAGATTTTTAAGGGGCTGATAGAAGCTTATAAATGATAATTACTTAATTTATTAATGAAAGTCATCAAACTTTGGGATAGATTTTGTAACATATGGCAGGACTACTACTGTAATACAATTTCTATATGAAAAATAGGAAAATTAACATAACCAGAGCAACTTATCACCAGCTGAAATGAGAGAAAAGTCCTGCAAGCATTCCACACGATTTCAGAAATGGACTTGCAATATTTATTGATCCATAAATATTGTAAGCTATGTTTAAATCAAAAAGCATCATCTGGCTTTCCTTGCATGTTTGCTGTGATAGCAGAGTTTATTGCATCTTTCTGTTTCCTTCCGTCCTACTGTTATCCTTTCCTTCATCTCTTCCCTATTGCGAAATATTAGTGTTATCATTATGGGATCTCAGAATTTCAGCTTTCCAGAAATAAGTTTACTACTATCTGCAATTTCAATACAATCATAATTTTTTACTTTTTAAAATTGAAATTTTGATAATTAGGAAGGTTAAGAATAAATTCAGTGGAAGATTGCATCTGCATCATTGTTGTGAGTCGGATGAATAGATTAGCACATAAAAAAACTTATGTCTCTGTATAAACTATAAATATTGTAACTGTAATTGAAATAATAATATAAATGTCAATAATATTTTTGTGGAATGTTTTTGCATTGATATTGATCTAGCTCCTCGAAATCCAAAGTCTTCCCTGGAAGTATTCAAGGTTGTTTGGGGCTCTGAGCAATCTGCTCCAGAGGAAGGTGTCCCTGCCCGTGGTAGGGGTATTGGAACTACATGATTTTTAAGGTCCCTGCCAACACAAAATATTTTATGATTCTGTGACGATTTCTCCAAAAACTGAATTTCAGAGGGAACAATGAAGATTGTATAGATTTTAGGGAAAAGTAAAGTCAGCATAAAAAATATTCATAAATATGTAATAAACTATAGTATATAAAGATATAATAAAATATCATAGGACATAAATCTTTGCTTCCAAATATTATGTATACCATTAAAGACAGCAGAGAGGATTTTTAGTGTTCTGTTCTCTGAAAAAAATATAGTATACCATGTGTTTCATGGTGCACCACGCTACCAACAAATTCCATGTTGTCTTTGTGGTGTTCTTAATTGCATTTTAACAAGTGTGAATAAAATCTGTTCCCCTCCACTTTTTATAACAGTTATCTTACTAAGGAAAATAAAATGACCCTAAAGTGAATTTAATGCAAAAAGAGTGTGAAGCATATGTTTGTGCTAATCTACATCTTAGAGTCCCAGTAGATATATAGGCAGCATCTTGAAAACATCCATTTTAGTTCCTCAAAGGACAAGTGTAAGCAATCACTCAGTAATATTCCAAAGAAGAGAAAGGCTGTATTTTATAACATGTTAGAGCATTTCACAGCATGGAAGATGATTAACAGCATGTTAGGTAATGATGTAAGTGCCATAAATTAGTTTACATTCTGCAATGTAAATACTTGGCAGAACTGATGTCTGAACAAAGAAACTAGGATTGCAAATGAGAATCTGGACCAAATCCAGTGTGCTTTCCAATCACTTGTTTTTGTTTTGTTTTGATGAGTAAGTCCTGAATAATTTTTTGCATGTATATGTAAAATATAGAAAGCATAAACTTATTTTATATATGTATATGCAATTTTTTCCTAATCCATATCTCTCATTCCCCTGAAAAAATTCTTCTCTTTATCTGCAGATGAATAAAATTAATAATTATTTTTACCATTTTTTGCATGATTAAGTTACTGACCACACCAAAATCAAGGATTCCAATAAGGATTCAGTTATGTTCATAATTTAAATACTATTTAATAGGAGTTTGGGGGACATTGCTCACTTTGAGGTTTCCAGAATGTTGGGGTTTTTTTGTTTTTTTTTTTTTTTTCTGATGAGTAAAAGTAAAGAATTGTTAAAGACTCCAGCTGGATAGATTTCTGGTAAAAGTGAAATCCTTTTGTTACACTCCTCTTGAGATTTAATCTTATAAATTAATACCTCAAAGGGTGACAGACTTTTATGCAGTGGTAATATACACAAAAAACAGTCTAGTAGACTGACAAACATTGTATAATCTGCAATGGCAACCAATGTGCAACCAGGGAAAATTTCTGGTTATGACACTCCGGCTGCTGACTTAATTCTTTAGTGTCTATACTGAATTTCTTCGCAGTTTGGCAGCCTTCAAATTGCTGTGGCTTGAGCATGTTTTGCATGCTCTTTTGAAAAAACTACATAAACTTTTTTCAATATTGTTCACATGAATTACTGGAAAAGAATGGCTTTTGTCTGAGCAGTTCTCAGACACATCTGTATGAAGGGTCTCCAAGTAATCTGTGTTTCCATATCCAAGAATTTAATGTTAAAACAAGGAAATTCCAGATTTGAAAGCTCATATAAATCTATTTGCCCCACTCTAGTGCTCCAATATTCTAAATTATTGAAACATTCTGCCTCTAGAAGTATGGAAACTAATTCCAGTTCTTTCAAACCCTGATTCTAAGCCTGGAGCTGTGAATTCTCTTACACCTAGCAAGACCACAAAATACTGATTATAAACAACAAAAATAATTTCAGTGATTCAAGTGGATATTTAAAACTAAAGGTTATAACTATCTGCTAAACCAAAAAGCAGCTTCCAGTATAGGTAATGTTACTTTCATAATGATGTTGACATTTTTCTCAACTTGCTGTAATATTTTTTAAAAATGCACATTTCTTCTTCCTTGAAATATGTAATTTTAGGAAAAAAAGTGAAGTATGCTGTTACTTCATATATTTTGTTCTGCCCTTCATATATAGCAGCTTTATTTGTAAAGTTTCTTAAGAAAAAATAATTAAAAATTAAAGCAATTTTATTCTACTTAGCATACATTTTCAGTCTATCTTTCAAAGAAAAAATAGTCACAGATTGTGTTGAATTTCACCAGAGATGTAAGAATAGATTAAGCAAAAGTCATTCAATAAAAATATGACATTCATAGAACATATGACACTAATAGAACAAGAGAAATGAGATGGCAGAAGACAACATTACAAGGAGAACAACTCAAATGCACGGAAAAAAAACCATATTCGTGTGATGCAAGCCCAGCTTGTACATGACTACAGGGGTTGAATAGGTCAGCAATGACCAAAATTACCTAGAAAAATGGAAACATATTCAAATATACACATCTAAAATCTGTCAAGATAGCTATAGTATTTCTGCCAAAGCTGAATGTAGGAATAAAACCCATTTGCAAACTGGCTAAGAAAAGAGTAATTTCTGCTTCCAAATCTTTACACTGGAGCTGTTTCAAAACCATGTTCAGACCCCTTTGCTGAGAATCCCTCACCATGTCAATCCAGAGATTTACTTTTATAAGCTGCTGTGCAGTTCCCCATAGGAAGAGAATGAAATTTTTCAATAAAATAAAGATTCCAAGAATGGTTGGTAAACAGATTGAAATAGTCTTAAAATTCACTCGGATGCAAATAAGACACCAAATATTCAGAGTAACTCAAGTAATCCAATAATATGTTTTTAACAAACACAGTAAGTGACTCATTTTACATTTCCTGTAGTTTCCAAATCATCTTATCTTTCCTGATCTTAAATCAAGGAATGCATTTATCCTTATTCCTCACTCTCTGCCACCTGTTCCACTGGTTTTTTTTCCTATTACTTAGACTATAAATTCAATGCTTTTTTTCTTTTTAATTCTTTCTCCTCTCGCTCTCACTTTTTTTTTTCCTCATTCTACTCAAAGAAGTCAGTTATATTTTATTAGTGCTTGTTGAATTAAATGCTGTGTTTCTGCTCATTTGGTAGAATACAAAGAGGTCATCCATAAAGAAGAGTAGAAATAGATAAAACTTAATAGTCAAACTATAATTTTCTAACAGCCTCTTGGAGTGTTATAAATGGAAAGTTTTGACTTTTTTGACTGAGTGGAAGAAAGAGAAGAAATTAACAAAACCTACAAAGTGAAGTTCCTTCAACATTGAAGGCAAAATAAACAGCAGAAAGCTTAGACTTGGGGGAAAAAAAGAATAATTGATAAGTAAAATGTTTTTCAGAGATTCTTTTGAATCAATAGTCACCTTTTTGAGAAGGTCCATGTCTGCTTGTAATGAAAGCACTCTCAGTTATAAAAGGCAACATGAGTGATAAAATTACCTCTTCTAAATGACTTTGCATTTAAATCTGTCTTCCTCATAATAAGAAAATATTATGACATCAAATTTCCTTTTATATAACTTTTACTTTCTTTTTGTTTTATGTCAGAAATACATGATAAAACAGTATTAAAAAGACAGGAAAGTTGAATGCCATCACATGTGGGGCATAATTCACATTTTTTTCATTAACTGCCATGGAAAGTCTGTTCTTTTTCTGAATTTAGAAGAGTTTTTTTATGGGTGTTTAATGATGCTTCTGTTTACACAATATTTTTACAACTGTAACAAATAGACACAAATATCAAAAATTATGGGGAAAATTGTCCCCAACTCTCTTCAGGCTTAATATGAAACAGTTACTAAAAGGAGAAATGTGCTAAAGCCTGTTTGATGAATTCCACGTGTAGATTTAAGTTTAGATCTCAATTAATTAGCAAAATAAGAAATTTCATAGCTCCATCTTCATATCTTATTTAAAAAACAAACAAACTCCAACTATACCTATTTCTACATCTTCATTAATTAATTTGGATCATAATTTTCTTGGGAGAGTTTGATGTGACTTTAATGGCATTTTGACCAAAATTTCATTATACATGGGGATTTAAAAAAATACAAATTTCTTTGGTCCACGATACCTGAAAATTCTTACTTGTGAGTATCATGATATATAATGAAGCCAAGAACTCTTGAAGAATAGAAAGGCCTAGACCTCATGCAGGTAGAAACACATTTCACATTTGCTAACTGCATTATGTCCAAGTAAATGTTTATGTAAAAACAGTGATTCATATATAATTGAAAAGATAACTAGAGAATAATCAGTGAATGATGCTGAATTAGATTGTACTGCGGGAAATAGAAGACAAAGAGCATTGAAATGCTGATTTCAGATAAGCACTGACCAGAAACTGCTCAGAAAGCAAGAAGAGATGCCTTTGCAGGATAGCAATTCAACATTTTAAGTAGTTCAATAGCAGTTGCTTTTAAGCTATTCGTCACTTGCTGTTCATAGAAATGGCCTAACAAAGCACATTTTTGCGATATATTTGTAGCATGAATTTTTTTTCTAAGTTCTTTTATTAGCACAATTTTCCTCATGTTCTTCAATTACTTTGAAGAAGTGTTTTGTCAATCACACATTTGACAGTGTGATTGACAAAAGACCTCTCTGGAAATGCAAGCTTTTATTTCTAACATGCAAACTCTTGTTGCTACCAAGCTCAGCCGAACAGCCCAGCTGTGATCAATAGAGCAATTCCAGATCAGAAAGGGTTTCCTATTTCTGTGACTTGATGAAAGACAAAAGTCTTCAAAAATATAGTTTTCTGTGGCATGCTTTCTGCCCTAATGTTTCAGTATCTATGAGCACTATGGTAGTAAAACCTTCTGCCAGGCATAATTTGTCCCTAAAGTATTCAGACTCAAGTAGTCTCAAGTCTCAAAATCTCGATAGTTTTTACCACTTAAATCTGAAGTATCTTATGTACATCCATCCTGTATCTTTATTAGTCATTGGAATTCAATCATTTTTGCTGTGGGCAGGGAATTAGACACGAAATTATATCCGTCTTGTCTCCCTCTTATATGTTTATGTATAGTGAGCTCTACAACTGCCCCAAGAGACACAACTGCCCCAAGTGATCAGAGAAGTGAGATTGCCCACAGTAGAAATTTGAGTTTAAGGAGTGTTACAGAATAGGACATGAAGTTAAAAGTCATTGACTAGCATAGCCCCAATTATGTCAAAGAGCCTTCAATCATGTATTCTTGCCACGGTTCAGGAAGAAACACAGGAGACCTGCAGGGTTCAAAGACAGGGTCGCAGATTCTGTGCAGATCTGCCTTTATTCAAAATGGTGGGCTTTTTATAGGGTAGGTTGGGGAGAATTCTGGAAACTGGAAGTGGTTATACAAAACTGGGGATTGGAAGGTGGGGTTAACATGAATATGCAGTAAGGAGGTGGGTACACAACAGTGAGGTAACTGGCAAGGAGTGCGATTGGGTAGGGCATACACTTCACAGTAAACTGCCCAGTGGGAAAGTGACAAACAGCTCAAGGGAGAGAAGACCATAGCAACATGGGGAAACATATTTTTGAACAAAGGCATCAACCTAACTGTAGGTTTTAACCAACAGTCTCTGCAAACAGTCCATTAAACAAATGTGGATTCCGTGTTCTTCTCTTCCAGGAATTCTTTCTTCCACAGTAAATATGATTCATCTTCATTGTGGTCATCTCCAACACATTCTTATTCATCTCAGAGTAGTCAGCTTTAATGTATTTGTCAGTGCATTCTTTCTTTCTACGAACTGCAACCTTCCTTTCTTTGGTCTCTATCCATGGAAGACCCAGTTTTAGAAATTAAATGCCCAGATTCAGTTCATCACTTTGACATAAAATTCAGCCTTAAACCTGCAGAAAATTTGTAGAAAGTTGACTAACAACAAGACTGTCAATACGTTAGGTGTATGTGCACTTGCTCATCGATCAAAGACTTCTGTAAGCAAAGACAGTTCAGAAGTGTTATCCTCTGATTGTTGATGATGTATTTTATAAATTTTGAAGCATTTCTGGGGTTTGACACCTTTTACTTATAGGACTTCTATAGGCATCTAAATTTCTTGTTTCATTGTGAAATGTATATAACCTCTAGAAAACAAATTCCCTGTTGCTCTTCTATAGTCAAAGAAGCTGACAGACGTTTTTGTAGGTTGCATATAGAGGATGCCTTCAGAAAAAAAAACATGTTTAACCCTCACATAGAAGGCGTGTCCCACCACTTGAAACTTTAAAATTCTAATCAAAAAACCACACTAATAATACAGGAGAGTCAACAAAAATTATTAATTCAAAAAAGTGGCAGGCAGAGTCCTGAAGGTAAAAAATGGAAAAGGTTCCGATTTACAAATAAATTTTAAAAATAAAGTTGTTTTTTTTTTTTAAAGTAGGTATATGTTGGGCCAAGTGTATTTCTAGAATAAAACTATGAGTATAGAACTTTTCATACAAGTTCTAAAGGCTTTAAAACTTTAAGATTTATAACTGAGTAACTTGAAAGAATATTGTATTATTAAAGCTTTCACACCATGAATGTAACTATTTGGTGGTTCATTGCCCTAGGATTCCCTAATTTGAACAAGTTTCATTTATTTTCACCTCACAATGATATGGCAGTTTACAATTTAAGTGAATGGCCAGAAATTTAATTGTCAGCAGACAGAATAATTTCTCTTTTGAACTACATACTCATGGCTGGAAGTTATTCATAAGGCACAGTATGACAAGTTTGTATTTTTAAAACCTATGAAAAAATATTAACATTACAGAAAGTAGGCTGGGAATTACAGGATAGAATTTGAATGCCTTTATTTCAAAATTAACAAATAGCTATTCTGGAAGTCATTCAAAGAACAACTGAAATCTCCAAACACTTCTCACTAGTCTGGTCAGAAATTTTAAAAACAAAAATAAAACCAAAACAAATAACAATAAGAAAACCAGAAACAAAAGCATCTATTTAATTAGTTTCCTTGAATATAAGAGAACTTATTTAAATGTTACATAGCCTACATAGGCCATTACTATTAGAATTCTTGCATCCTCAACAACTATAAATAATAGAACAGATTTGCCTTCCCTCAATATATTCAGTATATTCACATTAGTTTGTTTTCTTTCTGAGCATGAGTAACATTTCTTGTACTGCAAATGTCATTAATACTTCAACATACATTAAGGTCCATTACTTACCTTCCTGAATATCTACTATAGACAGTATCTGACTCTAAATCATATAAAAAAGGTGAGAAAAGAAGAAAAAACTATGCTCCATAAGTCAATGAAGTAAAGTCTACACATTAATTTGTTTATGGAAAACAAGGCTTTGCCTAGAGGTAAATTTCAGTTTGTGCCTTTTTTCAGTGCACAGTTATGTTTTTGCTTTATCACTGTATGAATTACCATTATAAACTACTGTATATTTGATGCTTGCCTATGGCTATCCAAAGGCCTCTGCTAATGGAAGGCTGAACAGCATTAGGACCACATTAGAAACAGCATGTTTTATTTAGGGACTACACTGGTAACTTACTACCATATTTCCTTTTGCAATTTGCTTATTCTAATTGTCAAAATATTTTCCTTCTTTTGCAAAAGTGCAGCTGTTACAAAAGCCAACAGATGACGCAGAACAGGCCTTGCTAATAATGCAACACTTTCATTGTTGACTCAGTGAAAGCTTTTGCAACTTTTTGTTACAATGTCCAATTTATTTCTTTTAGGTCACGTAAGTTTCAAAATGTCAACTGAGTGGTGAGTGCACAAAGTATTCTGAAAGAAGCAGAATTCCGAAGATCTCCTCATTTCAACAACCGGGGACATTCAAATGACAAAGATGGAAGTAAGACTTTGGAAAACAACTTTTTATGTTACCTGCTTAAGACTGAGTTACATAACTGAAGGAACGAATACATCTTCTGGAATTGAAAATGCCTTTCTTTGTTTGTTTGTGGTTTTCTTTGGGGTTTTTTTTGTTTGTTTTTTTTGTTGTGTGTGTGTTTGTGTGTGTGTGTGTGTGTGTGTTTGTAGGGTTTGGTTTTGGTTTTGGTTTTGGTTTTGGTTTGGTTGTGGTTTTGGGTTTGGGGTTTTTTTCAATTTTTGTTTTCGTTTGGGGTTTTTTTGTGTTACATTTTTTAGAGTAATAAATACCTTCAGCTGTGGTCAGAGCCATTATATGAACTCCTATCTAACACAATTACTAGGATCAGATATCTATCCTTCCCCAGACACTATAATTCAAGTGTATATAGGCCTGAATGCTGTATCTTGCAGTCATAGGAGGGGACTTTTTCCATTTTGAAAACACAGCTGACTTTGGTGCTAGTCATTTTTGTTCTCACAGCCTATGACAGTCAGTTATGACAAACCAAGTTTTTAAATTTGAGTGATCACTGGCAAAACGTTTGATATCTACCTGTTGTCAGAAACTTTACTGATGTGTTAATATTGGTTTTGATGCAGAGTGACATTTTAGGGGGAAAAAAATTACAGTTTTGTCTAATCAGTGGGAAGATAATAAGATGATGAACTCATTGGACAGACAAACACTTTAATATGGCTTGAGATCAATGGCATTATATGGAGGAAAGTCAGGAAGCATTCTTGAAAATTACTGATATTTTCTCTTGTTTTCAGGATTTAAAGATGGATTATACAAATCTCTAGGAAGCATATTCTTTGGAACAATCCAGTCTATGCTAAATGGAAAAAGGAATACTTGATCAAAGAACTTTATACTTAAATGAAATTAAAGTGAAATTAAAACATCACATGATTTTACTAGAAATGGAGGGGAAAATAATAATTAAACAAACAAACAAATGAACAAACAAAACCACAAACAAAACCCCACTAAAAAGTCAAACTAAATAAGTAAATGTGCTTGCTGAGTAATAGGTAGGATTATTTTCCTTTTTTAGATATCTC
>JAWWES010000168.1:43745389-43766492 GCA_035583135.1 Lophotriccus pileatus | reverse complement strand
CACTAAAAAGTCAAACTAAATAAGTAAATGTGCTTGCTGAGTAATAGGTAGGATTATTTTCCTTTTTTAGATATCTCTTTCTTCTCTTGGTTTATGCTTTAAACAATCAGTAGAAAGCACCTTTTCAGCTTTGCTTAGAGAAGAATAGCTTACTGCAAAAAAAAAAAAAGAGTTTGTAGAAATATATATGTACATGTGCATATAAGAATAAAATAAATACAATGCTGAGTAAGTTTAATGAAGAAATTTTCCTTGAAACTGCAAGTTGAACCATAAATACACAGAAGTTTGAAGTTTTACATCTGAAAAACTTGAAAGATAAATGATTTATATATTTTCATTTTATAACTTACTTTATGATGGGAACAGAGTGAGGTGAATTTTTCTGTAAGTAATAAGGTAATGTTGAAACATATGTTGAAAAGCTCAGTGTCTTGAATTCTAAACTCAGTTTTTCTGGCTTATTCTTTACAGCTGGACTCATGTAACTTCTGTTTAATATATTTTGCATTATCAAATATTGTTATTAAGCTCATAAGAAGATGTTGAGAAACCAAATCTTTTACAACTTCTCTATAAAGACAGAAACAAAGCTGTATAAACTTTCTTAGCTTTATTTCAAGGAAACCTGGTGATATAAGGAAATATTAAATGTTAGTGGTAAGCAAGAACTGGTTATGAAGTTTTTTCACAAAAGTATGTAGAAATTTGGACACATCCAATATCTTTAGTACTTTAAAATTTTCACGTGAGCAGACTTTACATTTCACATGGTGCCAAGCCAGGTGATTGCAGTGTCAAAAGAGTTTCCAGTAGTATTAGAACATTTTCATTTACTGGTAGACCAGTAAGTTGGTGTAAGATAAAAAAGTTGCCAAACTTGTGTCATTTCTTTGATGTAAAACCAAGAATAAATTATATAACCTGTTTTATTAGAATGGCCAGCTGTTTCTATTTGTTTTCTTTCCTTTTTTCTCCTCTTTTCAAACTACAAACTCCCACACTACTTGGATAGTGCTCTTTTATCCATGGAAATCAAGAATAAGCCTTTGCAATTTTTTTTTATATATATTGAATGTTTTGTATTAATTCCACTACTATATTTTTCATAAATTCATGGAAACAACAATTGTTTTCTTTTTTCCAATTGATTAATACATGTCTATTTTCCACAATTATAATCACAATAAACATGCAAAAGGATAAGTCTAGTGTTAAATATTCAGTAGGATGATTCCAAGACCAGTCATGTCTAGTAAATACTTAAAAGCCTGTACTTAGGAAACTCTTTCAGCTCACTGCAGTAAGGAGCAGTCCTAGAGGTGGATGTGGTGCCTATCAAAACAGAAGGAAGCACCATAAGACAATAGTTTCATGTTACAGAGGCATTTTGCAGTATCTTTTGTGTCCTCTCCAGAAACAATACTGTATTTTGAAAGTTTGTCAGCGAATAACACAGTCCTTCAACAACCATATCAGTTCTTCTCAAGTCTAGGTCCTTGTTCTCCAAGAAAAACAATGATTGGTTCCCACAGAGATAATGAAATGGGGGCAAAGTTTCAAGAATGGGAGAAGCCAAGTGTGATTGTGATGTTGTTTGTTTTGATAAAGTGCAATATCTATTCACAGGTTTCACGCCACAATCAGTGAAGACACAGTTCCCTGGAAGGACTTGAGCCTTTAAAAGGAAGGGGAAATTATTGCAGGGTGTCAGGAATAAAAAACACTGATTGTTTGCAGAGATCTTTCCATAAGTGGATAGTAAACCAAGTGCCACATATAAATTTTGTGGGGAAGGTACTAGACTAGGACAAAGGTGGGAACAAATGATGGTGAGTAATGCTAGAAGGACAAAGAGAGCTTTGAACTTCAATTTGACATGGTGCAGATAGGAATTCAGTGAAAAACCACAAAGATGAGAGTAATGAGATCAGTGCAATCAGCAAGGAAGATAATTTTACTTCAGCAACCCTTTAGGTTTTTGAAAAAAGTGAATATAAGACAAAAGAAGTAGCTCTGGGGGACAAAACAGAATATTCTAGAGATTCATAGGGAGAATGAACAACAGATATCAATTTGGCTTTGACAAACTGGTCAAGAAAAGTATGAAATTTGGGCAGAAATACCCTATGCTGTAGACAGAAACACTGATAACAAAATTACTATTAAATGTTTCTCACATGTAAAAGTGTTTTTAGAATCAGATTCTATGTGACAGTTATAAATAAGCTAAGCTAAAAATAAATAAAAATCTGTACAAAAGAAAAAAGTAATTAAGTGATACATTTGAACAGAAAGTCTCAAGATTATGGGTTATTATATTCCTCTTAGTGATGAAATAACAGCGCTGGATTCATGGCACTTTCTAATGCTAATTCCTCAGCTAGTCATAACATTTAAGCAAAAAGTGGGAAAAGAACATTAGTGGACTCAATGTCAGAAAATGTAAAAGAAAATGGATTTTTTTCCTTGAGCAAAATACCTACAACAATTTTTCAGTGTCTAAATTTAGATTGCATGCCCTTTGTGGGAGAGACTTTTTGATTTTGTACCCTTTATATCAAGTGATGAAGTCCCATATATATTGACAGTGGTTTATAACTAAAATAATCTTCATAAAGCCATCATTTAAAATAAAAAATGCATTTTCAAGTTGTTACAGACACAGTGTCTTGATAGTTCCCCTCATTGTCAATCTATATTTATTATTGGTTTTGGTTACTGAAAGGCTAAGTTACATGGTGGATAATGTCTTTCCATTACCGTTGGGAAACCAAACTGGAGACCATGAAGAAACTGTGCTGAACATACATGGTTCAAGACCCTATATTCAGTGTGTTTTAAGAAATACATTTGAAACATACTTCTGAAACTGAAAAATTATATTTTTCTAATAAAATGTTTCCTTTGTTTATGGAAATAGAGATTAGATATTTTTTCTAAGTACTATCTTGCATGTTACACAGAAAATTATTTAAAGGTAACGATGTTTGTGGCAAAGGTTACTTTGTTTCTATTTTTTGTTTCACCTCATTTGTCCAATTCTTAACATTCTGGAGTGTAAATAGACTTCAAGATCTGCTGCTCTCTCCTCAACAACTATTGTTGTGTGCTAATGCCACAGCTCTGCCACATAGAGCCGCTTGCTCACTCCCCTGCAGTGAAATGAGGGAGAGTCCAGAAAAAAAGTGAGAAAATTCATGGGTTGAGATAAAGATAACGTAATAAGTAAAGCAAAACTTCTATGCATAACCAAAGCAAAATAAGGAATTAATTCATTAGTTCCCACTGTCAGGCAAGAGTCTGGGCATTTCCAGGCAAACATTGTTTCATCAATGATTTCTTGGAAAGAACACACCATAACTCAAATGTTCTCCCTTTCCTCCTTCTTTCCCTCAACTTTTATTGCTGAGAATGTCGTCAAATGTTATGGAATATCTTATTGGTCAGTGTGGGTTAGCTGTCCCAGCTGTGTTCCCTCCCAGACTGAGAACTCAGCAATTGGAAATGCCAAGATCCACACTTGGGGAAGGTTGGACCCACTGACCAATACAGGCTGGGGGTCAAAAGGCTGGAAAGCAACTTGATAGATTAGGAATCAGGGGTCCTGGTGGACAAATAGCTGACCATGTGTCATGGTTTAACATCAGTTGGTAGCTAGGTACCATACAACTGCTTACTCATTCTGTGTCTTCCTTTCTCCCTACTACCCCAGTGGGATGGCGAGAATTGGAAAAAATGAAAACATATTTGTTGAGATAAAAACAGTTAAAAAAAATGAGACAAAGTAAAATGTAATACTAATATTCAATAAATAACAGTAATGAAAATAGGGGAGGAAAAGGAAGAAGAAGAAATTCAGGTGATGTGCAATATAATTGTTTAGCACCCACTGACCATTGCCCAGACAGTCCCCCACAGTCAGCCCTAACCAACCGACTCCCTCTAGTTTGTATACTGAGCATGATGTTCGAGGTATGGAATACCTCTTTGCCCAGTGCAGGTCAGCTGTCCTGGCTGTGACCCCTTCTGGCTTTTTGTGCACCTGCTCGCTGGCAGAGCATGGGAAATGGAAAAGTCCTCGACTTATAGTAAGCACTACAACCAAATCAGTTGTTATCAACATTATTCTCATATTAAATCCAAAACACAACACTGGACCAGCTATTAGGATGACAAATATCTCTATCCCAGCCAAAAGCAAGACACCATGAACTGACAATGTGCCTTAGGAATGAAGGCTAAAAACATCCTGGGCATTATTAGGCAGAAAGGTGACAATAGATTGAGAGAGATGATCTTAGTTCTTTAATCAACATTGGTGAGTAATGAATAACTGGAGTAATTTTTCCAGTTCTGGACTCCTCAGTACAAGACAGAGGTGAACATATTGAAGTCCATCATGAGATCCTGAAGATGATTAAGGGATGGGAGCATCTTTCATACAAAAAAAATAGGCTGTGAGAGTGAGGATTTTTCAGTCTGGAAAGAGAAGATTAATGATGGATCTTATCCATCTGTACAAATATTGAAGGGGGTCAAGGTGGGGGGAGAAGGAGGGAAGTGGAGGGTGATGTTTCTCAGTGGTGCCCAGAGAAAGAAAGAGAGACAATGGGCACAAGCTAAAATACCTGAAATTTCATTTAGACATAAGATTTATTTTTTTTAACTGTGTGATCAAATAATGAAACAGATTATACAGACAGGTGATAGCCTCCATTCTTTGATATAACTAAAGCTCTACTGGATGTGGCCCTGAGCAGTCTTCTGTGAGTGGAGGGTTGGACTAGAGGTCCAGAGGTCACTTCTGTTCTCAAATAGTATGTGATTCTGTAGAAAGCTAGGGAACTATTTCAGCAAAGTTGCAGTTTAATTCTATGAAAAAATCATAACCTCTTTATCTGTTTTAAGCTTTTAATTTCTTAATGACATTAGATGTCCTCCCCAGAAGAAAAAAAAATTAATAGGATTATCTAATTTATTTACAACTTTATATACAACTATCTTCCAGTCATTGCCCCTTAAACTGATGAGAAAAGTTTTTTCCTAACTTGACGAATTCAATAATTTTGAATTAATTGTGAATGTACTTACAGAGATGTAGGGTACTGTTTAATTCTCTGCTGATACAATGAAACAGGTCTCTCCTAAGTGGAGCACATCTTGAAAAAAATCATCCTTTCTAAATGCAGAGGTATGTTTCTTGGTAAGTTTTAGAATTAAAATCTCAATTAATTCTTTTAGAAGCATTCATCCTTTGTATCTCTTCTAAGCCATAATGTCATTCTAAACAAACAATTTCCTACTAGAGTGTTTGTTTATTATCAGATACCCCATAACCTTTGATCAGCAAGGCATTAATGGACTTCAGAGCATTCTCTGTTCACTGACACTGTTGTTTTTGTATTAAGACTCATCTTATGATTGATGAGTTTGACATAAGCAGAACAGCCTCTGGCCCAGAGAGACTGTAGTTACTAAGGCAGACCCAGTGGTGGGCACGGTTGAACAAATGCTCCCTGCTGAAAGAGAAAGGTTGGGAACGATTTAAGGGTCTTGTTTGTTCAGGAGTATGGATTACATGCGTTTGAGGATTTTGGAGCAGCTCCTGTTAAGCTTCTTGTCAGGGTTTCTTATTGTATCCTTTGCCTTTCCTCACCTTCTGGCCATCTAGTCACAGGGCAAAACAGCATCACCAGAATACTCCCTGCTGTTTGTTAAATCTGATTATGTTTGACTGACTGGCCAAGAAAACTGAAAAAGTATTTGTCTGAAGTAAACATATCTTACTTATTCTTATCCAGAAGGGTCTATCTTAGTCAAATTGTCATGGAAAACCATTCTTAACCCATTCACTTCAATTTCAGTAGTTCCACAAATTTTTAGCCTGTATGATAATTTGCTGCTGCTTTTTTTCCCCCTTCTAATTAGTTGATGACATGGTCATTGGCGCAGTAGAAGATGCATGTCTTGATGAAGTTATGAGCCAGGGGGACATAATTAAGCACGCACCATATAAAAAGAGGGAGATATGGTAACTGCTACAAAGGTAACCACTACAAAAAGAAGTATCTGTGTTCAGAAGGAAGAAGTAGCCTGTACACCATACTCCCACAGGAGGTAGGGTGCTTAAGAAGGATGTGAACATATCTTGGGATCCAAAGAGAATCAAGATGAACACCCATAAATGGGACTTAGCATATGGCTATTTGTTATACTAAATAAAAATACTAAATGAAGAACAACTGCAGCGTCCATAACAAAATATTATTTTGGTTATGTTTCACAATCACTGTTTATGGTCTGTAAGTGCCTCAGCTGAAGGCAAACTTGTTCAAAAGCATCTAGAAGTCAGACTAATGGCTTTAGTTTGTTCTATCAGCTCAGTGTCTAGGATTATCTACAAGAGTACCAATGAACAAGTTCTTGGATGAGATTTCAGCTCTCCAGAAGTTTAGATTGGAGGAAACTCTCTTTTTCTATTAGAAACAGCTGTAAAATTCACTTGGACACATGCAGACCTCCTTCTAGTCATCCCACAAAACACAGCTGTACAAATCTGCCCTTCACATAGTCTTCTTGTCTGATGAGGAGCATTAGTGAACTTCTAGCACTTTTTTCTCCATTTAGTATAATGGGGTATGGGGGAGAACACTTATTGGTTGGTCATTTATTTCCTTAAGACTGGACTGAATTAAATGCAGAGGCCTTTTGTTGTGGAAAGTCAGCTTTACTCTTATATGCAAAAAACATTTTGGCTAACATTTTGTTGTCATTGATATTTACTTCTATGACATTAACACAAAGGCTGAAACTGTGTTTTTTTCTACTTGGAATGAAATATAAAGACATAAACAAACATTTAATCATATGTCGTGGGTTTGTCTTTCATAAAAAATTTCTCTCTAAATCATTAGGGCAATTAATGACATCCTCATTGTCTTTCATTAAGTGCCCAAAATGTTTATCCAGGTAAAGGCATCGCAATTGGAATGGAAGACTCCAACTGGTAACACGCATTTAGACGTTAAACATAGTACATTGTAATAAATAATGTGTATATATATATATATATATATATATATATATATGTGAAGGACAAGAAACTCCGGAAAAGAAAGAAACTGATATCAATACTTTGTTGCTCAAGAAAAATTAGAGTAAGGTACCCATTATTAGAATCTTCTATTGATTCAAAATGTAAGTAAATATTTTCAAAGATTATTAAAAAGAGTTCAGATCTTATGTGCAGCCTCACCTTGAATACTGTGTGCAGTTTTGGGCACCCCTTTATAAGAAAAATATTAAGCTATTAGAGACAGTCAAAGGAAGGCAATGAAGAATGTGAAGGGCCTTGAGGGGAAGTTGTATTGAGGAGCAGCTGAGGACACTTGGTCTGTTCAGCCTGGAGAAGAGGAGGCTGAGGGGAGACCTCACTGCAGTTGACAACTCCTTGTGAGGGGAAGAAGAGGGGCAGGGCAGGCACTGATGTCTTCTTTGTGATGATCAGTGACAGAACCTGAGGGAATGACCTGAAATTGTGTCAGGGAGGTTCAGGTTGGATATTAGAAAGATGGTTGGGTGCTGGAACAGGCTCCCCATGGAAGTGGTCATAGCACCAAGCCTGACAGAGTTCCAGCAATGGAACAGAGGCAGGACATGGACTTGATGATCCTTGTGGGTCCCTTCCAATTTGCTGTGTTCTGTGATTATATGATTCCATGCTTTTCACAATTCCTCAACAAGGTGAGGTATAAAAAGTATCACTGAAGAAAAAGGTAATTACTATGAACAATAATCAAACATGTCAAGCCAATTCTGTCAGTGTGGGAAGATATTTTTAGAACTGATTTTCAAGTTACTCAAGAAGGACTACTTCTTTGTCTAAGAATAATGCTATTTGTCTATAGAAAAGACAATAAGTTTAAATGAAATAAAACTCCATTACAAAAGTAAATGTAATTACCAGTAAAATTTCACTCCCATAGAAGACTGAGAAAAAAAATGGGTTGCTCATAAAATTGATAATTTACAATTCTGTATTGTCCTAATGACAAATGAAAAACTTCATCTCATACCTCTGTTGGCAATAACTTAATTTCCAATGTAAGGCTCTCCCTCATTTCCCTGAAATTTATATTTTAGTGCCAGGATTCATCAGTCCCAGGTGATTAAGGGTGTCTCCCTGTAATGGAATAATCTGCTATTATTAGGATTGAAGACATCTGATTTTGATTCACCAAATAAAACTCTGAATTACACGTAGGCAACCATCAAATTTTGGTCAATATCTATATACATTATTAAATTGCAATTTTAAATGCTTTTAGCTTTTTATATTTTTCAAGCAGAAGGTTTAAAAGAAGGAGAAAAAAAATTGGCAGTAGCTTTACCCATTGCTTTCTTTATATAAATAGATTTGCAGAGAAAAATTTTCTGTGTGGAAGAACATGAATTGAAAGTTTAGACACATGGAAAATATTCAGAGAACTGGAGAAATGGCAGAGGAAAATCGAAGTGTGATAGCTGCAAAGTTATACAAATGAGTGGATGAAGAAAGATTAACAAGTTGCTCCAATAAATGGTGGAAACCATTCAACTCCTTGCTAAGTCTTATGTAAATCCTTCCAGTCCGACCAGGCTGATTACTTTAAGAAAACAATTTCCTGCTACCACAGAAACGTGATTAAAGAGACCAAAACACAAATAAGTAGCACTGTCTTGTGGTTCTCCCCTAAGGGGAAACCCCCAGGGGAAAGAGACTGGGAAAGTGTGGGGCAGATTGGTGCTAAACAATCTGACTTCATTCTGGAATTTGCCAAGAGCATGTTGACCACTCTGCCACAGTGTTTCATAACTGTGGTGTCTCCATGTAATCTAGATGATTTAATTTCATGTCAAGTTTTACTTTCCTATAAAACTGAAAAAAAGACTCTTTTCTAAATCAGGAGCTACAAATGTATGCTAGCTAAGAACTTGCATTGCAGAGCATTTTGAATCTTAAATGCAAAATATGAATATCAAATTCTAATTCCATCTGTTGCCTGGAATCATTTTATTAGTATCCTCTGCAATTCTATCACTTGAACAGGAAAAGGAATATGATTTTTTTTAAACAGAAGAATTATTGAGTCATTCATGAAAATGGCTCCTTTTTGACTGGAATCAAAATGAAAAAAAAATCTCTTTTAAAAAGTGTCTCCCTCTACACAATAACTCCATAGTATTTTATGAACATTAAAATTAACAACAGCAACTTCCCTTTTTAAGCTACTAACTCTATCTCATTTTTCAGATAATAAATCTAGAAAATAGACAGATTCCAAACCACAAGACTATTTACTGACATGTTTCTGTTGACTGGAACTTAAGAGAAGCAACACCAGTTTAAATATAAGACGAGGGGAAGATTTATCTCAGAGATAGTCAGCAGAACACCGTTCTCCTAAGAAACACATTCTTGTAGGTCAGTCTTATTTATCTCCTGGAGCATGGTAGATCTGGCCTGATTAGTTTTGTATACAAACTATATGGTGTATACATATATATATATATTTATATGTATACATGTTTGCTCCAACTATTTATGTAAAAATACAGAATATATAAATATATAAAATGTACAACAATATAAATTTATGAAGCCTATGGCATTGACTTTTACAGGGCTTGATTTTTTTTTTTTTTGTAGGTTTTTGTGTGTGGTGTGTGTGGGTTTTGTCTGTTCTTTTCATAAATTTCTTCAAGTGGGCTTTTTGCATTTTTCTAAAACCTTTATGTTGAAGGTTTTTCAGATGTAAAGGTGATAAAGTACTTCAATATTTATAGAAAAATAGAAAAAAGGACAAATTAATATTTGCTTCTACATGTGAATAAATATTAAAATATTTTTTTATTGTGATGAGTAACATAATTCTGCTCTAATTTCACAGGATGATTTGTGCCAGTTTATTTACTACACAATAAAATTTTATTATGGTTGTATGTAAATTGCTGGAAAATAAATATTTGGAGAAATAAACAGCCAACATTCTTGGCTTGGGTTTAAAATGAATAAAATCTGTTTGAACACACAAGCCTGAGGGAATTGTTTTTGAAAACGTCCCATCATGGAGTAGTAATTGGCCTGTACTTAAAGCCATCACAATACCTTTAAAAAAATCGAAGGAATTTGCAGTTAACATTTTAAAATATCGATTTTAAAACTATTTGCTGTCATCCCCTATCTTGTGTTCCAACCTAAATGTACATCATACCAATGCTTACAGAAACTAATTAGGACTTTTTCAATACATATAACAAATATGTTTTCTTCATGTTTTGCCCTAAAGGCTTTAAACTGGAAATAATGAAATGGTTCACACTCTAAGCCAAGGACCCAGTTTCCACTAAGTGTGTACAATCAAGTCTTTGGCATGAGTACCTTAAATGATTGTTACAAGACATGAGGATCACAGATCTAAAAGACTTTACATGTTCACAATGTGTACTGAAGAATGATCATACAGAAACCACTATATCTGTTTTGTGTTATCTAAACCGTTAGTAAGGGAGTCACTAAAACTAAGTTTGGTTAAATCAGAAATTCCTTAGTGGCTGTTCCAAAGAAATACAGTTAACTAAAACCAGGAAAGTAAAGTTAGGAGTTGATGAGTCAATTAAATAGAGGGATGGCTCAAAACCAAACAAACAAAAAAACCAAACCAAAATGAACAAAAGAGGATCAAATGCACAGCTGGAGACATTATTCAATTCTTGGAATACAGATTCAGGAACACAGTTTTCTCTTTCAGAAGAAACTGAATTGAGGTAGGTCAAATCTCCATATCTGAGGCAAAAATGTGTTTGAATTTCTATTTGGACTTAGCAGTAGAATTCGTACAAAGTTTTCCTACAGGGGTGAGAGGAGCTACATGGACATCTGGAGTTGTTCTTTCTCTACTCACAAATCCCAGGAGTTAGTAGGGGGAAAAAGAACAGTAGTCAGTAGCAACCTACCAAACACGTTCAAGGTAGCATTTTGTCCAACGCTATCCTGAAATTAAGTAAATTCATCTTAGCAAATTTGCTTTCAGCCTACACATAGTACCCTGTCCTGAAGTTTTATAATGTGAGGGGTTTGTGTTAGAAATATCATGCTGAGTTGAACATGTAATGCCACACTACCAAGTCTGACTAACCAGTACTTTAAAAGCGCAGTGAATCTAAAAGGACTAAAGCTGGCCTAGAACAAAGGAGCTGCATATTTCCATTTAGACTCATTGATGGAGTTGTATTTTAGGCCAAGGAAAGTGCAAGCAGAGAAGGGAGTGTGTTTGTGAGTGGGGTGTATTTGACATAAAACAGGAATCATGTCTGGCTAGTGGAAAGCTCGTTTGCTAAAGTCATTATCACCTCTTTCTCTTATTCCTATATCTAAGCTTTCTGCCGTTCTTCCTCTTAAACCTAAAACACATGCCTTAACCCAGCATGTTCTTTTCTCTTTCAAATTCCTCCTATCAGATGCAATTAAATAGATTGGGTACATTTTATGGATTAAAAAGCAAAAAAGGAAAATTAAATCTCAGACATGCAAAAAATCACATATTAACTTTATGCACTGATCCCTCCAATAAGTCTTTATAATACTATGAAGTGATAACCACAGAACTAACACAGCACCTGATACAGGTTTTAAGACCGAAAGCAATGAGGTGGAAAGAAAATGAAAAATGCAAACCTGCATTTTCTCCAAGTGTTTCTGCTCAAATAGAAAATATAATTCCCAGGAAGCAAAAAGACATTAGACTGGAAAGATCCATTGATTCATACAACCTGAAAAATGCTACTAGCTCCAACACAGGAGAGGCAACAACAATAAGACAGAAGAATGGCGAGTGTAAGAACACAGATGCTGCTTTTGCATCTGGGTATCTTCTGGCAGTAGATTCTGACTTCTGGCTAGGAAGGGAGGAGGAATCTGGTCAGAGTAAGGAAAAATTACAGGAGACACAAATGCAGCTTGGAAGGCTAATCAGCACACACTTAAGACAAACCATTCATCTATTGTTGATTTTAGAGAATAAAGTGTTCTTCTACACTTTTTTTCCCATATTTAACATAGTAAGGACATTGACAAAACCAGAACTGGCCAGTGAACATTTTGAACAAAAATAATTCCAGTACTATCACCACCACATTAATTTGCTAGAACACTCTTCTGATTTCATATTAGTGGCAAAACTCAAACCAGTCTAAATTTTCTTTATATATTCTTTATATATATTTTTTATAATGAAGTGATATTTAAATAGAAATTTAATCTATATCTTTGCCATTATATTTAAATCACTGAATCCATAATACACCATACTTATTCTTTATATGAATTTGAAGTATTTCAGAGAAGAATTTAATTAATTGCAACTTCTCTTGGTGGTGTAAGATGCACAAAAGATCTTGCCTCTGTGTAAGCACTGCTCAGCAATAATGAAATCAGCCCTGTGCTAACAAAATTGTTTTTAGTGCAAATACAGAACACAACCCTAGAATAAATGCCATGGAGAAAATTAACTATCCCAGAGAAAACCAGCACACAGCTGAAAAGTGTGAAACACATTAAGGACCAGACCGTTTACAGTGGCTTTTCAGTTGTAAAAGGGAATTTTTTTCCCTACTGTAAAAAGGTTACACTTTGCAGCAGAAGCACTTAAGCCTTAGTGGATCTATTCAATGCCACAGAACACACTTTCTATGCTTGAGTGCAGCATGTTTTAGAAGTTCCTCTAATAGATAGTAAGGTTACTTTGGGCATTGCTGTCAACTTGTATTGCAGAGTGCATTTACTGTAGGCAGCACAGGAGAAGCTGGGTAAAGGAAAATGGGACAGGTGTTGTGTCCATAATACATTGCCATGCTCGATTGTGGGGCCAAGAATGACTGAGGGATTTTAAAGAGGGTATTTAATCTTTTGGAGCAGTACGAGGAAGATTGGAAGTTTGTAATGCAACAAATTCTTCTTGACTTGAAACAAATGTGCCATGAATGAACTATGCCATCATGCTTATACTTATGCTTTCTGTTTTACAGATATTCCAGGAGAAAAAAAAAGTAAATCCATCAAACTCAAATCTTCACAGTTTTCGGATATTATAGAAAGAAACAATCATATAAAAATATTCTTATATTTCAGTTGCTGAAAATTTTATTGGAGGTAGATTGAGTAGAGGTAGATTTGGATCCAGATCAGTAGCCAAAGGTCTAGAGAAAGATACTACTGATTTTTGTCATATTTAGATTAGATCATAAACAGGATTTTATATTGGGGAAAAAAGAAAAAAACAAACATAGAAAAAAAAGGTTAGGTTTGACATTTCTAGAGACATTCTTTCAAGATTTCAACATAAAATAATTTAGGAGGGTGTAATCTTAATCTACCCTCAGTCCAAGACATTCTATTAATTTTTTAGGTAAAAATACAAAAGTATGGTTTATTCATTCTTTAACATTACTGATTTCCGGACCGTTCCTTGTGAAATCAGATTCAAAGAAGACTAACGATGACCAAATCCAGAAGAGCAACAGAAGCACAAGCACTTGATCATGTCACTGATTTTAGGACAACTCTTAAATTAGGTTTTTCTTTGTTGAATGGAGAAGATATTACACTAATACAAAGGAAAAACTATGACTTGGAGTTATTAAGAAAACATTTTCATAGACAAATTAAATTATTCTACCTTTATCCAGTATTTGGTCATCCAGAGGCATAGAAAACAAGGAAGAATTGCATAATCTGCCTCCTGAACAATACTGACAGAGATGAAAAGGCTGTGTGTGTGATCTGGATGGTCTACCCTGGGGACACCAGTGCATTGTTCTGCTGTGCTGCCCTGTGCATTGAACCAACCTTACTGCCCTCCTCTGTGGTCTTCTTGTCACTGTTTCTCTTGAAAGGCACAGGGTTGGGGGCTTCTCCATGCAAGGCTGAGGATGAAGGGTGGCAAGGGAATTGGCCATCTCAGAATTACCCCTGGTTCCTGAGATATGCAGATGGTTCCTCCCTCTCCTTCTGCTTAGGCTAAACCCCATGAATCCCCAGGTGGCTAGACTGCATACAGGGTTATGAGAGGAACTAATGACTGCTCCAGGGTTTCTGATCCCAAACTGACTGTCAAATAAACAGCAAAATCCTACCTGTAGGGTGTACCTGTGGGCAACAATACTATAGTAAATTCTCACAGCTCTATCCACTGCACGACCTCTTTAAAGAAACATGGTCAGAATATTTACAGCCAGCCTTGGTACTTGTATCAAGAACTGAAAAAAACCAAAAGCTATTATTAGCATGTGACTTGATTTAAAAAAAAAATAAAAATTGTTTGCTTTATTTTAGTTTTAGAAGTGTAAAAAAATAAGCTCATGGAATGCAAAGTGAGAGGTAACTTCATCTAAACTCAGTCATGATTTCTCCTGAGTGAATAAACACTTCTATTATGTCCTTAGGTAGCCATACTACGAGCTAAATTATACCTGTGCCTGGTCAGAATATTTGTGGCTGTGTGAATGATTTATACTTGTCTCATTCATTACGTATTTAAAGTCACAAATTCACATGAATTTACTTGGAAAATTCTCTTATATAAACATGTTATATATATATGTGTGTGTATATATATATATATATATAAATATAAATCTTATTAAGTAAATGCACCTGAATTTTAAAAAACAATGCAGAAAATGTAATTATCAGAAATACTTGCAATACAGACAGTTTCTGTAAAGGAAAAATTACTGATTAATTCTTATTCAATTTGTCCATTTATCTAATTTTGACAGTAAGATCTCTCAGTGGCATTCAACATATCACCCCTTGCTTTGCAGTGAAATTAAGTATCCACTCAACACTAAAGTGCTTGGCTGTTATTCAACCGTGTTTGTTCTTAATGCTTTTAAAATCCATTAGTTCTCATGCATCTTATTCAGACTGACAGTGCCGTTGTACAGAATGCAGTTACCATTAAGTCAGCTGCAAGACAAAACAAACCCAAAATGTTAGCTGTGAAAAACTGAGATTTTATATGTATTGATCAAGAAATACCTGCTACAAAATAAGCGTAAAATCACATAAAAATATAGGACCGTCAATACATTTCCTGGGCTGAAATAAAGAACACTTGTATTAGGATTCCTCAGAATTACTTTTTTTGTTTTCTCAGAAAATTGAAGTAGATTGATGCCTGGTATAATTGATTAGGTATTAAAATTAGCTAAAAATGACACGTGGGGATAATGATAATGTGTATGATTTATTATAGATACATACATTGTATAATGCTACACCAACCAAAGAATTATTACTGGCTGTATTAGCTGTCTGCGTTGAAACTGATCTCATGTTTGAGATACAGGAACTTATTCATCCTGCAAAATCTCAACCAAACATATTCTATACAATTTAAACAACATGTGCATGTTCTTTTAGATATTACATCATAACAGAGAAGAATCTTGTAAATCACCTCTAAAACATTAGTATTTTTTGTTTAGGAGATGGGCAGAAAATTATTTAAGATCTCAGTAAAGTAAGTACAAATGTGTTTTGACTTCAGAAAAATAAGTAATCATTCCTTCTCAGAGGCCTTTTGAATTCAATAGAATTCTAAAGATGCTACAACAACAACCCTCCAAACCCTTTCAAATCTTTAAGTATATCCCAAAGGTATGTTTTAAGGTTATTTAGATTTTTAATAGACCTGGCTTCAAAATAAAGCCAGGTGCTGTACAGGCTGACCTCATAGACACCCAAAAACAGACCAGGCTCCTTGGCTTACCAAAATCTCTGTAACAACTTCAAACAATGGCATAATCTGAAGTCTTACAAATTTTTAAACCTTTGGGAAAGTTCATGTTGGAGTCATAGCTCCATTGTCTTAGCCTGATATTTAATTTTTAAGGGTTATCCTAAGAAACAATAAGAGGACCATACATTCTAAAAAAAACTTCATTTAAGATATCATCTCCATGGAATGATGTAAGAAAAACTGTTACATTTTCTATGTTGAAGGACCTAAGCTCATGGTTTGCTGTTGATGTGACACACAATATGGCTGCCTATTGCAGCCTTGTTTCTTGACAATAATTGTTAGGAATTCAGTGACTCCAGCAGAATAAATTTTCTGAGTTTGGTTTATAGCTCTAGATCCAAAATTCCACCTCTTTCAGCAGTATAAGAGTGGAATTTTTTTACACCATCTTCTGTTAAATATTGGAGTGTTCCTTAAAAAAAAAAAAAAAAAAAAAAAGATGTATGGTATAGCAAGAAAGCAATAGAGATTTGGGCAACAGAACTGAAGAACATCTTAGAGATCTGGTATAGGTATACATCACAGAACACTAAGGCAGGAAAGAACATGTATATAAAATTTTTAAAGGAGGAAAGCAGTGCAGATCAGCATAAATTCTGGGCCCTAGACTGGATAGGGACAATGTGCATACATAAAACCCCAGACCTTGTCACTGCTCTTGCTTTAGTAGGAGAACAGTCTGCTGCTCCTGAGAGTGCCTTGCAGCCACTGCTGTGTACCAGACTTCTAGACAGTATGCAGACATAGTACTAACATAGTAACCTTGTACTCATCAGTTGAATTTAAAAGCATTCATACATGTCTGTTCTCTCTAGAATTAGGAAAAAATAAACTTTCTCTATGGGCATGACCATTGCTGCACATGTTAATGCTATGGATTGAAGTAGCAAGATGCCAATACCTAATGTAGGAAAGATGAAATTGGATTTGTTACTGGAAGAATAAATGAGCAATAAAAAAAAAAGAATAGAGGGGTTTTTGTTTGGTTTTGTGTATTTTCTCTTCTAATTTATTTACTTTATTAAAATAAGAAAAAAACCAATATGACTGTAATAGTCCTTTAAATGGGCAAGATTACTTTTGTTTTAGAACTTGGTCTTAAAAGTACATTTCAAAAAATGCTGAGCTCAGACCTTACTGTCAAGATGAATCAACAGCTCTTTCAAAACTACTATATTCTATACTCTTTAGCAACAATACCCTTGTTAAACAAATTCTGTCTGTTAAGTAGGTTTTAAGGTTTTTTGCTTTCTTTGTGCACACACACACTTGACTAAATAACACCCATAGGGAAAAAAGATGCAACTAAAATCTCACAGACAGTGTGAGAAGCCAAGGTCCAAAAAAATCCCGAATCCTAGCTGAAATTATTTCAAATTTTCTACTGATAAATAATACTAATGTTAGTAACAGCAAAAATAATCAAATTAATACTAAATTTATACACCTCATCCATAAAATCAATCAATTTCTTCACTCTCATTCATCACCTCTGCTCCTTACAACCCTGTTGTAGGTTTGCATGCGGAAAGGACAAATTACTGATTGATTGAGCAGTTTATTTGCGTAAGAAATTGAGTGGCAGTCAGAGAACAGGTTGATAAAACTTAAAAGGAAAAGACTACTAAATTCCAGAGATAGAGTTCAAATTGAGCCTGAGGGTAGTTAATGGAAAGTAGCACTTTGATAATTTTCTTCCTAGTGTAAACGTTATTTATTTATTTAAAAATATAAATATGGAGATTTAACACATTTTTCTGAATACATAATTTTTCTTAGGAGAAAGAATATTTCCCTAACTCCAACTCTGGATCTGCTGAATCAACAATATAAGATAGTGATCTTTTACACCAACAGCCATACTGAGTAATTTGAATTTGAGTACCAAAGTTATAAAGTACTTCCCACAGCAGAAAGCAGGTAATTTATCTGTGCCTCTGGATGTTTTAAGTCACTTTGCTGATAGATGAAGACAGAGAAAGAAAGACAGATAAAACACTTTAATTAACAAAGGTTGCACTTGTCTAACTCTAGTTCTAATAAAGATCACCCTTAGTATGCATGTACCAAGTGAGAGAATATGCAGCTAAGCTGTATTTCATTCTCCTGCTACTTTAACCGGACTGGGAATTGCTGAACAGGAGCAAAAGTGAATGATCAGAGTTCACTGTTCCTTGAACATTCTCTTCTTAAGGCAAATTTGGCACTATGCACTAAATTTGTGATTTGAGAAAATATTTTTATTACTTTCTATGTAGCTAAGCATAAGCAAAGTTTCCTGTGAAGCTGCATACTAAGGGAGAGTTTTGGAAAATTCTAGAAAAAAACCCTAACTGTAAGTGTAGACAATCAAAGTCATATCCTCCCAAACTTCAGCTTTCCATCCATCACAAGACACTTGCATCAATGTAAGCATACTGCTAACTGGCTCTTTCTTGCAATAACTAGAACAAATCTCCTGAAACTAAAATCCTTGTATATATGAAGATGCTTTCATAGCATTTTTTGTGATTGATAAGTTTTTCTGAGTCACCTTTTTTTACCTTAACTTTCAGCCTATTCACTGAGCATCTGTTAGCTAAAACGAAGCCTATAATAAACATTCATGTCCCTCTTTATGCTGATTGTTGTTTATACCTATATGGCAAGGCTGCAGGAATATATTGAATATTTATGTAGCAAGAAATTGCACCTCCAGCCTATTAAACACCGAGTGGAGCAGCTGGGATTCTCTAAATGCATTCAGGCCACTAGCTGCATCCATTATTTATCTACATTACTAGCTGCACTTGCAAAGACTGTTCACTCTTTCTCCTCTAACACTTGATGACAGCTGAATGGAAGCACATCCTTTTTACCCCATCAACATCGCCATTCGTTTTGAATTACATTCTGGTTTGCATTCTCATTATGATGAAGTAGCAATTTGAGAAAGTAAAAAGCCACTGCCTGCTTTTTAAGAGAAAGCTGATATTATGGAGTTTGCTGGCTACTCTTAATAATTATTTAGGTTACAAAACTACCAGTCAGGGACAATTTTAAATAGTCTGTTATGTACTTAAGTAATTCTATCCATTGTATGAGGCAGACCATATCTCAAGAAAGTCACAATCTAATTTAAGACAGAAGTTAGAAGCATGGCATCAGAAAGGTGAAGGAAAAGGATTTGTAAGATCTGTTGGTTGAGTGGAGTTACTTCAGAAGCAACTTATGAATCCACTGCCTAGCATTTGGATTTAAATGAGTGAAATTAAGGATGTTATTTCTATTCCCTTTAAAAAGGGAAAAGAGTAGACTGTTTCAAGTCAATAAGACTATTTGAGGGATGAAGAGCAGGTTTCAAAGTCAATTTCCCCTCCATGATTCTCTCATTTTCCAGTTGTATTGAAGGCAACAGAAAATCTGAAGTATAACTCAGGCTTCCTAAGGTGAAAAAAATCAGAGAACCTGATTACAGAATCATACTGTCACAGGATATGGAGACAAATGAGATACACAACAACTTCTTTGCCTTGATCTTTGCCAGCAAATGTTTCAGCAACAAGTTGCAGAAATAAAAATCAGTAGCTGGGAGAATGAAGAAACACTCAATGTAGGAGATGATCAGGTTCAAGATCATCAGAGGAACCTGAAGGTGTACAGATCCTTGTCACCTGATGAGATGGTGTTGCAGTTTGAGGGGTTCCTGGAGGGTCATTGCTGGCCGGTCCGTGAAGGTTTTCAGGGCTGAGATCACCCCCCCACCGCCCGTCCCTCATGGCAGGGACAGGCTGCAGAGGCACTTATGCCAAGAGACAGAGACCACGCAGCACACAGAGAATCCAGCAGCGAAGAAGAGCCGTTTATTCAAATCTCCCCCAGCTTATAAGGGCTGCTGGGGAAAGGAGGGGATTGGCCATTCAGGTAGCCAATGCAAGGAGACAATATAATAACTATGGCAACACAGAAACCAGTGATGGACAAGTGAGTTAACAACTTCAAAACCCTGACAAGATGGGTCCACAGGTTCTGAGAAAACTGGCAGAGGAAGTAGCTAAGCCACAATACGGGATATTAGAGAAGTCATGGCAGCCTGGTGAAGTCCCCACTGCCTGGAAAAAGGGGAAACATAACCTCCATTTTTAAAAAGGGTAAAAAAGAAGACACAGGAATGGTCAGTCTCATCTCTGTGCCCTACAATATCATAGGACAGATCCTTCTGGAAACTATGCTAAAGCACAGGGAAAGTAACGAGGTGATTGGTGACAGCCAACATGGTTTTCACCAAGGGAAGCTTGCACCTGACAAAGTTGGTGGCCTTCTTTGATGTCATCTAACTGGATTTGTGCAAAGCATTTGACACTGTCCTGCACAACATTATGGTCTCTAAATTGAAGAGACACAGATTTGATGGGTGGACCACTCAATGGATAAGGAATTGTCCGAATAGTCGAACTCAAACAGTTGCAGCTAACGTCTTGATGTTGAAATGGAGACAGTGATGAGTAACAATCCCCAGGCGTTGGTATTTGGACCATCCCTGTTTAACATCTTTGTTGGGAATGTTGTCAGTGGGATTAAGTGCACCCTCAGCAAGTTTGCTGATGACACCAAGTGTACGTGGTGTGGTTGATCTGCTGGAGAGAAGGGATGCCCTCCAGAGGGACCTTGACAGGTTTGACAAGTGGGCCCATGCAAACCTCAGGAAGTTCAACAAGGCCAAGTGTAAGGTTCCGCATGTGGGTAAAGACAATCCCAAGCACAGATACAGTTGGGAAGTGAATAGATTGAGAGCAGCCCTGACAAGAAGGACTTGGGCGTATTGGTTGATGAGAAATTCAACATGACCTTGCAATGCATGCTCACAGTACAGAAATCTGACTTTATCCTGGGCTGCATTAAAAGAAGCTTGGCCAGAAGGTCAAGGGAGGTGATTCTACTCTCGATACTCTATCCCCATGCCATGACACCCCAACTGGAGTACTATACCCAGTTCTGGAACCTCAAAGATAGAAGGAATATGAACCTCTTGGAGTGAGTCCAGAGGAGAGTCATGAAGAGGATCAAAGGGCTTGAACACCTCTCCTGTGAGGAAAAGTTAAGTGAGTTGGGGTTGTACAGTCTGGAGAAGACAAGGCTTTTGGGATACCTTAAAGGGTTTACAAGAAAGGTGGAGAGGGACATTTTGCAAGGGCATGTAGTGATAGGACAAGGAGGAATGGTTTTAAACTGAAGGACAATAGGATTAGATTAGATTAGATTAGATTAGATTAGAT
>JAWWES010000168.1:43697921-43745289 GCA_035583135.1 Lophotriccus pileatus | reverse complement strand
GATTAGATTAGATTAGATTAGATTAGATTAGATATAAATTCTTTCGTGTGAGGGTGGTAAGGCAATAGAAATGAATGAAGTGACTCAGAGAAATTGTGGATGTGTTACAGGTCAGTTGAATGGGGCTTTGAGGAACCTTGTCTAGTGGAATGTATCTTTGCCCATGACAGAAGAGCTGGAATTAGATGACCTTTAAGCTTCCTTCCAACCCAAACCAGTCTAAAACTCTATGACTCTATTTAGTAAAACTGATCAGCTCCAGTATGTTAGTGCCAGCCCTTTCTCTTGAAACAAAATCAAAAGAACATCATGAATCAAGGGCAAGAGAAGATTGTACTTCAGTAGTGTGTCAGTTCAGCTTAGTAAGTGATTCTTTGCGTTTAGAACGGAGTTTCTTCTCTTTGCTGATCTTCATTTCTCACATGATTCTTAAGAAAGTTCAATATAAAACCATATGCTTTTCCTCTATGAAGATTTAAAATGTCACACCTTGTTGCTTTTATTGTGTATGTTTAGTTATGTATGGTATGTTGTTTATGGTATGTTACGTATATATTGATTGTAGTCCTGATAATAATAGAGGAGGGATGGATTCTTATCATAACATATTCTAGGAAGACATTTCAAGGAGGTATGTCAGGTTCTACATAAATACCATCACATTAACAATAAATAAAAAAAAAGTTACCAACACTAAATGAAATAATCCACTTTTCTGAGACAATGCAATCAGCAGAGGAGACAAAAGAGTATCTTTCCTAATACACCTCTTCAAGGACTTCTTAAAGTCTTAGATTTTCTGGCAATGGAAATAACAAAGTATAAAACCAAGTAATAACTATTGGTAGAAACTTGGTCTCCATGAAGGTAACAGAAGAAAACTTTTCCTAATTATGATGAACTTGGGATTCTGACAGATAACCATCTTTTGAATTCTGTAGTAACCATCTCTCAAAGCTAGCTCTCAAAGCTAGTCAGCAAATCACACTATTGTGTGATTGTTTATAGAAAATAACTGATTGCAAAGGAGTAGCATTCCCAACCCTAACATAACTCCTCAGTTCTCAGGATGGCATTCACAAAAAAAAAGAGATTTGCTGCATCCAAGCTTTTTCCTAGGTATACCAATATCAAGTTCTGGTAAGTACTTACATAGCATTTTTTAAACTGATCGTGATTATAGGAATTTTTAATTGAGCCCAAATAAGAACTCTAAAGGGTTCAGAAAAGAAAATACTGAAGAAAGCGCTAATATTCTTAAGCATAAGCAGTGTTTCAGTGCCCTGTATCAGCATTTTTGTGGAAAATACTTTATATAATCAGTATGAAATATTTTTTTCATTATGTGGATTATATTTTTAATAAAAAAGCCATCTTAATCTTATCTTGTTCATCAGCCTGAATACTCTAAGAATGGAAATGAATAAATCTAAGAATAGTTCTAGCAATATTTAGTGGCTGAGTTTCCTTGTCAATTGAGATGAACATAAGACTACAAGACTGCTTTGTGTGTTGAGAAAATGTGTAAGAGAAAAGAACTGCTGAACAAAATGTGTGTAAATGCATGAATGTAAAGAGTCGGTCTTCAGAAGATGTAAAATAGTTCATTTTTGTCAGCACTGAGCTATTTGTATTGATCTTGGAGACTGATGTGTTTTTAGAGCTTTCAATATTTTACATGATTAAGGGAAGTCACTGATGTTGCAAACAGAACCATACCTCCTCCAAGCAGATGCAATGTCAGCTTCCTCCATTTCCCTTTGTGACTTTGAATAACGTATCTCTAGTCTTCATCAGGAAATCTTGCAAGAGGTGCTAGGTCATCACAATCAAGTAAGAAAGAATGCCCAGTATAGAATGCCTTATACTGTTTTCTAATAAAATGAATGGATTATGTCATAGATAAAACACTCTGAATTGTAATATTCACTGCATTAAAGATTTGCAGATATGTATTTCTGGAATCTCTGTCAGAACAATGAGACTATCAGGAAACGATGAATTTATATGCCTGTATGTTTTCCATATTAAAAGATCTTTCACAGTTTCAGTTACTTTTTGAGATACAATTCAAAGAGTTTCAAGCCTTTAAAGTGTTTTCCACTCTGTTACCCATTTGTAAATATACTTGTTACTTTTCAGAGCAATAGCTTGGTAAAAAATTTATTAATGTCATTACACCAAAAAGCTTGTTGGACACAGTGGGATGGAAGTGATATGTTTTCTGTGTACTAGTGTAGCATATCAAATATGTCTTGTACTTATCTGGCATTGTAAGGTCTTACGATTTGTCTGAGCTTGCCTTGACATGAAATGTTTAACTTTTTAGCTTTTGCAAGTATATGTACACGGTACACAATGAACAATAGCCACTGAAGTCAAGTTAGAATACTGAAAACTCATTGTGACATCCCACCTACTCTATGGTCCAGGAACACTGGTATTGTCAGCCTAAGAATCCAGGAGGGATTTAAAAAAGAGACATAGGCATTGGTAAATTTTCTTTCATAGCTCCTTTTAAAGCACTGTTATTAAGGAAGCTTTTTCTGTATTAATTTAGACTATTATTGGATGTAGATTAGTAATAGATCTTTGTTGGTTTTAGTTCTTAGGATTTTAATTAGGATGAGAAATTATTGGCTCCACATATTTGGTGCACTGAATTTTTTCTTATAATGATATTCTAGGTGTAATGTTGGATGCATATATACTAAGAGAGTTGCAATCTTAAAATCATTATTTAAGTGGAATGTGTGTGCACTAAAACAACCCTAGAGTACATGGTATTCTTCCAAGAAATAGTGTGTTATGCATGCTCAAAAGGAATGTTTCAACAGAGTACTATTCTTCATTAGCAGCTTGCAACTGTCCTAATTTAAAGAAATTAATAGAGAAGGTTACATTGAGAATGCTATTTCTAGAAGAAAGCAGATAGAGGTCACAGTTATTTGAAGACCATCTTTTTACTACACCAAGATATAATTTCTTGTGTTATGAAGTATACTAACTTCTCAAACTGCTTGCCTTAGATTTGAAAGCAACCATGAGAATTGTTGGTTTTCAGGCTCTTTTCTACATATGTGAAGATTTAAAAGTGCCTAGGGAGGAAACTAAGCATGGTATATTCTCCTTAGGCTTGTGCAAAAAGATCTGCAATTATTTGTTTCTTGCAGAGTCCAGTTCTCTGCTAAAGCCTCTGAATCAAGTCTTGAACACAACCTCAGTCCACCAAACCCTATAGTGAAACCCCATAGACAAATGTAGATTCTCCATATATCTATGTCTGTCCATTTATCCTTAATGTCCTTTAGAAGTACAGAAAAGATTTCTCCCAAATTTTAAACATAGGAAGTAAAGACCAGGAAAAAAAAGGTTTTACCAAAGTAATAGGATGCCTGTAGCAGAGCTATGACTAAGAAGTACTCCATGAAACTTTCTTTCTGTGAGTATTCAGAAAGAAAATCAGCACAGAAGTAATGTTATTATTTTCATTCTTTATCCATGTTTTGATATTGCCCAGAACTCAATTAAAATCAGGGCCCATTATACTGAGCACAATCAAACCCATATATCAGAGAAAATTTTATGCCATATGAATGAAGAGGTTTTTAATTGTGCTTTTCAGTATTGCATATACAGTCTTACAGTAATTTCTACTGAGATTATTTTTATTCATAAGTGGTCAAGCCAGTAACATTTCTAAAATGGAAGGTTTAATTATGGAAGAATAAATGTCGTTCTTTTGCTCTCTAGAAAACAGCACAGAAAACCAGGTCAGGCAATGCCAGCTCTGAGAATTGTCTTTCTAGCACGATTACTTTGATTATCTGTTATCAAAAAAACCCAGCTTTAATTATCTGTAATCAGAGCTGTTCAAAATGTTTGTAATGCAGTCTTAGGATCCACTGGACCTGGGAAGATTGTAATACTTTAGAAAAACAGTCCATGCACTCTGTGTTGGTGACTTTGGGAACATAATGATGCAAATACTGCAGTATCCTAACAGGCTTATGTAAAATATGCATTACCTTGTTTACTTTTTTTAAATTGTTTTTAATTTATTTTCTGACATATGCTTATCCTTCTTGATAAGTCTGCTCAGTCTCTCTGTTAAATCTCTTCGTTTTCTACCTTCACAGACATCCTGATTTTCCCTCCAACCTTTATGCCATTCTCTCTCTCCTCCATCTTCTAAATTCTGTCTCTGTTCCTCACAGCAGAGAAATGTCTAAAGTTCAACAAAGGCAATGCAAGGTCTTGCACCTGGGGACACAGGCTGTGAGCCAACCTGCTGGAAAGCAGTTCCGCAGAGAATAACCTGGGGGTCCTGGTGGGAAACAAGCTGCCCATGAACTAGCAGTGTGTCCTTGTGACCAAGAAGGCCAAACATTAGGAAGAACATTGCCACCAGATAAAGGATGGGAATCCTGGACCTCTACTCAGTCCTAGAGAGGCCACATCTGGAGTGCTGTGCCCACTTCTGGGCTCCTCAGTACAAGAGAAACATGTTTATCCTGGAACACGTCCAGCAGACATCTACAAAGATGATTAGGGGACAGGAGCATCTCATATAAGCAAATGCTGAGGAAGCTGTGCCTGTTCAGTCTCAAGAAAGGCAACTGAGATTGGACCTCATCAATGCATACAAATATCTGAAGGGAGGGTGCCAAAAGGATGGAGCCAGGCTCAGTGGTGCCAAGGAATAGGATGAGAGACAACAGGCAAAAACTGATGGATAGGAAGTTCCTCCTGAACATGAAGACAAATTTCTTTATTGTGCAGGTGGCCGAGCACTGGAACAGATTACCCAGAGAGGTTATGGAGTCTCTGTCAGTGGAGATACATAAGAACTGTCTGGATGCAATTCTATGCGCTGTGCTTTATGATGACCCTGCTTCAGTAGGGAGGTTGGACCGTATGACCCACTGTGGTCCCTTCCAACCTGACCCATTCTGTGATTATGTGATTCTTTGGTTCTGTTATTCCTCACATGGACAGAGGAATATGTCACCCAATCCAATTTCCCTTTTCTTCTTCATTTGCTTCTCTTCATATCTGTGGTTATTGAAGATAAGATGAACACAGAGTGAAGATCTTGTTTTGTAACGATGTTAAACCAAGGGCTGCTGTACTCTAGTGCTTTTTTCAAGAGATGTAAATAAACTTTTGAAATGCTAAAATACAGAAGTATGCAATAGATAAGAAGCAATCAATATAATCAAACAAGTCTTTCATATGGCTGTCCATGTTTGTATGCACCTGGAGAACATGTGTTTCTTGGAGATGTTTTATCACTGAGACAGGATTACAAAGGCTCAAAATAAAATGTGATGTATTACACAGTTCCTGTTGGTTGACCAAAGATGACTAAGGAATACCTCCCACCTTTTCTGCCATTAACATACCCGCACCTGTTTCCACCTTGAATAATGTTCTAGTTGGATATTACTGAAGATGAAACACAAAACTCATGACAGCCCAATCAAGAAATAGGAGTATCTTAGAGAACTTCTCTTTTCCTCATTGTGGTTGCAATAAATAAAAGAAAACTTCCTTTCAAAATGAAAGAGAAAAGGAGAAAGAAGAAAAATAAATAAAAACATATCTCTTTTTCTTAAGGAAAAAAGATTGTATTCATCAAATGGTAGGTTCACTGTAGATTTCTAAAATAATTACATTTTTTTTCATCTTTCAGCATAGACTCATCCGCCAGAGGAAAAAATTTATTAAAAATACATTGATTAGGGAGCTCTTGTGTGCTATCCTAAACATCATCAGCTGGAGATCCACATCCTTTTTACAATGGAAGGGATCATACACTCCTCCCATTCTCTCAGAAACTCAAATATTTCCAATGTAGTTCATTCTTATTTTCATTCTTTGGGTCCCCACTTTTAGCTGTCTAAAATTAGTTATGTGTTGCAGGATTTCTACATAAACCATTAATAATGCTCATTATTAAATATATCTCTCAAATTTTATTTAATAGAATCTTACAGGAATGGTTTCAGCTGTCACCAGGGTGCCCATTCATTATATATTTCACATACAGAGAATTTTTTTAGTCACTACAATTTTTCTCTATCAATTCAATTTGAATAAGGGCTGGGCAAATGAGCAGGATGAAAAATTAAATCCAGATGATCTTACTGATTAAAGAGATCTGACCCCCAAAATAAGCTTCATTAATTATCTTGGCTTTCACCTCAGAAAGCAGAAATTTGAAAGTTTTAATTACATTACTTCATTGCATGAAGCATCAATATTATTTATGATGTCTATATCATTACAGACTCATTAACTCCATACAGTCTTTACCATAACAGATACTATGTCATCAGCTTTTACATCATGATGCAAGTTGGGAGTAAATACAAACCTAGAACTGTCTAACTTTAAGGATTGTTAAAACATTATAGTGGTGTTTGCAATACTAATTCAAAGAAAGAGGAAAATCTGTTAAGGAGTCTGATTTAGGTCTCTTGTAAACCAATTTTCAGAATAATGACAAATTCTCCTGATTTTATCTTCAAGACAGAGGCACTTAGAGTACCAACCACTAGCTTCCAGTGGATTTTCTGCACTATGCAAAGGTGCTAGACAGCGTTTGTTGCAAAGTTTTCCAGAAAAGATATTATAGTTTTTTACTTGACACAAGAAGAAGGAAGTTTGAATATGTGATTGAAGTGCACATTCACAACTAAGAAAATGAAGGGGAAGGGGAAAAAAAAAAGTCAAAAGACATGTCTTTTTACTTTAAATATTTCTTAATTCTGTTAAATATACTTTTGTCATTACTTATAGGATGTAAGGAACATTGCTAAATGCCTTGAAGGCAAAGTACAGTCAAATCCGGGATTCCATATACAGTCTAATTTTCCACCATCTTGAAGTCTATTCAGAGCAAACAGCTTTTCTTCTACTATTCTACTTATTTGATGTTTAGGATATAACTGGATCTTAGAAAGTTTAACATCCTGCTGCTGAAATGTCAAATGGTCCCTAAACATGTTTTTGCCTTTGAACACAGACTTTCCTTTGTTTTTAGTGTATGCTGACTCCAGCACTTTCAATGCCATTACCATGATGTTATGTCAGATGATTTCTTGTCTGTGAGCTGCTTTACGCTGATGATGCCGCCCTTGTCGCCTACACAGAAACAGCTCTGCAGCGTTTAACATCCTGCTTTGCAGAGGATGCTGAGCTTTTTGGACTGGAAGTCAGCTTGAAGAAGACAGAAGTTCTCTATCAGCCTGCACCTCAGGAAGTCTTCCATCATCCCCATATCTCCACTGGCGAATCAGAGCTCAAATCAGTCCAGCAATTTAATTACCTGGGAAGCATCATCTTCTCCGACGGTAAGATTGACAAGGAAATTACCCCGGTGGATTTCACTGTTTGCTATCTATCACTCAAGAGAGCTGGACTGTTACATAGAAAGTTCAGAAGGAAGGTATATCTTTACAACCTCAAGTTTCAAATATACTTGTAGTCAAATAACTGCTTAAATACTACTGAGCAAGCTACTAGATTAACTCACCTGACAATTCATACTTCAGACTATCTAAAAACATATCGAGGTCTCTGTCCTTAAAATAAACTGAGCAGTCCTTTGAACTACCATTTTACTGACCATCCTATCTGTAGCAACTACCAAACTTTGGTTAAAATCATCAAAGTCTTAAAGTAAAAAAATTAAGTCAGAGACATATGGAGCAGCAACAGTTTTTTTGAGGTCTTGCAATTTTTTTCTAGCCTGACTAATAGCCTGACTAATTGTATATGCATTTACCCAACAGGACAAATTATTCATTCCTTGTTAAACCTCAATTCTTGTAATGAATATAAAATGACAAATATTTGGTAATATATTTTTTGAACTCAGGTGTTGTGTTCGCATAAAGAAATTTTAGTGCTGACATCATGTGAAGATGTCAAAAATTTAATCTATTTGTTTCCCTCCTAGCTTTCTTCCAATGACTCATACTGCAATTTTAAGGCAGGAAGAAAAGGAAAAAAATAATGCTTGTTTAATTTATTACTTTCTTAAATCTTCAGCTAAAGTCTAGAATTTTAAGAACTCTTACAAAATTTCATTTTTCCTTGAATGAATATAAATGAATTATGAGATGGCCCAAGAAAATGGCCTTGAAAATCAAATGACAGTTCCCCCAGTAAATGGCATACTTCAACAGGAATTGACCAAATAAGAGAAAATACAGAATTTAACTAGGTGTATGAATGCCCTACTGTAAGAAGGTTTAAAGGGAATGACATTCTCTTTTACTATTAGTGGGGAGAGGCCAGCCCTATCTATTCTTGCCTGTGAGTCTTACCACATCTGCAGTTCCATACTCTGCAGTTCTCTTCAGTGGTGATTTGTGCATGTCTTGCCTATGTGAATGATAGATGACCACTCACGAAATAAGCAGGGAAGCCTTGAAACATAATGCTACGCAGTAAAGGTGTCTCTCTGGCCAGATGTGAATTCCTGTTTGACTGTCAAACCTCAATTTAATGAGACAGGTTGAATACCTCTGTGCCCAGAAGCAGCAGCTCTATCATCAGGAGCAGGATTATTGGCTAACAGAGTGTTTTGGTCTGACCTTCTATCTGGAGAGCCAGAACTTGGCACAGCTGGAGGCAAAGAGAAAGCAATTCATATTGAGCCCATCTGAATTGCTCATATCAGCGGAGATATTTCCAGGTATAGCTGCAGAGTCGCTATAACAGGTCTTACTGGACCAGTTCAAGGAAGCAAAAACCAAATTTCATAAATATATCCAGGTAACCTGGTCCATTTTCTATGACCATTACAGCATGATTTTTGTAACTGACACATAATTCATGGGGAAGCCAGAAACTTTGTGATTGGTCTTAAGAGATAGCCAACATCCTCAACCTCTCATTTCTCTTTGCTTTTTTTTTGGTATGCAAACATGCACATTATCTCTTTCCATTAGATTGTGTCCACTGCTTTTCTCCTTTCTTTATTTTCTTCTCCTGAATAATGGAGATATATATGGCCAAAGCTTTCTTAATGGTTATGTATGAGGAAAAATCACCTGCAAAAGTAACTGAAGAGTATGTATTTTAAACATGAGAGTGAGAGTACAGCCCAAGGTGAAGATTCCACAGGATAGTTTGGGGATTTTTTTTTTTCTTAACAGATCTTAAGAGAGTTTCACTGTAGCCATACAGGCACCTGGCAGGAAAGTTTGGTTTGTTTTTTTTTTCAAATCCTGTGTGGAAACTGAATGACATAACACATAATATTCATATTCCAGAATATGTGCTTTTCCTTCCAATAGAAAATTTGGTAATCTTCTGTTACCTTTCTCTCTTGGAATATTTTAATTGTAGGAAAACAACATTGTAAAACAAGAAACAAAATTTCCAGGAAAGTAGAAAGACATATGTGTGAGCATGCAAGTGTGTTTTTAACATCAAGTCCATAAATAACATCAATTTGAAAAATAAACAGTTACTGATTCCTTGTACAAAACACAGCACAGTTAAAATTTGTAGTATACAAAAGTTAAATTTTAAGTTGCTGTAATATGTAGAAAGCCCTAAATTTCATCTCTTTAAAGAAAAGTTATGGAACTTCAGTGGTTACTGGTTATAGACCCACTACACTGGGTTTCTCTCTCCTTATCCTGATAGGTGAATATGATTTCTCACCCTACCCTCCAGCATACAGGTACTTATATCTCACCATCTACAGACAGGACCAGGAGATAACTAATTCTTCACATGAAATATGACTGAGAATTCAGATGAAGAGTCTGGAGAGAGTGATTTGCCGAAGCTGTTTCTGCCAGCTTGCTGTGCTGGCAGAGCTCTGGAGGGATAAGTGGTAGAGCCAGAGGTATTATATCCAGCACTGACAGATATGTGTGAGGTCTCAAACAGAGGAAGAGCAGTCTGCACTGTAACTGGAAACTAAGGTTAACTTGAACAGAGACAGTTGCTTGCTTATGTCACCAATTACCTACTTCAGAAACATCAAATTTACATATTTTATGCAATGAGGGGGAAATGCTTCAAACACAACCATTGAACTCGATGTATCGTCAGAGTTCTTTGAAATCTGACAGAACATCTTTGGGGTTTTTTTATATATTTCTTCTGCCAAGAGTCAACAAAAGCTCATCTAAAAAAGAACAGGCCAAAATGCCACTCTCTGTGTGACTAAAAGAAGTGAGGGAATTTGTACTTTGAACAGAAACAAGGTAGACTCTATTCCTGAGAACTTCATTCCTTCCCAAGATGGATTTTTTGCTCATTAAGCACCAGATGACCCTGCATCTTTATATTAAGCAAGATCAGAAGCAAGACCAGTCAAGACAAAGGGTAAACAAAATGTATATATATTTTCTCCCAAAGAGCTTTTAAAGTCATCCAAATATTTCCTGTTTAGTCTGTCTTCTGATGAATCTGAGACAACGTTATTCCCTATTCATTAGCAGTGATGTTGATTAAAGCAACAGAATTATTGATAACAATGTTTAACATCAGCAGGATTTGCAAATTCCAAAATTCCAGTAAGATCAGCTTCCTAACAAAGTCAATTAGATTCGTAGAGCCAAATTTATATCAGATGTCTCCAATACAGTTTCTCTCAGGTGGCATTTTCTCAGATATTAGATAGCAGTGTCAAATTTTTATTTGCTCTACAATGATTAGTTCCAGGTTAATTCAACTCCTAAAACTCCCAGTCTTTCCCTAGTTAAACAACAATGAAAAAGGTCATGGCAGGTATAACTGTATTTCCTTTGATGGATGGATATCTTCGATATTTTTTGACTTACAGTTTAACCAAGACCAGCATTTTGCTTTGGCACAGCAGTAGTTGTAATAAATTAAATTCATGCTGTATTCAGTCCTATTTAAAAGATTACAGAAAGGACATTGTCTGTCTTATAAAATCCAGCAATGATTAAAATCAGTGATTACAAGGAATGACTTACATTTAAAAAGGCGGTCAAAAGAAATGATGGGTCAGATGCCTTAGGTGTATCTTTAATTCATAAACTCTATATTAGGCTCCTTTATGTAAAATGCCTACTCAAGTCACCTTTTTGTCCTGATCTTGAAATCTATCTGTAAAATCAATTACCCTATCACCCCATGAGAGCTGGATGAAGGTCTATCGTTCATTGACCTTAAAATACGGCATGGATCTGATAAAACAAGTCAGGATTGGTCTGTCAGGAAGGGTTTGAATAAAGTCATCTTCTTCCTACCATGTCAATAGAAAGGTTAGTCTACTTTGACACTTCCACAAACTGAACTAGGTGTCTCAGTTTGCATCTGCTGTGGCTAAGTCTTCTACAGTAAGATGAACTCCGAGACAAAAATGCAAATTTAGTTGTCTGAATACACATTTTTCCATGTACTGTAGGTATCCTAGGTCATATTATTGTCAAAGGACATGTACTCAATATAGTCAGTGGAGCCTAAACAGCAATGATATTGTCCTGCAGATAGTCATTGAATTACTGACTAAATAATGTTCATGGATACACACACACTTTTCCTTTGGATTTGTTGGTTTGTTCAATGATTCCATGTCCAATATGAAATCAAACAAACAAACAAATTGAAAGCCCAATCCTTTTGTAAATACATGTATTAATCACCATCAGGTGTCTATGAGGACTTGGAGAAGGAAATCATAGTCAAAATAAAATATTGCTAAAATTAATTAGATATCAACATTTCACAGGCAGTACTACTACCTGTTTTTCATGCTGAATGGAGCCAAAATACCATCCACATTGAGTGCAGGATTTTGTATTTCAGCCTAATCATTGGCGTCATGTAGCATTGTGAATTTCAGACTAACCGTTGCCTTCATAAAGTAAAGTTGCCACTAATTCTTCCATACATTTATTGAAAAACTAGGTTCATGCCAGCCCTTAGCTGTTTGGGGTTTTTTACACCCTTTTTCATTCACATCATACAACTACTTATTGACTGACCAGATGTTTTACCATTCAAATGCTTAAATTTGACTTCTCTAGTATTTTTAAGAGTTTATTCCAAAGGTTAGCTACAGTCACAATTTGGGTTTCTCCAACACAATTTAAAAATGTTTTCCCACTGACTTTTCCTTTCCTCTTTAGTAGCTTTTGCTCCTTATGTTATAGGCCTGATTGTACTGGGATTTTTATGACAAAGTTCAAATGAATGGGAACTGGGGCTGAATTCCAGTTGCCACTACTGTTTTAATTTCTATTCCAATCCACTTTTAATGGAATGGGATACCCGAGAATACAGTCACTGCTGCACTCCAGCTACACTGAATAAAGCAGAAAATTGAACTGGAAAAGTTCCTTGGTAGTTTCAGGCATAGAGTTTAAGCATTTCAGTCCCTCTTAAGCATCCAAACAAAAGACCAAAGGCCTGAAAACAAGAGCCAGGAGCTGAAACTAAAAGAAAACACTTGCTAAGTAATAAGAAAACCTTTCTTACAGTTGAATACAGTGAAATGCCAATGGAATTAATTCATCCATTAATGGATAGATTTTGTTTCCTTCCTTAAGAAAGACTGATCCATGTGAAAATTCCTAAAAGGGCAGATTTTCTTGGAGAATCAGCTCAACCACAGCACCTGCAAATCTGTAAATCTAAGACTTCAAACTCCTGAGATGGAAGCCCCTGTACAGGACCCTTGTTTATGAAATGCCTTTGCAAAACTTAAAGTAGTTTCCTTGGGTTTTACCATACACAACCAGCAGCACAAAGTCAAGAGCCTACACATCCGTAATGTTCAGTAACACAAACTCCTTCAGATCTGCATGGGTCTCTGTCTACAAAAATCTCTTTGTGATTAAGAGTGTTAATGGTCATGTGTTCAAATTTAAATGCACTTTTCCTATAGCAGGACAAAATAAAGTAATTTTTTCCCATATCTGGGTATAGAATATTTACCAACAGGCCAAATTCCAATAAATTATATCAATAATGTTTATTTTTTTTCCATGTGTATACCGCACAGTAAATCAGAAATTATCAGTCCCATCTCTGGCTCTATGCCAACTAAGGCCAACAAAAATTTGGCACACAACTATGAACCATTTGTTCTTACTTACTATTTTATCTGTTAAATAGACTGCTAAATCCTACATGGTGTATAATTGAACTACTGACACCGGAGCAACATCTCAGACTTCATTTCAGATGATGCCAGGCTAGGATGACAGGGAAGCATAAAACCATACCCTCAGCCATCTAACAAATGTGTAGTGGCAGGCTGTATTAAGTCTTCATTTAATCACACGCTCACACAATAGGATGCAAATATGCTGTTCTCATTCCTGACCTTTCTGCATACTTTTTCACATGGCGTTTTTTCTTTGAAAGCACCAGACACTCTTACATCTTCTGGACTTCATACCCAACCCCAGACTAGGGTACAGAAGAGAAATTAAACACAGGAGTTGTTTAAAACTTAAAGCTGAGGAAGGTTTCCTGGAGATGTAGGTTTCAATCAAAAAGAAAATTAATATTGCAGTGAAAAACATCTAGTCCCTGATAGGAAGACTGTAGAACCAGTGCAGAGTTTGGCATGATTAACATGCTGGTACTATGTGCTTTAACAGAATAAGGATCAGTTTAGATGCTTAGACATTCCTGGACAGAGTCAGTGAGATGTAAATGCCCTACAAGATACAAAACCAGAGCACATTTGTTCTTAAGAATAAAACAGTGTCAGATGTACTTCTGATCAAAATTTTGGTCTTCTTTACTTCATGGAAGAGAAATGTCACTTTCCATGGTACAAGGAAGGCACTTTGGGCTTGTGGTAGTTCTTGCTGTGCCTTGGAAAAAGCATCAGACAGTTCTTGAATATCTTCAGTGAAGAAGACTCCACAACCTCTCTGGGCAACCTGTTCCAGTGTGCGATCACCTGCACAGTAAAGAAATTCCTCCTCATGTCCAGGAAGAACATTCTGTGCATCAGTTTCTGCCTGTTGCTTCTAATCTCACTGCTTGGTGTCAGTGACAAGAGCCTTGTTCAATCCTCTTGACACCCTCCTTTCAGATATTTATATTGATAAGATCCTCTCCCAGCTGTCTCTTCTTGAGCCTGAACAGGTCCATCCCTCAGTGTTACCTTGTAAGAGCGATGCTCCAGTCGCTTAACCATCTTTGTTGCCCTCCACTGGACCCAATCCAGGAGCTCCACGTCTCTTGCACTGAGGAGTGCAGAATTAGGCACAGCAGTCCAGATGTGGCCTCACTAAGGCTGAGTAGAGGGGCAGGATGACCTTCCTCAACCTGCTGGCAATGTTTTATCTAATGCATCACAGGATAACTTTGGCTTTCTTGGCCACAAGGGCACACTGCTTGCTCATGGACAGCTTACTGTAACAAAATTTGATTATAACGAAAAGCCCCTGAATTTTCAACACTCTTTCCCGAACAAATCAAAAACATAGCCCCATACTAGCTACTGTGGCAAAAAATAATCTCTGTCTCAGTCAAAACTAGCACAGGTAGAGCAAGTGATAATTTTCTGTGAGAAAATCAACAGTCAATAGAGAAGGAACAAAGCAGATTTAATTTTGGGCTGTCAAAAGGAAGTGTTATTTAATAATTCTGTGTAAGTCAAGACTACACAAATGCTCCAGAAGGAACTGTGAAAATAAGTTCTGATAAATTAATGTTTTCACCTGTCATTCATTTTTCCTGAAATAGATATTGATAGATTATGATTTACCTAAATTTATTTGAAAAAATATATCTTATAATTTCATTAGATTATTATTTTATATAGATGTAATTTGTGACTGCATTCCAAGTATTCAAAAATTATAAAAACAAACACGCAATTTTTATTTGATCAGTTGTGCACATTTATCTCTGAACTATGTGGAAACAAGCTCATTGTTTGGTTTAGCCACTCTGTTCTAATGTATGAAATATACATTATTTAAATGAATTTGAATTCTGGTGACTTTTCAGAAGATACAAACACACTAAGATGTGCATAAGTTTCAAAGGAAAATTGATTTCAGTTTTCAAATACATTTCAGCTATTTTTAAGAGCATCAGCACATTTCAATATACTTTTCTCAGTAATGTTAAAGACTTACATAAGGAGTTGTCACTAAAGATATTGCCTTTTCTGTCTGTGTGTGTAAAGGGTCTGAGGGTTTTATCTATGTCCTAATCAAATTGCGGTTTGAGACACCACACATTCTTCAGTTTTACACTGTTACAAGGAATTTTTGTACCTCTCCAGTTCTTACTTGCTAAAGATCTTCACTGTTGACAAAAATTATTTCCAAACTCCTCTGAAATATTTCACAAGCAAATAGATATAAACACAATGGGCTGTTTTTATCAAACCTGAGAGAATGTCTTCCTCACCAGATGATGCCTAAAAACAATCAGTTAAAAAACCCAAACACAATAAGAAGTTAATTTTAAAATCAGTTCTTTCTAAATCAGTTTTTAGTATTTAAAATACAATGCAATAAAACAACACCCAATTTTATGTGTCAGTTACTCTTTTGTCACAAATTTTTTTACACTGACAAAACCCACAGAAGACGTATCAAGAATGGTGGGGTAATAACTGTAGCAAAATAAATGTATCCATGAATAAAATGGCAAAACAGCGTCTAACATTTAACTGAATTCAAACTCAATTCTACAACCATCTGTATCTTATTTAAAGCAGATCAAACTGTTGTCTAGGATTTTGACAGCAGTAAATTAGAACAGGTTCCCAGCTAAAAGGATATCTATTTTGTAAACTAGACAGCAAAAACTTCTCTGATTCAAAAATAAATAAATCCCACTGTTTTCAAATCACTTTGCGGTAACTGGATTTATAAGGATCTTTTCTTTGACTGTAGATTACTGTTCCTCCCATTGTACTTCCTAATCAGATTTGCATTATTTAAAGAGTTAATATTTATTCTTTTCTTTCAAAGTGAAGAGGAAGAAGTGATGTTGGGATGGCTCACAGAGAGCTAGACATAAAATTTACCAATTTTTTTAAAAATTGAAATATAGAAATGCAATATGTATGCCACATTCATTTAGATGCCACTGCACTATTTGTCTTTTACTACCTTCTTTGTCTTTTAAATATGATTCTTGAGAACAAGCCTGTATTTTCAGCTTAGGAGTGCAGCTGGAATCAGTATAATGTGATTCACAAACCGTGCCCAGGGGAAAATGTTTTCCTCTGATATTAAATGTGAGCTTTCTGAGGTACTGTTGCAAGAATTCTGCTATGCTGGAGTCATCCTCTTTCAAGCAACCTATCTTCTGGTAATATCCTGAAAGGGCTGTTACATTACATGCCCATTGTACAGATAATATGTATAGTGCAACTTCTTTGCAGACTGCCAATCTATCCATCAGGCCTAAGATACACGAGACCCAGGACTCAGAAACAGCCCAAGTTCAGGGCAGTTAGTTGAGAACAGACATAGGATCTGTACTAGTTCTCTTTACGAAGATCAGAAAGACAACTGCCACGTGAAAGGAGAAAACAAAAAAAGACACTGGGAAAAAGTAGAGCAAAATTCATTTCTTCTTATGAACAAGGATGTTTTCATTAGGATTCAAATGTGCACACATGAGAATCCTGTTCTATATTTCTTCAAGTATAAAACGACAAACATTCCCTTTTAAAATATCACATAAAAACAACTCAAAGTCTGTAATCTAACATTAGTTGGAAAATAAGTTGGAAGAGCTTTAAAACCAGCTCTTGAAGGAATATTTTTTTTTTTTTTTTTTAAGTTGATTTAAGCCTTCTGTCACAGATCTTACAGCTAGGATATTTTCTGGAAAACTACTATTGTCCACAAATCTTTCTGAAAATTTGGTAAGTTCTGGTCAAGCCAAGTCATACATTGCGTGTGCTCACTTGTAATCACAATGTGCTACTTACATGATGTGTAGATGAATAACATTCTCTGTCTTAAGAATGCATCACTGACTTGCTCCAGTCTTACATTGGAAAGGTCTGGAGTAGGGTCTATAATGCTGCACAGCACAATGTTTGTTTTTTTTCTCAAGAACCCTTAAGTCAAAACCCTTAGGATTATGATACAGTGCATGTTTTCTTTGTGAAATGGTGAAGAAAATAAAACTATAGAAGAGGAAAGAGAAAATTAATTCTTACTTTTTGGACCAAAAACTCATCCTTGGTTGAGAAGTTCAGCACACAAGACTGTGATGTCAGTGCATAGGCAAACACATATGTAAGAACTAAGCTGTCCCACTTTTCTGATCTCCATCTTCTTCATACAGATGGATATGCTTTGCTGTGATCATTTCTGTGTTAAGAAACAGTATACAGTCGTATACTGTCATACTCTAGCCAGCTGCAGGGTTCATCTGTATATTTGACTTAGAGGCTGTTGAAACCTACAAGAATGACTAAAGGTGAAGAAACCAAAGCAACAGCTCTAATCACAACTGGACTGAGTAGCTGCTGCTGCCATGCTGTCATGTGCTGAAGGACTGAAGAAGTAAATGATGATTTAATATGATAGAAGGGAGCCATGTAAACAGAAAGAAATATTGCAGGAGCTAACTACACACAGCTCATGCTTGGACGCAGCTGGGCTTACTGCAAGTGCACGTGATGAATACACTTTTTCCACTAGTGATGGACTAATCTAAGACTTTGTGGCAATTGCTTTATTCTCTCCCTATCCATTCTGAAGGATGGTGTTGCAATGCCCTGGTATTAGATGTGTTATAAGCCAGATGGGATGGTAGCTCAGAAGTGTTTTAACAGTACACACAGTTTTCTTTCAGCTGGAAAAGTTCATGTATCTCTGTGTAACAACCCAAGATCACTAATATATTCTCCAACATAGAAGACATGAAGAGAAACTAATCACAAGAACTCTGTATCTCTCCTGTCATGACTTGCCAGTGAAGCATCCTTTATTTTGCAGAGGAAAGGAAAGACATTCAAACACGTATGATGTGGAGATGCTTGGATACAGAGATTTCATGTATTTTGTAAAAATTACATACCCATTTTTGCAGGAGACAGAAATGACAGTATAAGCTGAACCATCAGTTTTCTCAACAGCAAAAGTTCTTTTAAAAGCCAATAAAACAATGAAACCAGGTACTGTGATTTTGTGAAGAGAAGCTAAACTTTCTGCTTAGCTGATGACACTAACTTCCCTTGCACGTGTTCACATCCAAATCTTTGAATATTTATTTCAGAGATGATGGATCACATTAAGATCCAGACTTGGCTTTATGGTTCATAGTTTTCCAGTCTAGGACTGATGTTGGAATCTATCAGCTCCAATCACATAGAGCCAATGTTTTAATCAGAGTCAGTATCCCATATCTGTGAAATATTTCAGCATGTCATAGGAAAAGTTTCAGACTATTTTGGTTCCAGAAGCACCAGAAATTCATAATAAGAAGCTTACATACAGTGTGAAATTATTCAAGACCAAAGAATAAAGCTCTTATTCTGACTATATTTTACAAAGCTATCTCTAGTGATAGCCTTCAGCAGTAGATTACATCCTACTTTATGGGCTAGTGTGATAGGAAACCCACCTTCCATTCAGGTGGTAAAATGAAGTCACAAATACAATAACGTCTTTCACTTCAGGATCTCAAAGCACTTTACAAGCACTGTAATTAAGCTTCCCATCTCTTCATATAGTATAAAAAATTTTCAGTGGCTTTTAGAAAGAGAAGAGAGAAAAAATGAGCAGGAGATAAACTGGTGTTTGCTCATTTAATGCAAGTTGAGAAGAAAAATGTGCACAGCTTAATGATTATTTTTATTTTCATTGTTCATAACGAGCAACCTTCTCCTTCCCACCCTAATTATTGGGTAGAAACACAGGAGCTTGAAAAGCTGTGGAGCTTGGGATCATCTGTAGCATGGCAGGCTGATTCCATTAATGAGTTCTTTCCTACTTCTAACATTTTATAGGTCTCAAGTTATGAAGTTCTTTTCATCCATTGTTTTCTCCTGATTTAATATTTTAATTTACCTTCCTTGACATGCTTTTACTCTCTCAAGTGTGAGTTGATTTTCTTTTGTTAAGATTGTGTGAACCAATCTCAGCAGAGAGTTTTAACTGAAGAGTATAGAATTTGTGAGATAGTCTTCATTCAAGAAAAAATGTAAAATTGTACTAAATGAAAGGAAAATGAGAAATAACAACAATTCATGTGATTATTAAATATCTTAAAATTAAAGCATGAATTGAAATGATTTTGTTGTTTTAAAGAACAGCTTTTCCTTTCCTCTCCTCTCCTCTATTATCTCAATAGTCTACTATGAAATCTGCTCAGCAGGGAACATTTAGTGTCAGAATTTTTAGTCAATCAATTGGTTCTATACCATGGCAGAGGGCTAGCTGCCTTTCGAACTGGAAGAGACATCTGCAGCCAAAAGAAGTGCCTCTCCATTTATTCTTGGGAACACAGAAATGACAATGCCTTTCTTGTGCTCTGGAAGTTCAGTGACTGTTAGCAGGGGTCAGGAAGCATTATCTCCCATCAAGCAGTGCACACAGTTCAGCTGGAAGTTATCCTACAGGAACAGTTTGTGAATGCTTTTTATTTTTCTGCTTCTGTTCCCAACACATCCTAAGCCTTATTTGACTGGATATGGAGGTCTGCATGTTTTGTGTATGTGTGCATGAATGTGTGTTGACCATTTATACTGCAATATCCAAGGAGAGGAACTGTACCTGTGGCATGAGTTTTAAATGACGGGAAACACTAGGAAGTCAGTGGAGTTCTCTTACTCCTGTAGAGCAAACAAACATTAGTTTGAGATAGTAAGAACAACAGCAGTATAAAGTTATCTTAATTCGCTTCAGCACCTTAAAACATCCTCAGAAACATGACCCATCTGTAGGTATTGTATACTGGCCTTTATCTTAGATACAATGGCAAGCTTACTCCCTCATCAACAACAGAGAGTTCTCAACACCTTAAAAAACCACGTCTCCTGGGTACATCACTCTTCTTAGGCAATTTATTGCAACTGTCTGTTCTGTGAAGTGACCCAAAAAATCTAAAGTGTGTCAGCTTGTTGTATGCTCTATAGCTGCCTCATTATATATTTTGAGACTGGCAGTGTATTAAATGCTTGGGGTTTAGTTTTTGGGTTTTTTTTTCCATTCCGATTTTCATAAATACATTTTGTATCTGATTATTACACAAAATGAGTTTATTCAGAGATAATGGATCAGCAGCAGCAGTACCTCTGACTCAGCAGGGATGGACGGTGGACTAGAACCACCTCTCAGCTCTGTTGTAATGAAGGGAGTCAGAGGCTGGTCCAGTTTCTATTTCAGACCACTTCCATGAGGTTCACACAACACTGCTGACACATGCTAACAGTTTCTGATCTCTTTTTTTCACTTGCCCTTTTAGCTGTGTTAGCCAACACTCAATCTGAAACTTGATACCCTGAAATCTATCAAGGGAAGCTGTTTTATGAAGGGACATTCAGTTGATATCAGGGCACAACAACAAATACAGTCTTAAATTCAGCATTATTCCATTTTTAGTACATGACAGTAATGGGATTTACGGTACAACTCTTCTCAAGCATTATTTTTCATTTATGTAAAAATAATCATTGCTAGCATTTTATCTGTTGTGTCAGAGTTTTTGTGGCACAACCATTATAATGACTTAAAACTGTATTAGGTATATTTTATATCTTAATTATGACATAAAATGTATAGACTTGCAATGGTCACTGAAAGATTGAGTGTCTTAACCAACTTCACAACTTGGCCTGTGCAAGTCTCAGTGCATTTGAACAAACAGACCAGCTGGTAGAGGTTTGCTCTACGTCAATGTCAGGACTTCCCCTCTCTTACTTGAAAATCTGAGAGACAAACAGCAACATTTGCTCACTGAGAAAATGAAAAGAAGCAGCTTTTTGAATGTCCATTTCTCCACAGAAGACATATTCCTGCAAAAATGTTTAATAAATCTACAGTCTATTCCTCCTCTCACTGATGTCATGGTAAGCCTTGAGTCATCAATAAAGTCAGTAGAGCTCAAGAAGGATCAGAATGATTCTCTACTCCCTCGTTCTATTCTTATTTTGATGGGTTTCACACAGGTGTGTGCACCTACCAACTTCAGTGAATTCGTTCCCCATTTCGATTCATGTAACAGATCCCCACCTTGGCTCTGGGGTTATGTAACAAAAGATAACTGAAATAACATATCACCCGTAGCTAACAGAGATATCCTTGTGGATAGGAAAGATAAAGTTGCTATAGTGCCAAGCTATTTTGTCTCTGTCTTTTGTTTTGGTTTTGAGGTTTTTTTACCTTTTTGGGGAGTGAAGTGGGCTCTCTGTGCGTGGAATCCTCATCTGTAACCCTGTCACCTCAACACCTTAACATTTTCTCTGAAAATATAAATGAAAACTAGCATATCAATGATGTGCTCATTTGAATCAATGAGTAGTGCTCATTTGAATGATGAATGATAACCTTATTGAGTTCTTAACAGTCCTAGCTGATTTGTTCAAATGTGTCTGAAGTAGCATCCAGGTGCCTGGAGAAAGGAAGGCCTGAAACTGCCAAATCACTGAAGTAAAAATATGTGAAGAAGATTAAATACAGTTGCTTACTAAATTTATCTGAGTCTAAATGCAGCTGGGACATGAATGAAGGACAAAAGTGTGTAGGAGAATGGGAGCAACTCTATAACCTCCCACTGAGAATGAAATTTATAGAGGGTTACAGCACAAAACGTAGATACCCACAGATAGATTTAAGTTGCTTCCAGTGTAACACAACCTGAAGTAATCCCTTCTGTCTGGATTTTACATTACTTTTTTTTTCTTTAAATATATTGATACCCATGACACATAATTAAATATAGAAACAGTAACCAGGATGATGAGAATTGGTTTTGTTCAGCCTGGAAAAGAGAAGGCTTTAGCCTAACCTAATTGCAACCTTCCAGTACCTGAAGCGACCCTACAAGAAAGATGGAGAGGGACTTCTTATGATAATGTAGTGGCAAGTCAAGGGGGAATGGTTTCAAATAGGAATACAGTAGGTATAGATTAGATATTAGGAACAAATTCTTTACTGTGAGGGTGGTAAGGCACAGGCACAGGTTGCCTAGAGAAGTTATGGATGCCCCATTCCTGGAATTGTTCAAGACCAGGTTGGATGGGGCTTTGACAAACCTGGTCTAGTGAAAATTGTCCCTCTCCATGGCAGGGGGGTTTGAACTAGGAATCTTTAAGGTCCGTTCCAACAATATTCTATAATTCCATGATACTAAAAGATCAAGGTTATTTTATTTAGTGAGTGACTTTTATTCAAGTTGGATAACACCTTGCAGTCCCTCACCTTCCTTCAAGATACAAATACTGAGACATACATAGGTTTTGTCTCTGCTATATTCCTAAGTAACCTGAACGCAGGAGATCCTTGATCTGACAGAGATCAACACACAATCTCATTTTTGCTAATGTTGAATTTACAGGATTACATACAAAGTACTGTAAAAGGTACATGTTTTGTAATAAATGGGAAAATATACAGGCAGGATGCTCTCTTCTCCCAGTTTGCTGTTAGTAGCCACGAATACAGCACTGCTCAAGTTCTAGGTCAGACTCTGAAAATATTCAGTTTACAAAAAATATAAAAGCAGTGTTATTTTGAATTCACTTAAAATGTAAACCAAACTAAATCATAGGACATAGAAATCACTGTTTTTGAAAGATGCTATTTGCCTAAACGAGGTTCCCAAAAAAGGTTGTTTTGTACCACCCTGCTTGGTACATAAAAAAATTTTTATTTTAGGAAACAATAGTTTCCATAAGTCTATATTTCCCTTCATTCTTTTTGCCTACCATGGCATATTAGGAGTCAGAAGGAAAAACAAATATTTACTTAATACTAAGCAAAACAAGCAGTAGTAATTTTAGTTCTCTATCTACAAGATACAACATAGAACTTAAATGCTATTGAATCAGCAGTAACAGAACTGTAGGTGACTAATTTAATTGTGTTAACTCAGTGATAAAGAACCAAAAGTATAAAAGCAAAGACATTAAAGCACCTCTATACTCTGTCCCAAGTATTTTAGAAATAGGCACATATAGGAGGTACTTGAAATTTTTTAATTAGTCAAATGTACACAAGGAATTTACATATATATACATCTGTGCGTGTGTGGAAATAAACATGTACAAATACACAAGTATTAAGTGTATGTCTCTGTGTTCATAAAGAAGGAGCAAGAGAAAGGGAAGGAGGCTTGAAACTCTGTGTTGTTTTCCCTTGATAAATGAAAGCCTAACTGGAACTGAGTCATAAACTCAGTACTGACAGCAGGGATGCTTCCACTGGTCAGGTGGGCTCCTGTAGCAGAAAGATGTCTGTCCTACCTCCTTTGCTGGATGTGGTTCCAAAGAGCTGTGGCACCCTGAGAAGCAGCAAGCAGATTCTGAATCACCCACTTGAATTTCACTCAGGTGCCCTTACCCCGGCTTCTTGTTCACCACTGCAGATCATACCAGAAAAAAAAGGGAAAAGATGAGACTGGAAAACAAGAAAAGCTAGTGATTTTTCATGTTTTGGGTTTGTTTTCCACACGTATATGAACATTTCAAATACATGAGAAGTGGACTTTTTAAATCTATCAAAAGAAATGCAGTATTTATTGTTGTTGAAGCAGAAGATATGTCATCTCTTGAGGGAGTTATTCATAATGTTATTTTGGGATATAGTTCAATCAATAAATGTGTGAATGCTTACAGTCTTATTAGCCATGTCATATGATTCAAAGTTTTTAGAAAGCCGTTCTGACTCTACAGGTCATGATAGATTGGTCTGTCACCTTTCCTACTCTGCATTACAGTGATCTTGCCTCCTGTCTTCATCTTTCCTCTTCCACCCTTCCTCCCCCTCCCCAAGCCATTTTCATTTGACCTTCATGGCAGTCATTCATTGTATCAGCACTCCCCTTTAATCAGAGCACTGCTTCCATCTGAAATAACTGGTTAAATGACTGAGGGTCCATTAAGTGAATTATTTCAAGCTCTTGCCCCTTTCACAAATCTGCCCCTAAAGCAACACAACAAGTAATAAATTTCAAGTACCTCTCAGTATGGTGAGGGAAGTAGACTGCATTTTACAACTAGCAATTAGCCTTAGGGCTTCAGGTTCTTTTATTTTCTCACCACAAATGATCTCGCTTGTTTTTTTTCTCAGGCAGGGTTGAAAGGTGGGGAGTGGAGGACTTTTTTTAAAGGAAAATGCAGGCCTTATCTGAGGTTCAGGGCCTGAGGTTGATAGCATGTCTTCATATTCTATCCCCTGGTTTACAGTGTCTTAATATGTGGTGACATTCTGTAACATTTTCTATTCTCTCAGTGTTGAGGAATGATGGGAAACTATGATCCAGCAATGCCAAACATCAGGTAGATTTAGTGCCATCCCCACAAACTTGCTGGCTCTTACCCATTGAGGTTCACATAGCTTTAGGAAATGCAGGGAAGCATAGGACAGGTATGTACAAGGTCAGTTTAGAGAATTAATTGCCCTGTAATATTAATAAACAAGAGTAATTTTGTACTGTGGCTCTGCAGCATGGTGACGGCAGTTGTAATAACACCTAGAAGTATGTGGAAGAAAATCCTTTTTACCTATATAATGTCATACAGTTAAGCAATTTGATCTCAAACAGCAAAATGCAGAAAGAATCACAGAGTCGTTTCTTGTCTATTCAGTATATCATGCTGTGTGTGAAATCTGGGTTACTTCACTAGCTTCTTGCTCAGCATTCTAATTTGTCATTCCTTTTTACTGGAATTTGTTTTGCAATTTTATTATCCAGCTCACCAACCTTTCATCAGCCTTATCCTTTCCCCTTTCCCAACCTTTTTCCTTTATTTTTTTTTTCTCCCTCGATACTATGAGTGTGGGAAGAATTCTTTTATCTCCCTTTCAGTGACATCTTGTAGTGCTTTTTTTATTCCCTGGCTTTTTTTACTTTCCTGCTCAATTTATATGCCTTGTGATACAGCTTTTATCAGTCTCACATGTACTGTTGCTATTGCTTATTCCTGATCATCTGTTTATATGTCATCAAGTACACCATATGCTCTTGACAGAACATCTGCAATTACTAGATAGTTTTTCAGCTGCAAATGCAGAGTGTTACCATCACTGATATAACTGAACTCAGCTATGCTTATGGACTGCAAACAGGTATCTTTTTCTGTGGCAGAGACTATAAGGGAACAGGAAATGTGGCCCTGCAGAGTTTTCTGAAAGGACAGGTGAGGGTTTTTAGCAAGGCTCAGTCAAGCATGGAGCAGGCATAATATGCTAGAGCCTTTGAATTTTGTTGTCATGAGAGGAGAAGTTGTCCACATAAATGAGACAGAAAGGAATTTGTTTTGGCATCAGGATTAGTATTCAGTTGTGCAAGAAAAGTGAATGGCAAAGTGACTGTTAATTTTGGGAGTATTTTTCACTGTTCCAAATGATTTATTTAAGGAAATATTTCTCAGTCTCAAATAAAATTATAGTTAAGGCAATATACAAATGCTTCTCTCTATTCATGCTGTAAGTCAGTAGCCATGGCACTTACGTTTATAAATGAGACTACTATTTTTTTTCAAACTGCGCTCTTACTCTTTTCTTTTACTGCCGAGTGACCAGTGAAATTCAGTAATTGCCTCTTAGCTGATAGCTGAATATATTGTTTTAAACAAAATAAAGATAGAAATATATAGCAGCTATGCAAAGATCAATCTCAAAATGCTCAGCACCAAACAATTTCAGGTTTCAGATGTTGTGTTCTCCCATCGAAAGGAGTCAGCCTTGGTATAACTGAAATAGATTAAAAAAAACTAAAAAAATATGTGAAAAAATGTTAAAAAGTTTGACTTGCTGTTGTCCAATAACACAGGTGAATTCAAGGAAATCAGTGCTGCCATTATAAGGACCACTGTGTGCTAGGGTAGCTCTTACTTTGTTGTTTGTATCTATATATACCTAAAATACATGAATCACTGTTTTAACTCAAGTAACTGCACAGCAACAAATTTCTTGGATTTGTTTGCCACTGAAGCCCATATATGTCATGTAGTTTTACCTCTGCAAATTTCTTCTAAGAACTGAACTGAAAAGAATCTTAAGACAGTGGCAATTCTGAGGCAATTGTCTGAAAAAGCATCACATTCCTTTTCATTATTTACCGCTTAAAGTATCACTGAACCAATTTTCCCATCCTCTGCTATGTCAGGGGTTCATTTAAATTGGAGAAATTCTTAATGAATACCTGCTGCATCTGTCACAACAAACACAGATTTCATCTAGATTGCATCCTCCAAAAATATTAGACAAGGTTGAGTTATTAGAGAGCCTTCATCTGTGTGACAGAGGAATTGTGCTGTGAGGAAAGAGGCAATGAAGGGCTCACAGAATTGCACTAAAGGGATGATTCATTTTGGTTTTGAACTGTGTTTTGTTATCCTTCTTTGAGTCTAACAATGACAGCAGGGCACAAAAGCAGCTGTTTGGCACCGTTATATCTTTAATGTACATTGACCCACAAGACAGATGATCTGTAGCAGACTTTTCTGCATTTTTCCCAGTTGTCACTAGTTATGATTTAGCCTGATCCAGCCCACAGGTCTCTAGCAAGTTTTCTTTCATTGTTATCTGGATGTAAGTTCTCCTTTTCTGATGCATTCAGCCCGGAGGTGGCTTTAGAGCTCTTACATCTCCCTGACATTAATTGTAATTGATTAGCTTTCTTCTTCTGACACATTCCTGATCAGCTCCAGCACATCTTTCTTTCTCTCATGCAAAGATTTTCCCCCCTTATCTCTGTTAGAAATCACGAGTGGCAGGTGTGGGAGTAAAGAATTTCCTCTATGAACTCTTCAGCTACTCTATTACTACTTTAAACTCCTTGCCTTTTAGAAAGCTTGCTTTCTATGCCTGCCTTTCCATCTCCTTTTTTCATCAGTCTGCTCCTTAGGACCCCAATGAAGTTCTGTTATTTATACTATAACTGATAAACACACTTCTAATGTTTATCATCATCTCCTCACAGTTTTCTTTTCACTAGCTAGTTGCTTTTGATTTCTGCAATTACAGTGTTTGAAAGTCTGTCATGGTTCAGGACAGTGATGTGGTAACTATTCCAGTCACCCAAGGTGTTGTCAAAAAGTTGCTGTTTGCACATCATTGTCAAGAGGCTGTTCCTGTGTTGCAATTTCTTAATATCATAATGATAGAGAACCTGGATCCTACTCAAACTGGAGTAATTACTTTTTGCCTACTGAAAATTACTTATTTGAAATCTCAGTGGACAAAGGAAATCCCCATCCATTGTTCTAACACTGGGCTTAAAAATCACCCTGTATAAAATAGCTATTCGCTTAATCCATTACTGAAAATCTGGAACATTTTATAGCTGCTGTATTTTCCTTAGTGCTGATTAATTTCAGACATAGAAGATACTATAATTCATAAGGAAATGAACTGTTGCCTACAGTCCCCACACTATAAAACAGTTGTGCTGCAGTTGTCTTCCTTCTGCTGCTTTTATTCAGGACAGAGTCCCAGAGGGCTGCTAAAAAAAAGAAGTGTTCCTTGGACACAGAAAGGAGAGCAGTCAGACCTTTTTGTTAAGAAATGGAGTAGATGTATCTAGTATAGTTTCTCAAGGTAAGAACTTCTAGACAGATATCAAAATTAAAAATAAAAACACTGTTGGCAATCTAACTGCTTGTGCTATCTGCCTGCTCAAGCAGTGAATGACAATTGTTACCAGCATTTGAGTTAACAGTGACTAAATCACAAAGGAGATTTCCTTGTTCTCTGTTTCTTTTAATTCAAAATGTCATTCAAGAGATGTAGAAAGGGCTTTGTTGGAAGAGAAAAAGTTTAAATTGTACAAAGCAGGTACAAGTTGCTGTGGTTCTCCTAGGATTTTTTACTTGTCAGCTCTAAACTTACTCAAGCAAAATGCTGAAGTCAAAGACAGTTTGGGCTTATTACTCTGCAGTTTTCCACTTCAGAGTCTCAGGCCATCTTAGATGCCCAGCACACTGCATACACAGAGAGTGCCTTGCTCTACAGCAAGGCTTTTATCAGTCATAGAGATTTTTGGATTAAGCATCTTGTCTAATTTAGAGTACTGTAGATATTTAACCCCTGAAATCTACATGAGCAGTGGTAATCTGAGGAAGTCAGATACCAAATATCCTGAAAGTCCAGAGCCTACCCTTTTGCTCTCACCAGAATAGGCTGCTAGACTGGTTCTATTCAGGCAAGACTAATATACACACAATTGATCTATTCATGGAGAATTTTGTTATAGTCTTAAAAACAACTAAGCTTAGATACAAGAGAATTATTGCTCTGTTGAGAGTTAAAGGACCGTAAAGGTCAACACCATCCACAAATAAAAGACCATCATACTGGGAAAAGGCCCTCACCATGAGCCCCTCCTTTATGAATATTTCTGATTCACACCAGATATTCGGTCTCTAAACTGTAATGAAAATTAAGATCTTAATTTCTAGTGCCACCCTGCATATGTTTTCTCTCATCTGGTGTACTTTTTAATAAATAGATTTCCTCAGTCTTTTCCCTTTTGAAAGAAAAAAAGGGAAGGAAAAATATCCTTTGCCCCAGGATCTTTATCTTTGTTAACACGACCTTACATTGTACCCCTGAATAACGTAAGATTGGTTTTGTTGTGCCCTGCAGGGTTTCCATGTCCCCAGAATCCTAGGGCAATGGCAGTGTCAAGCTGGCACACTGTAGCAGAAATGTCATTTTTTAATTATGTGGTTCTGAGGGAATCTATTATCTACTGCTGAGATGCTGAAATCAGACGATTTATCTCCAAGGCAGCTCTGTCTACAATCTAGAATATATATCTCTTGTCACTGCAGGAAACAGAATGAAAGGATGTTTTTATTTCTGGTGCTTTATGTTTATAAATTTATTTTTTTAAATTTGCAAGCAGATTTCTGGGGGTAGGGCGCTGAGGGGCAGGGTATGGAAAAGTCACAATCTGATGTTTCTCCAGGTTCCCTTGATCTCCATAGTAGTTTGCCCAAGATCAAAAGGGATCTAGCTGCCCTTCAGTCATACATATCCTCAAGAGCTCATGTGCCAACCATAAACTAGCCTAGGTATTAGTCATTGTGCTGAGAACTCCAGGCACTTGAGTGCTGAGAGCACTGTGAAAGTGAACAACATCAACAAATGGGCCAGGCAATGCGTTTACTTTAATTAACATAAATACTAACATCTGCTTGACATTTCAGGGTAGTGTCTGCTGTTGTTGTGCCTACAACAGTTTGAAAGAATCTTTATTTCTCACACACTAGATGTTTTGATTTAAATGAATACTAATACAACTACCAGCTTATTCACAATGATCCTAAATTATTTATCTTTCCTCCTTAAGGTATTGAAGCAAATTAAAGAGTTTAATACATGTTTTTTGTGGTTTTTTAATCTGCAAAATTCATTACACAGGCCACTCCACTCTAAAGCAGGACCTGAGCTGCCAGCAGTTTTCATCTATTAATAAAAAGGTACATTCCAAGTACTTTTGAAACAATCTCATTCAGGCATACTTTAAATTAATATATGTTTTCTGTATCCTGTAAAAGTTTACAAAAAATTTGTAGAGGAGGACAGAGGGAAAGAAATATCAAATATCCCCTCAAAACTGTAATTCTTGCATTGCCCTCTAGTGCATACATAACAACATGACACCTTTTTTTTTTTTTTAAACTCTTCTCTCTATAAATTTCTAAAATGAAACCTTTATTTGTCATTTGATGGTTTGTTGCATTTAATTTTGACAGAAACATTACAGACAGTTTGTTTGAAACACATGACTAAGTTCTTGCCTTTTCCAATTCTTTTTGGCAAATCTGAGAAACATCAGTTTGATTTGTGATGCCGGCAGAAAAGCAGGCCATGTCTCTTCAAAACAAAATGAGTATCATTCAGAACAATCCAGACCCAAAAAATTCAGTCCTTCAAAATCACCTGAAGTACAGCATGTATAAATTAGAGGGTGCCTGTATTATTTACAATATAACAGCAAAGAAAAGTCTTTCGTAGTATGTCATTGGTCTGGATAAGCTTACTTTTAAAAGTCATCTGCCTCCCCCACATACAGAAAAATCAGAATACAGAAGAACACAGAAACATGCAGAATAGTTAAAGCAGGCATAGAATTCACATAACAAGATGAAAGATATTGTAGAGACAAACATTCAAGAGGCTATGGATTCAAACAATACCTTTGTTACTTAATTACTTACCTGTAAGAATGGCTAAATTTCAGGCCAACCGCTTATGACTTTATGAATAAACTTAGGGACACACGCATTACAATTACCACAAGTAAATTAAGCAGGAATTTCCTCTGGCATTACATAAATTATCACAGAAAACCCATTTCTGTCTGCAATAAGTGTGCTAGTAAAAGAAAACATTTCACAAAATATTTAAGAAACAAAAATTCACCAAGTTGCAGTAAGGATTATTTGGCACATCAGTTTGTACTATTGTACCTGCAAAATACGCTATGGTTACATTTTGGCTACTACAGTATAGACAAAATGCTTTTGCATTTGAGAGTTTTGAGGATCTTATTTCACCAGCTCTTTTCCAAATAATTGTTAAAATCATAATATTTGTAGAAATTTTCATGTTCTGGTCCACAAGATCACAGAGGTTTCTGGAGAAAATTAATTTTTCTTCTCCACCTCTGCCCAGAGATGCTGTAGATGCCCTATCTGTGGAAGCGTTCAAGACCAGGCTGGATGGGGCTCTGAGTAACCTGGTCTAGTGGAACGTTCCCTGTTCATGTCAGGGAGGGTGGAGATAGTTCATCTGTATAAAATCATAGAACAGTTTGGGTTGGAAGAGATCTCAAAGATCACCTAGACATAATCTCCCTGCCGTAGGCAGAAACACCTTCCACTAGACCAAGCTTCTCAAAACCCCATCCAACCTGATGTTAAACACTTCAAGGGATGGGGCATTCATAACTTTTCTGAGCAACTTATTCCAGTGCCCCACAACCCTCACAGCAAAGAATTTCTTTCTAATATCTAGTTTAAACCTACCCTCTTTCAATTTCAAGCCTTGTCGTATTACTGTGTACTCTCTCCAGCCTTCTCATAGGCCACCTTATTAGGTATTAGAAGGTTGCTGTAAGGTCTCCTTGGACACTTCTCTTCCTCAGGGTGAACAACCCCAACTCTATCAGCCTGTCTTCATATGATATGTGTTCCATCTTCATGGCCCTCCTCTCAACTTTCTCCAACAGATCCATGCCCTTTTTATGTTGTGGGCCCCAGAGCTGGATGCAGCTTTCCAGGCAGGTTTCATGAGAGCAGAGTAGAGGGGCAGAATCACCTCCCTAGATCTTCTGGTCACACTTCTGTCAGTGCACTCCAGAATATGGGCCAGATACCATTAAGTAACTTGTCAGATGTCCACAAAGAAAACGGGGCGAAATTGCAGCAGCTTTCCTTATGAGGATATGACAGCTTTTGTTTTCACAGGCAAAGTTACTCAATAATTGTTATAAGGTCTCTCATAATTTTTCAGATGCTATTGTTCCACGTAACTCTGAAATGTGCTTGAGTACATATAGGAGATATAGTTGCATCTGTACGATCAAGGACTCTCTCAGGACACTAAGCACCTGGATAGAATCAAGATTTGAACAGCAGAGGGAAAGAAATGGGATGCTATGAAGATACACGTCTGTAATTCTGTTGTGTAATTGGGAAAGCTCATATTGTACTTACAGCATTAGTAGAAACACAGCTGCTGAAGGAGTTCATCAAGTAAATCTATGCCTGGCCTGTGCCCAGCATGATATGCAGTTTGTCACTACCAAATTCAAGAAGACAATGATGTGCCATTTTAGTAGTCTCTGACTTGGAGTACTGTGTGACACTGTGCCATGTGCATAATCTTAATTCTGTATGTGTACAATAATCTTTATTGAAGACAACTTCTGGACACCTTTTGACGATTAATTTTGCTCTTGGATTTCCATGTAATCCAGTGATCCAGATGTGCCTGCGTTTACCGCATTCTTTTGTTGGAAGCTGTTCCTGTAGAAATAACAACTCCTAGAAAAACAACTCAGCAATTTTATTTTTCAAAATCCTGACACGCTTGTTCCTAGGGCTTCAAGAGGTTTTTCTGGACTTCCATATCCCAATAATTTCAAATAATGACAGCAAGAGTAGTATAGTTGATCATAAGCACAGGATAGAAATTGTTCATTTTTAACAGTGCCTGAAAATATGTTGGCATACAGCTGTTAAAGGTTCACAGAAGATAACAGAGGTTTAGATCAATTTCTCTATTAACAGCTTTGGAACAACCCTAACCAGAAACTAGAAATAAAACAAACAAAGTCCTGGTGTTGTCCTGCCTAACAGGCACAGCCTGCTGTCTAGTCTGTAGTTTTCAATACACAAAACTTTTCACAAATCACCTAAATGGCCCAAAATTGTAATCAAATATTGGACATGCAAAGTCTTTTTATTTAAAAATTCAAATGACTCACCGTTGATCAATCTTTCTACGTGGTTATCATAGAAGGACTTCCTTAAGTTGACAGATAAATAATTACTTGTTTTAAAATCTCACATTCTCTGGGCTTGCAATCTCATGCACATAAAACCAGACTGTAATCACATTAGATTGACAGGAGGCCTGTGCCCCACATTTCAGGGTGTCATTCTTAAAGCTTGCATCTCGCATCTCAGGGGAACGGTTAAAAATAGAGAGGCACCATGACTGAAAAATAGTCATGGCCACAGAGCTGTTTTTTTGTTAAGGGGATGCTGAGTTTCATATCCCATTTATATGGTTTCACCTTCTGTTTCTTAGTAACATACTGTGCTGGTTTTGACAGGAGTAGAGTTAATTTTCTTCATAGTGGCTAGTATGGGGCTGTGCTTTGGATTTGTGCTGGAAATGGTGTGGATAATTCAGGGATATTTGCATTATTGCTGAGCAGCACTGACACAGAGTCAAGGCCTTTTCTCCTCCTCACACCATCCCACCAGTGAGTAGGCTGGGAGTGCATGGGAGGTTGGGAAGAGACACAGCCAGGACAGCTGGCTGACCAAAGAGAGATTCTAGACTTTATCACAACAGGCTCAGTATATAAAGCTGGGAGAATTAAAAAGAAGGTAGGGATGTTTGGAGTGATGGTATTTATCCTCCCAAATAACCATTAAGAGTGATGAGCCCCTACTTTCCTAGGGATGGCTGAATACCTGTCTACCCATGGGAAACAGTGAATTAATTCCTTGGTTTGCTTTGCTTGTTGTGTGCAGCTTTTACTTTACTTATTAAATTGTCTTTTTCTCAACACATAAGTTTTCTTACTTTTAGTCTACTGATTCACTCCCCCACCCCCACTGGGAGGACGGGGGTGGGGGGAAGGAGTGAGTGGGGCTTAGTTACTTGCTGGAGTAAACCATGACACCAGTAGCAGAAAAGATGTCACTGATTCAAGATCTAGCTACTGTTCTCCTTACTTTGTGCAATAATTTTTCCTCTCTGCTTCAAAGGTCAGTACATTGCACCATCACTGAGAAAGTCTTGTCTTGATCTTTTTTCTGGAAAATTATTTCAGTCTTCCAAATTCAGATCATTCACACCTTGTAGATCCACTAAATTCCTTTAACCAGAGGGAGCTTATATCATTGAAATGGAAACTCAGCAAAGCTAGGCAACTGGAAGAAAAGTTCTCTAAGAACCTGATTAAACTAAAAAATGTCATAGTTCAATAATCTGAAATCAAGACATTTTTCTTCAGAATATCGTGAGTGTTTTGAAGTCGTATGTAACTGATCATGAATGCATTCACAACTCAGGTCTCAAAAACTGCTTTTGGATTTTGGTGACTCATTTTTCTATACCTATATTATTGTTAGTTTTGTTTTAGGTTTTTTTTTTTCTTTAGGTTTTTTGGGGGTGGCTGTTTGTTGTTTGTTTGTGTGTGTCTATTTATTTATTTATTGTCTACTACTCTTCAAAATATTAGTGTTTCTTTCCCATCCACCCCAAACTGAGGCAAAGAGTTGAAATACTGGGATTGTATTATGAATCAGAAATGATAGACATTCCATCAGACAAGCATTTAACTTTAACTCTTTCCTTAATTAGACTTCTGGTCACTCTATCCAGAAAAGACAAGCATTTTCTGTGAATTAACCAGACCTTTCATATTTTTGAAGTCATTTCAAGGGGAGAATCAAATTCTCTTTACTGTTTCTTGATTTCTTTCCCTATTAATATTACATTCTCTGTTTAATTGCAGCCTAGGATATTTATGGACCCTGACCCAGATTTACAAACTTTATCTGTGAGAAGTTCAGAGGCCATAATTTTATGATCTTTCATATTTTTTTCCTGAAATCCTTACACTTCATTTTTCCTCCCATGAAAGTAAACTGTTGGCATAACAATGATAATAATTAAAAGAATAGGAAAGAATTTTCTGAATCATTGTGTTTCCCTCTATTCCATCAATTTTACTCTATTGGTATTCCCACAGATGTATTCTTTTTTTTCCCAGAAATAGATTCTTAGCAAACTGATTTTGCTAATGTGCCTTTCACTGGTGTACAATATATATAGCACACTAAGGGAAATTAGTTTAAAAATGTTTTTCATTATACTTTTCTTTTAAGCAACTGACCTTAGCCAGTGCAAAATCAAAAGTACTTGGTATGAGATTGGCCTTAGACTGGATTTCCTCTTTATATTGTTGAATAAATACCTATCTTGGAATGCATCAAAGATTACTAAAATACTCAGTTGAACTCATGTTGCAAAATAAGTTCCTATTGAAATCATGTTTGACAAAAGCTAATGAAAAGATAAAAAAGGTGAGAAATGTACCAACATTGCATATCAGATCACACACTGGAAAAAGATATATGGTACAGATATTAGGTTTTATCTTATAAGTGTTGGTATCTAAGATACTAAGAAGAAAGCCTAGCAATAAATGGTTACTCCCAATTATGGGCTGCTTGGTGAAGAGTCAGGTCCACATAAACATCAGGATGAGCCACATGGTATTGCATTAGCTGCAAATCTGATCTTAATCTAATCCTAGGTGTTTACCCATCAGATTCTGTGAATACGAGGAAGATAAATAAAACTCTGAAAGCAAACATCAGTCCGTGTCTGTGAAGATGCTTATGATTTGCACTGGAGCACGGAAGACAGGAAATTGCTGTGTAGCCTTTGTTTACAATGTACTCTTTTGTTTGGTTTTTTTTTCTGTGTAAGACTCCAATCCCAATTTTGCTCTTAGTCTTAGACAAATTTACCTTCTGAAGTAAGCTATTTCATCTCTCAAACTCCTACACACTGTCAGTGACATCTGATTATTCCAATTTTGCTGGTATGATGGCAAAACAAAAGAGAGCATGGGTCACACAGAAATGGATTTGAGTTTGAGATCTTCTTTCATTCTATTTCTATCATTCTAAGTACCCGACAATTACACACTTACTGTATATACTAGAGGTATCATACAGTCCTGACAGCTGGTCCTTGCCAGGTAAAAATTTTTGAATGCAATGTTTTATTATTTGCTTGACCTTATAAAGACCAGCAGTTTTTTCTTTTTCTTTTTCTTTTTTTTTTCCCTCTCCTTGAGCTTTTTTATGCATAAAGAAAGCAGAAAATATGTCAAATATTAAATCGTAGGACTAAAACTCTGGTCCACTTGCCTTAAGAAGAGGTTTTCCTCTCGTTCCTCAGAAACTTAAAAAATTCCTCAGAGTTACCATTCAGCTTCACAGGGGCACAGCCAAAGCTGGCAGATGTAGAGAAACCTGAAGACTTCCTACCTGATATAACACAATGAATCAATAGATTCTGAGAAAATAGTAAGCACCTACATGTATTTCATTACCCTGGCTTTTCCTTTAGATAATTTCTAAAACAAGTTCCAAGTGAAATAAACATAAATATAAATGCATTTTTCAAGCATGTTAGTACTAAAATTAAACCTAAGTATTTCCTCCATTAAACTGAGAGGAAAAGGACTTTTTCCACTGGTGAGTAATTTCTGCTGAAGGTTATTTTGCAAAAGACAGTACAAACCACAAGAGTCGAATGCCTGTTCTGCTTCAGCCTTCACTGAGAATACCAACAGCAATGAAAATGTTAATATAACAGAGGGTAGTGACAAATAGGTAGAAATTCACATTAAAATAGATGCAGCAATTATTCTAATTTATGGCAAGTACATTCCATATGGCATAAATTGTTTAAAGCTATTTAGCATGATTCCTAGCCATAGTACTTATATTAAAAAAAAAAAAAAAATTAGCTTAAGTAGTATCCTCACTATTCTCAAAAAACACTCTCATAATACTGGAACTAATTAATCTTTTTATTTCTAGTAAGATTAAAAATAATAGATTAGTAATATTTGGTGTGAATTTATCAGGAATAAATCATAGCAAACCAATCAAAATTCCTTACATAACCTATTATTCTATTGTAAATACAGAGGAAATATTAGTTGGTGTAACTTTAAGTTGCAATAACCTTCTGTTACTGCTTCACACAGCTTTTCAAAAAGCAGACTAGGAAAACTATATGAAGTTTTTTTGGTATCAGGTAGATCCCACATGTTCTGAGAAACCGCTCACATGGCACCTACCAGTTGTTAAGAAATATCAAATTAGAAGAGGTATTAATTAGAGCCCTGGACATCTCTGTTCCGAGCTTGGTGCAACTTCATTTTATCTTTAATAACTTGAATGATCGAATAGGGGGTCCTCTGATTACTTTTACAGGCCATACACAAGTCAAGGCAAAGGTAAGGAAGTTGAGAAACAGGATTTTCACTTCAAATAATCTTGACAAATTGCAGAAGACAAAAGCTTTCATACATGAATAGTAACAAATAGCAAGCTATTTTTTAAAAGACCACTGGTAAGAATATTAACACTTCTTTTCTTTTTCCTTTTTCTCTTTCTTGAATATCTGGTTTGGTTTTTTTTCTCATTCAGGACAGTTTCTATTGTTCTAAATCTCATCCGTAGAAATAATCCTAGTTAAACTGGCTTCTTATTATGTTGAAATGTACTTATCTGAGTCATTAACATCAATTAATTCTTACTCGCCTGTAAGGGGCAGAGAAACTCGTCTTTTAATACAAAAAGGCTGGGTAGGTTATAGCAATTCACTATCAGAAGGAGTAGTTCCCTTGCCTCTTGCTTGAGGAAAAGATGGTCTAAAACATTCTTCCCTCTTTGGGGTTTGATTCTGTGAGATTCTTGTGCTTAATAATAATAGTAATAATAATAATTGTTGATGTTATATCTTTCATCAGCCATTCAGTGAACTCCAAAATGAAGGACAAAGGAAGGAAGGATGACACTAGGGTATTAGTCTAGTTGTGGTATGCTAATGGAAAAGTTCTCAGTAAAAACAAACTATAAAAATTAATTAAAAAGAATAAGGGTGAATAGGCTTGACATTGGATAAAAGGGTAACATCAGCTTTCTCTATGACATAGAGTCAGTCAATACACTGTCAGTTCAAGAAAGCAGTACATTTAAAACTCAGGATAAGTAATGTTGATTTGAATAAAGCATACAAATAACCCCTAAATTTGAAAAAAAATCTTGCAAAGTTTAGGTTGTTTTCTCTTCCCCATAAATTAAAACCCACTTGTGAGGGTTTTTAGTAGATTTTGGGTTTTTTTGTTGTATATGGTTTTTTGCCACAGACAACTTTGTGCTATTTCTATTAAAAAGTCAAGAACAATTGTACCTCAGTTGTTTCTCAAAGTCATTTGTACAAACTCTTTATAAAAGTCTCCAAGGGAGGTTCCATGTTCTCTACAGACAATATGGTCCAGCATTCCGAAACTTCCATAATCCTACTCTGAACTTCAAGCTTATTATCTGAAATCTACTCTCTTACCTGTTGTAGTTATAAAGAGGCTCTAATTTATTTCTGCTTTGCATCCATCCTTAATACAAATATTTTCATGTCTCTCTTTGTATCTTCTCTCTTTACCTCAGAGTAGTCTGGATCCTCCAATTTTCTATGTATATTTCTCAACATCTAACTCTTCCTGGTTTTGCTCACTACCCTCTCCTGATTCAAAGTGAAGTATCTTGCAGTCCAATTGGGCTCAAGTATTGCCTGGCAGTGTAGGCCAGTCTACAGAGAAAATAATCTTTTTGCTTGCCTGTATAAATGTGCCTTTTTCACCAAAGCCTTCAAATCTATACAACATACTCGTGTTGTTTCTTGTTGCGCTATTCTCTTGGATAGCAAGTCTGTGGACAAAAAGTCACTGCCTGACTCCCTCAAAGTAGAACAAATATGTACCCCCGACAGAGAGGGAGTTCTAGTGTGGCTGCCAGGCATCTCAAGGGATTCCTCCAATAAGTAGAACGGATGAGGCTATGCCAGGTTTTGCACTCTTTACCTGCTCCAGTACCCCAACAGTGTCTCATCATGCTCATCCTCAAGTGTAGACAGATAAGAAAATACAAAAATTACAGACTGCCATTATTAATTTAAATTGCATTTTCCTTATATAAGAAATGCCTTATAAATGCTGTTTGCTTTAAAAGTAATTAGTGCACCTTTTGTGTTTTTAGGGTCCCTCTTGATTTTTTTGGACAAAGGTATGCCTGAAACATGCCTAGACCCTGAAGGTTCATTATGATTTGCAAAGGTATATCCATATGTGTGTAACAACTTTTAATATACTTGGTAAAAAAGGCACAAATATTTATAAAGTGGAAGTCATGTGCCTGTCTACAAAATTTATAATCTGGAGAAGTGAGCATTTGCTACTACTTAAACCTCCATATATAAGGAGTCCCTTTCAAACTGATGTCTTAGAACACTACTAAAATTCTGTGTATTGTTAAGGAAACTATCTTATCTGACCATCCAAGGGACATTCTAGCAGTCACACTCACACCACCAGAGACTTTCACTGCTGGGACCAAATTCACTTCACAGTGGGCAGCTCCAGTGACCTGACAGGTGTCCTTTTACACACAATGTATTCACACAGTCAGATAAGGTTGCCTTACCAACTCGACCCCAAGTTTCCCATAGAAGTGTTTCAAACATCTGGATCCTTAAAATAATTTAATCACAATGCAATAACAGAATAACAGCTCAAGCTGGGTGTCTCCAACGAGGGACTCTGAACAACGGGCTACCTGGGCTTTTATAGTCTCACAGTCTAAGCATGTGAAAGTCTGGGATAATTGGCTCCTGCTGTGCCTCTGAGAGTCTGGTCCCCTGGCTGGTTCCACGAGTCCCCTTGACCTTTGTTGTGCAAAGAGTCAGCATCAGTTCAGGACCTTTTGACTCGGGCTCCTGCTATCCAGCGCTCAATCTGCAACTGCAAACTGCACTGCAGTTGTACACTGAGCTACCTTACCTGCACTAAATTAATTCCTCAACAGCATGTTCTGGCAAATATTTTAGACCCAAAGACCTTTCTTTGTTATTTACACTTTGCCGTAAGATAACAGATATCCTCTACCATATTCTCAAAAAATTACTGTCCAGTATTAGTTTTCTGATCAGTATTCCTGCTCCAAGGTATAAGAATAATCTAATGTTTGCAGTTAAAATGAGTGAACCTAAACCCCTTAAGTTGTTTATGTCTTTTAGAATAACCACCATGACATCAGACCATATACATATTTTTTCCTAAAAAGATCTTTGAGCTACTTTCAGTGATGAAAAAAGACTGTATAAATTCATTTTTAATTTCCTAGTTAGTCCAATTCTCCTTATTTCTTAACCTTTTACACACCATGAGGAACTACATTCAAAACAAAACAAAATAAAAACAAATAAACAAAAGAAAATTCCACCCAAACAAAGCAAAACACCACACAAAGAAATTCTTCTTTCTTCTATGAAATTCTGAATTCTGATATTATTATGCAAAAACCAGGTTTGGATACTCTCCATGATACTGAAAATTCATGGCAGTCAGGTAAAGTTCCAGGTGACTGGAAAAAAGGGTAACATTGCACCCATTTTTTAGAAAGGGTAGAAAGGAGGGTGGAAGTGAGAGCAGCCCTGCCAAGGAGGTTCTGGATGGACTGGTGAATAAAAAGCTGAACATGAGAAAGCAGCAGGTGCTTGCAGCCCAGAATGTCAGCTTTATCCTGGGCTGCCTCAAAAGAAGCAGGGCCAGCAGGTCAGAGGAGGTGTTTCTGTCCCTCTGCTCTGGTGAGACCCTGACTGAAGCACTGCATCCAGTTCTGAGGTCCCAAGCACAGGAAGGACAGGGACCTGTTGGAGCAGGTTCAGAGGACAGACACAAAAATGATCAGAGAGCTGGAGCACCTTTCTTATGAAGACAGGCTGAGAAAGCTGGATTTGTTCAGCCTGGAGAAGAGAAGGCTCTGGGGAGACTTTATTGCAGACTTTCAATATTTAAAAGGGCTTATAAGAAAGATGGGGATAAATTTTTTAGCAGATCCTATTGTAATAGGACAAGGGGTAATGGTTTTAAACTAAAGGAGGGTCGATTTACATTAGATGTATGAGGACAAAGTTTTACAATGAGGGCAAAAAAATTCTGGCACAGGTTGCCCAGAGAGGTGATAGACTTTTTCTCTCTGGCAAGATTCAAGGTCAGGCTGGATGGGGCTCTGAGTAATCTGATCTGGTTGAAGATGCCCCTGCTCATTGCAGGATGCTCGACTACATTGCCTTTAGAGCTTCCAACACAAGCTATTCTACGTATCTTTGAATCTTCAGTGAATTGCTGTGAAAGCTCACTCCCTGGCAAAAAGTATTGCTCAGAATTGTATGACCCTGAGCACAAAAATGTTTTCAAGCTCTGTTTGCATATTTCATAGTAACCTATTTATATTACAGATTGTTTCTTACTGTTTGAAATGTGTCCCTAATAATTTGATTTTCCTAAATTAATAATAACAACTTCTAATTTTTTCACAAATCTCCACATAGATCTTTGACAGCAAATCTCTCACTATTGAAGAGTTTTGATTAGTATATGGATGCAGTCACAATTTCTGGAAGTTCAATATTCCTTTTCTTCATTATTCACTTCTACTTATGTTATTTCTGTAAACATTCCCTACCAGCTAACTGCCTAGCAAGGTAACAGAAACAAAAAATGAAAAAACTTCTTTTACCACCTGAGCAGATATTTTTGAAAATATTTTACAGTAATCCCTAGCCTGTAAAAAGAGCCTATGAAATATTAAAGATTAGTATTTATTTTATAATTATAATAATAAATATTTTATTTATTGTTAAATATTAATTTTAGCTATCCCTATACTGCACTTATAATTATTAGTGGAATACAAGCATTTTTGCTATCTTGTTATATTTAATACAAAAGTTAATATGGGTTCAGTAGTTCATTGCGTAATATAGGAGTCTTAAAGGTGAATTATGATTATTAGGATACACATTAAATTGGATTATGCTTTTAATATTTAGAGCAGAATATTAGGTGTTTTATCTGCAAGTTTCATGCAGGTTTTGTATATGCATCAACTGGCAAAAATAGTACAGTAGGAAAATCAAAAATAAATTGTTATAGGCTGTTTTTTTATTTGTATAGACTCATTCACAGAAGATTATGAGATTGTATTTTTGTTCTTTTTCCAATTACACTCAATATTCAGCAGGGAATGATCAGATTCCATTCTCGATTAAGCCTGCAGAGAAGGAGAGAGATTTTATAAAAATACAAGAATCTCAGCTAAATTAATTCCTATTAACTCCCTTTCTGAGTTTAGTGGTTTTCTTTTTTTCTGATCCTGTCTGATCATGACCTGCTGGCCATGCTTCTTTTGATGAAGCCCAGGAAAAAATTGGCTTTCTGGACTGCAATGCATGTTGCTGGCTCATGTCTAGCTTTTCATCTACTATCCCCACAAGTTCAGCAGAGCTGCTTATTAATCCCTTCGTCCCCAAGCCTGTGTTGGTATCAAGGGTGGCCCTCACCCTTGTCAGTATCTTGCACTTGGCCTTGTTGAACTTCATGAGATTCTTATTGGCTCACTTCTTGATTTTGTCCAGGTCCCTCTTAATGGCATCCCATCCTTCAGGTATGTCAACTGCACCAGTCAGCTTTCCTTCTGCAAGCTTGCTTTGGGTGAACTTAATCCCATAGCCTGGGCCATTAATGAAGACTTTTAGCTGTGCTGGTCCCAACATGGACTCCTGAGAGGCACTGAATGCAACATGGTTAGACACAACACAGGTGCTTTCTCTGTGAGGAAATTAGGAAACTACTTGATAAAGCAAATAAGAATCATTGTTATTATACCATGGTAAACATTTTCACAAGTTTCTTAGTACTCACCTAACTCCCTAGTCCTTAATTACTAGTCATGATATCTGAGACAATAATCTTGTAAGATTAGAAAGCCTGTGGCTCAACTCTGGTTTCTTCAGAGTCAGGTCCATAAGAAGTAACGTTACATGTGTATGCATATTTATATACTGAACACATTTTAATATAACTGTATTACTTGCTTCATATACTTGAAATAGCATTTTTTCCCATCAACTAAAACATGGTCTTCTGAGGAAATTACATTATAGCAAATTATTTCCAGGTTCTTATTTCGTAGTGATTCACACTTGTACACAAAGCTATCTTCCTTCCCTTGAAATTGCTCCAAGAGACAAAATAAATTATTTTTTTACATCTTCCTTAAATATTGTCATTTCATACTTGAAGAACATTCTGTTACATCATTTATGTTCTTCTTAGCGAAGCATAATCTCAAAATTAAAAAAAAATACCTTCCTTTTTTTTCTATTTGTTCTCTAGATTTTCTTTAACACTGCAAACAAAAATTCATGTATTTTTTTGGATATAAAACTGTACCAGCATGGGTTTGATTCTCTTAGGTCCTCAGCTAAACTAACATAAAGAATTATAATTAAATTATGCATTCCTTACCACTGTTATATTGACAAGTGAAATTGTTTTATTTTCACAAATATCTCCCCTGCAGATACAAAGAATGAAAGAAAAAATAAAAGAAGATAGCATATAAATTCACAATTTCTGTGTATTTTGTGTCTTTTATTTATCCTTTATGGTATTTAGTGATTTAGACATTTGAACAGCTCAAGATTATTTAAAAAAATAATAATTTCAATATTACAACGTTTTTCAGTGATCATTATTCATTGAATGATAAACTTTTCCCATATCAGAAAATACGGGAATGCTCCTAAAGAAGCACTTTGGAGATTCTGAAATTTAATTTAAGTACCTGAGGGATTTCACTTACATCATTATTTTAGTGTAATTTTTAAACTGGAGATCAGTGAAGCCCTAAAAAATATTTTCTGACATTCTAAAGCAGTTTAACATTTTCTGAGAAGACATAAATTATAAAGAAGGTACATCAGAAGAACTTATTGTGAAATTTTCTCTTTTCTTAAGTCTTTTCTTTCAAGTATTTAAGGGGAAAAAAAGTGTTAAAATGCACTTGAAGATTTTAGCATTTCACCCATATGTATCTGTGAAGAATGGAAGGCAGAGGAACTCCTAGCAATTCAAACTCAGGAATTCAAGAATGTATTTGTGGTTTGTTCAGTTATTTTCTTCATTAAAGGGGTATAATATAAGATATGTCATTTACAAGTAGTATTAATTAGACTAATTTATTAGCATTTTTGAGAGCTTACAAATCTTCTCATTAATGACACTATATGGTAATTATATTTATATACTACATTCTGATTATTCTATCATTCAAATATGGGTTTGAATTTGATTGGATGATTCTAATTAACATTTACTTTCAGCAATGATTAGTAAGATAATTTTCCACAGACTCTTGTGCCATTTAGGGCATACCAAACACTGTATGTTGTACATGAAGCACCAGTCAGTATAAACTTTCATAAATGTAACATCATTTTATAGCAACTAAATAAATCAAAGCCATAGATCAAGTTTTTAGAACTGACTTACATGTGTGCACTTTCTCAACCAACAAATATGATTGTACAATAGGGACCTACCCCTCAGAAATTGTTTACAAAATTACTCTGTGTACTCAATTGGTATCTACAGAAATATTGTGACTACAACACATGTAAACAGCTAGGAATACACTTACGTGTATCACTGTTACAGTTGCATACTTCCTCTCTTTTTCTAGGACAAAGTTAATTCCGTACTCAAAATTAGAATTGCTTTTCCACTGCCATTAATATTGAAATTCTCCTCTATTTTGTTTTAAAAAAACAATCCTCGCAAAACACCCAGTACATATCATTAAAAGCTTACATTTTCATTCAGATTATGTATCCACACATAAGGATAACAATTACTAATTAATGCTTTCTCTCTCCAATTTCCTTGCCATCTTCTATTTCACAGCTTTAGAGCCTTTGAAATCACAGTCCAGAGCTGTGCACATTTGAAACAACTACATTAAGTGAAAGAAGGGGAAGGGCTTTGGCTAAATATCCTTACTTGCTGAACTTAAATAGATTGTGTAGTCATAAATTTTATTATGAGGAGGAAGTAAGAGGGGAATTTCACAACATGTATCATTTCATTTCATGTATCTTGGTCACAGTGCCACATCAAGTCATGATCAGGGTGATGTTGTCATTCTACCTACAAACCTACAAACAAAAAATAATCCAATAAAATCTGACAAATATCCCCTCCCTCCTTCTACTTAATTTTCACATCTACAACCTGTCATCCAAATAAAAATACTACATCAATTACACATTGTAGATTTGCACAATCAGTAGCTTAGCACATTGAGCTAATCTGAAATAGAAGGCAAACCATGACTCACTATATGTAAAGTTAATCATATCATTGAAAAAAATGGAGATTAATTTTTTTTTTTTTAGCTAATAATCTACTTTTACTTACAGAGGTATTTAACAAAGGAACGTAAAAAGCAAGGAATTCTATTGTATAATCATGACTTCAAATATTTCTCTTTGGAAATTCCTTTATATTCCTGGAAGATTACTACTGCACATAATCATCCTAGTGAATAATTTTTCACAGCATAAATAAACAGCCACTGATTTACAATCCAGGTTGTTTCACTCAAAATTTCTGAGCAGATTTAAAAACAACTCTCTACATGACGCTCACTAATTAGGAATGTGGAGTTGTACTGAGTTAAGGGTTTCCCTACTCTGGGATGTTCCCTCAGCAAACTCATGAAGTAAAACACTGCTCCTTTCTTTGCAGCTTCTAAGAGATGAAAAATGCTAAAGATCAGAAATTAGGTTGTCAGACAGTTATAGTGACATGGTTCAAGAAAGCATTAAAGAATGGAACAAACTGGAGAGAGGGGGACAAGAAAAGACAGAAAAAAGGACAGGGATTGGCCCTAATCAAAGGAGAACTTTTTCTACAAGAATTAAGCATAAGAAACCAGATGCAGCTTTGAAGCAACTGCCTGGAAGAGCAAGGCTGAAAGAAGAGAAAAGAAATTAAAAAGCAGAAAACGCTGTGATAGCAGACTATGAGAGTAAATAAATGACACGAATTTGGAGTGAGACACCTGTAGGTAAACTGTAATTATGAAAATTGAAATCTGATCAGTAAGGAAGGATTAGTTTTCTGAACTGATACAAAGCAGTGTGCAACAAGTTCCACAGGAGATGTCCTCTATGCTGTATGAGGGTATGGTATACTTTGTTGGGCGGCAGATTACAAACTGGACACTCAAGGTCCAGTAGTTCAAAGAGAACTATTTGCCCTGGGACAGAAATAAATAAAATATCATCCAAGTTTGCAAAATTAAAGTCCTTTCGGCTACAGTTTTTGGAAGGTGCATTGCAAGGTCAGTGCAATCAGTATTCTCTCAAATGTACCATCAATGTTCATTTTTAATTTAGGACTAGTGAATAAAGTTTTAATGGGAATTTAATGGCATGTTGGACACACTTCAGTGTCCAGAGAGGTGGCATCATATCGAGGAGTGTCATTATCTGGATTAATTATCAATAGCAGGCAGTTATCATTAGGGACAAGTGAAAATGAAAGAGGTAGTAAATGAAATTTACTGGGCAGAGATGCTGAGAAATAAATAAATAACAACATCTGAGAAGTCACCAATGGATGCTTGAAAATCATTTTCAGTTTGATATTTTGCATTACAGCTGCCACTGCTTTTGCTGCTTCAGAATCTGTGGTGACTGAAAGATTTCCCTTGCCAGCTAGTATAAACTAAGCTCCTTCATAGTTGTAGCACTTCAACTATATTTTATACACAAAAATGGTGTCAAAATTTACTTTTTAATGTCAGCAATGACTTAATTTTAAATCTTAGGAAGATGCATTAGCTTAACCAGTAAACATTTTATAATGTAATAAATGACCCTTGCTGATAAGTCTTTAAAAAATGACAGTTAATGTTCTAGTGTCTTATGTTAAAACATGACTGATAAAACATACTGTAAATATGGGCTATATTGATTGATACAAAGTGTCATGAATGTGGTCTAATCTCTAGAGGGTGGTGCCATTGATGTAAATTATACACATCTCTATGCTATGTCTGCACTTTGAAAAACATCCCTTAAGATTTGTTTTGTGGTGGCTTTTTAGTAAACAACATAGTAAGCATCACTTTAAAGTTTAAAAAGTCTTGAAGACATTTAGATAATCTTACATTTATGAATGCTGAAACAGTCACAATTTAACATATTTTTCTTAATATAGGTGAAGACACTTTTAAGAGGGAAAGGAAAGTAAGTTATAATCTACAAGAGGGGGAGATTTATCATGGAAAAAAAAAAGGTAGACCAGAAACGATTTAGGATTTATCTAGCTAGTTGATACTGTGTGAGCTTTCAGTGCAGGACTTTGACAAAAAGATAAATAAAACATTTTACCTTTGTCGTGGGTTTGTCTTGGTGACAATTTTTTTTTTACCACACCCCCCAACCAAATTGTTCTAAGCTGTGAGAGAAGATTTATGCAGACAAAACCAAATTCAATTGGGGAAAATAATACTAGAATTTATTATTACATAATACAAACTAAACAACTACATCCACTACAATACTAAATAAATAAAAGCACTATGTATCTACAGAAGTACACCAAAGTACTCCTCCCCTCTTTGTATCAGTCCAGGAGGAGAAGTAGATTCCTCTAAGGCACTCTGCAGCACTTGTTTCTTCTTTGTTATCTCTGGGACAATTCCTCTGCCTTGTTGCAGCTGGAACAGTGTCTCTCTGGCCCTTTTCTGTGTCGACCTCAGGGCTGGGGGTTACCCAGAGTCCTGTAAGGT
>JAWWES010000168.1:43617337-43697821 GCA_035583135.1 Lophotriccus pileatus | reverse complement strand
TCTGCCATGGACTACCCAAGGGGACACTTGTATTTTCCATGGTCTGCTCCACGTAGTCACAGGGGAATAATGGCTTTAGAGTCCACCCCTGTTTTCTGTGGGGTCCCTCCCACGAATACAGTCTTTAACAGACTTCTCCAACGTGGGACTCCCTCGAACAGCAGTTCTTCCATTCTCTGCTGTCCTTTGGATCATAAAAGCAGCTGCACCAACACTGGTCCCGGACATGGGTCCAAATTTAACTGCATCGGCACAGATCCCTCCCTGGGATCTCAAGCTCTTACCAGGTCTTTTCACTCTGGCATAAGGTTCTTCTGCGTGGGTCACAACCCAGCAAAGACTCCTTCCACAGAGTCGTATCTGTATCTGTTCCATCATAGGCTCCCTTGTGAGCTGTAGACTAGAGTTGTCTCTGCTCAACCAATAATCTTCCACAGGTGGCAGGGATTTTAAATTCAGTCTTTTCTCTGCTGAAGGGAGAGAGAGAAAGGGAGGGGGAAGAAGGAGCCATCTCTTCCCCGTTCTTTCACGGTTTCTCTCTCCGGCTGCAGCTAGCACTGACCTTGAAGTCTCTGCTATCTCTCCAGCTGAAATTCCTTTTCTTAAAGATGTAATTTGACAAAGGCATTACCAAAACTTCTGATTAAGTCTGTCCCGGAAATTAACTTGGACAAACCACCTGTAATCTCTCAAGAAGGGGGGACCCCTGCAAACCCACGACAACCTTTTCTGCAAACACATGGGCACACATGCAAAGCTAATAAGACAATATAAGGTGGAAACAAAAAAAATTATTCTATATTTGCCTACTTAAATATGCAATCCTCACTCTCAAAATCTGTGGTTTTTTGTGTTCAAATAATTATTAACAATAATTATTATTAACAAATAATATTTAATTATTTGCCCTGCCTCTGTTTATTCTCCTGTCTGGAAAAGTATTGAAGAACTACATGTAACACAAATAGATACAAAGTTCACTAGTGAGTCTCTGAAAAGTGTAATAATAACTCTGAGAGGAAAAATATGTCCGCCTTCTGCAATATATACTCTGTTTTAGAAGGAATACAATAAGTTGCTCCCTAAATACACAGAAGTTCAATGTTGCAGATCAGAGGAGGTATGCCAAGAAAATTAAATATGTGTCCAGCTAGAAGTTTGGTCAGAGTTTGAGGAACCTTCACAAGAACACATTAGTCAACATTTTGCTGCCAGCCTTCCACAACTTTTCAGTTTTATTTTTGTCTCTGTTAATACAAGGCTATTGAAGACTAGATGAGCACGTAGCAAGGGTTATATAGAGTTATTTAAATTTTTCTTGCTTCTGTGCAGCAAAGGGGAACAGATGCACTGGATAAACCAGAAATAAGACAATTTAGGATTAAAGACCAAAGAGCACCTTTCCCCTGAAGAACCTCTGTCAATGCTAGGCTAAATCCAAAGCAAAAACATACTTCCAGATCCAGATTACCTAATCATGCCTTATACACCAAAGATGATCTCAGACTCCAAAAACTGTGAAACCAACCAAAACCTCAGAACTGAACACAAATCTTTTTCTATGAGCAGTTCCTATCTTTATGATAATCTGAAACAGTACCACAGCTCTACAAACTCTTACAATGCCGTGTGTATGACATCTGCTCTATTTTTTCATTACCAAATTCTTTTAAGACTGTCCCATTTAGTGTTTAACGAAACAAAAAAGAAGAGAACTATAAATAAACTCTGCCTCCTATTTCCCCTTTGCTGAGAGATGAAGATGGTTGACCTCCCAAAGATTCTATATAAATGCTGATTTTATCTAGCAGCAGGCCCTTGACCTTGGTGAGTCTGACAATTACTCTGATCAAATGGATGAAAAAGGCTGGCAGACAAAAAGGGATTTCTTCCGCCAGAGATCAATAGGTCATCAAAAATGAGACATCAAAATAGACTGTGCTAAAGAAATTTTGAATTTAAATGAAAAGGCAGTATGGAGCTAGGAATGAATAATTCAGATCAGTAAAGTGAGAAAATTTCCTCTTCTGCTTGTCCACTTGTGTCTGAGATTCTGGGATCCTACATCTCTGGCTTACTTCAGATTTAGCTACAGATAAAGTGATTTTATAAAGCAAGGATAATGTCACCAGTAATCGTATAGACTCATGAAGGACTTTTTTAAAAATATAATGCAATGTTTTTACTTATACTCTTTACTTAAGTTTTTGAGAAAAAAATTATTATTAACAAATTTACATTTATATTATATTTATATTTGTATATTTTTTCAGTATCTGGTTCCCAAGTATGTTTTAGTGCAATTATGCATTATTTGTGCCATGGACAAGTTTGAGATGAATTTGTGAACTCAAATGCATTTTGAAAACTTAGAAAAACTGTTCTAGAAATACCATAATGAAGTCTAGTTTTCATTGAATCTTATTTTCATGCAGTTTATCTGTTGGAGTTCTATGTCACTTGTGCCAGTCAGTGTTTGTTACTTATAATCATTGATGGATGATTATTAACAAAAGCAAAAGCTCCGTTTTAGCTCATCAAGATCACCAAGTCTATAACATCTCTGAACCTACCACAGAGTTTATTCTGGAGAATATTACAGGATGATAAACAGGGTGACTTCATCATTTCTAAATTCTTTCCTTACTGTAAATTGAATTTCTCAAACCTCTGTATGCTGTGAGTCAAAGAAGGAGCCATTACAAAATTTTACAAGAAAAGCACAGTTACAGCATGGCTTCCTCTCTATGTGGCATTTTGCCTTTTTTTTTTTTTTTTATTTCTAGTGGTCTTGTTTAACAGGCAATGGGACTGATGCTCACTTGCCTTAGTAAGAGGCCATTCGAAAGACTATAAAGTTAATTTATTTGAAACGTAATTAGCACCAATATTAATTTTTGCCATGATTACTGTCACCAGTTTTAGTGCCACAAATTCAATCTACAATGATCTGAACAACATTTTCAGATATTAGTATTAATTCATCTGGTCTCTCTCCCCTAGTAAATCATACTTTTCAGTACTGAATGCTGAGACAGTGAGAGAACAAGGATTATTTGAAATATATATGTCCTTGATAGTAATCAGCTCATTTACTTTGTCAGAGCCTTCCAATTTTGCAGGCCTGAAATTTAAAGTCTGCTTAATCAGTGAATTAATGCAGTGGGTACCACAGTAATTCAGGCATACCTTTTTAATTAGGGTGTCAGACTAACTGGAAGGGTTGCTCTGTTAATGCCAGTATTGCCTATTGACCTTCCAGAGCACCTTTGACCATTCCTATTTGTCTGTGGAAGTTGTCTATCAGCTGAAACTTATACTAGTGGTTATTTAATGTGTTGATGATAATTAAACAATAAGATACCCTGTAGCAATAAGATACCCTGTATGTGTTGTCTGTCAAGTCTGACTTGATTTTTTGTTCTTTCATAGTGTCTAAAAACCAAAAGAAAGGGGTTTTTTACAATTTTCTGAACAGCTCAAGGAAAGAATGAATATACTTTCAGGAATACATCCGGTTTACTTCAGGAATTGATTTATTTCTAGAGGAAAAAACAACTGTCTTCATTTTACAGAAGGCAAATGAGAGCCAGGGAGCCTCATACCCAGATCCTTAGAAATATCTACATGCTTAATTGCTGCCATAAAATCATAGCCGTTTGTTAAGTACAGTGTATGAAGCAGCATAAGTACTGCATAAGTAAGCAGAGTTTGAAATCTCACTCTGGCAGTCACAAGAACAAATGAAATGATATAGCAAGTGAATAGGCACCAGTCTAGTAGGCATTGAGGAAATATCACCTAGCTCTCAGAACCTAAAATCCCACCCAGAAAGCTCCAGCATATTCTTTACATCAGGAACAACCAAGGAGTCTGAAAATATTGTATGAATTTTCAGTTAAGACAATCTCCAAGAAGGTGTTTTAAAAATTCTAGTTCTGCAATTAGGCTCCAAACTTATGAAAAGCTTCCACTAGATCTAAACTTAAGAATGCCTCAAGATCCCACAGAAAGGCTAGATCACAGGCATTTAAGCTGTGAGGGATCCCACCACTAGCTTAGTATGGGAAAAAAAGACACATAAAATCTCTTATTGGGTGTCCCATCATACAGCATCTGGTGAAATGCTCTCCTCAATAATGTAGATACTACATAGAAAGAAGCAACAAAATGAAAGACAGTGACTGTGAAAACTTTAGTAACAATCTTTAATATGCTCTTCCACAGTGCATTTCTGACTTCCATAATTTTCTCTCACACAACCTAGTTGCCACCATTCCCTTCCTGCTTCTGACATCTAGAGTTACATTCTTCTATTTCCCTACTTCACTAACACTTAATCCATTTTCTGAATTTCTGTTATGAAATATTTTCTTAACTGCATTCCCCCCCCCCTTTGCTTCTCTTTCTATCCATTCTATTTCAACCATTAGTTGCAAAAGCATAATGAAGAGTCTAAAGAAGAAAAGTGTTTTTTCAGGTTTTTTGCTTGCTTCTATATAAATGTGTATAAAGCTGCATTTATCTGTGCTTGAAAACACATGCTGAAAAATCAACATCTCTGAAAAACAAGAAAAAAATCCTTGGGAAATTTCTGTAGTCATATCACAGTTCTTATACATATGTTTCTCCCACTATGAAATATGTACGTAAGTATCCACACGTACATACGGATATTGAAAAGTCAAAGCTGCCACAATTAACTCATGTACTTTAAATTTCCGGATATATGCATCATTAAAGCGTATGTTGAACACAAATGTCACAGTTGTTTAAAAAAAAAAAAAAAAAAAAAAAGAAAATCCATTAATTTATAAGCAAAAATCATAACTTAAATAATAATATAAAATCTTCCAGATGACTAGCATTCATAAAAAAAGATAGAGCTTGGATCAACCATATGTAGAAATTCAGTGTTACCTAATTCCAAGTACATTTGATTGAATTTGGAAGATATTTTCTGAAAATTATTCTCTTTATTTAAGCTAGTATAATAGCTGAAATGAGAGAAGAATGCTGCTTTTTGGGATATACGTTTAAAGCCTGCTCTATCAATATATTTCTATATGTTCTTAAACCTAAGTTGGAGCTGCCTTATTTCAGTGATACATTAAACTTATTCTTAATGCTGGTTTGCATAGCTATGCAAGCACTAATATGGTCAGACTCCTTTTTTTGACAAAAATGGAAACAATATTTGATTTTATGTTCTAAAACAATAATAAGGGGAAATGCAAGTAAAAGAAGAGAAACAATAGGTATTGAGGGAAACACTAGACTTCAGATGTGGATATTAGGAAAAATGTCAGCAGTCAGTGACATGTTTATATTAAAGATAAAAGGATATATTTCAGGATACCTAAGGATACAACAGAAAATTTGGGGGACCAGAATAGCTAATTGTCTTAGTTAGTGAGTGACCCCAGGCAGTGCTGCTTTCATCAATACAACAGAACTGGTTACCGCATACTGTAAGGATCACGTTCAATCACTTACAGTTGCAATTACTATTTTTTAACTTTGAGGGTACAATGTAAGTATATTTTGAAGAGATGGATTAGCCAACATAGAATAATTCAAGACCTTGCTGTCTTTCTGGTTTTAATAACTCAAGTTCCTCCTTTAGTGGAGAGCAGTTCTGATAATAGCACATGGAAACTCTTTTGTCACAATGCAGGAGAAAATCCTGATTAATATACTATTGAATTGTGTTTGAATATAGATAATTAGATCACATTTACTTTATAGGTATATTAGGTCATATTTAGATCATGTTTCTATGGATAATTAAAATTATAAATATATGCCAGACATCAACACAGAACTATGACAAATTATTCCTTACCTAACAAAACTAATGAAGTATAGTAATCTTGGAAACTACACCGTGGAGACTTCACAAAATACTCAAATTTTAGTAGCAAAATATAAAATGAAACAGTCCTATTCTAAATTAAAAATCAGGAATTTTCCCTCAGACAGGTTTACCTAATGTTTTCAGTTATCTTGCATATGTCCAATGGTTCTACTGTCCAAGAGTAATCCAGGACAGGCAAAGGAAACTACTGGAATTAAAATTCACTTTGTGACCAAGTTCAGTCTTTCTGAGTTTGGATATATGGATGTTTTGAATGGAGATGTTCTACAATCATTTGACCTAAGCTAAGATTCAAAAGTAAGCCTTGAAGAGCTTGGGGAAATTTCAAATAATCTAGTGCCTTCTAGATTGGTTTGGTTGGTTGATATTTGGAGGATTTTTTTTCATTAAAAACAAACAAACAAAAAAACCCCACCCAATAGTATATTTAAATAATTTGTTCTAATTTTTATAGAGCTAGGGAATGCACTTCATAAGCTAAAGACCCGTCTTTCTAGGTATTGCACCTAGACAGTCCCTACTCCCAAGTGCTTACCATTAACCTAAAAAAAAGTAACAACAGTGCAGGCAGGAAGTGGCAACAGTGTTCAAAAATGAGTCAAGGCTGATCAGCCTCGTCAGCAGATATTTCAGTTTACCTATAGCCTAACAGGTATCAGATTTCTGGACACAATTGAGAGGAGACTTCTAGTGTTATCATACTGAGACAGGGCTTTGGGACTGTCATTTTGTGTCGACTAGCCCATTTGCTCCGCCAAGTCTTGGTTAGGAAGTGCAAGCCTGTCAGAAAGTGACAAAATACCAGCTTCCCACAGACAATTTATATAGGCAGTGTTTACCTGTGAAGCTGAGAGAGAGCAGATCTTGTCAAACTGAAAAGGCCAACAGAAAGTTGTAAATTGAAAGGTCACTCCTGGTGAGACAAAAGGATTGAGAGAAGGTCAGCCACCTGCAATTAAAATTTCTTGTCACCGCCAAATTATTTGGGATTTATATGCTTCAATCAAATACAAAGATCTTGTTTTGACTCTCTGGGGAAAAAAAGAAAAAAAAAAAGACGCAATATATCTGTGAGGAATGGTATGAATGTGAACTGTTATATTAGCTTGGCTAAAAATGTATGAGACATGGATCTAGACAGAGATGGAAGCATAAAAACTGAGACTAGAGGTAAATGCCATTCTAACCTGAGGTTTGCTTCTTTCTCTGAATATCTTGCACTGGCTACTATTGGAGGTAAGACACTGGTTTATATAGCCTTATTTTGAATTTGTTTGTACTGAAATATAACAAATCAACAGATAATCTCAAAAATCCTGATCAGTTTGCACAAGATAAGGTCCTAGACTTGCACTAATGTATGATCAGTGTCATTCCATGAAAGTCAGTGGACCATATTTTTTCTCTTCATTACACTAGTACAGCTCCATTAACTATAGAAATCATTAATCATGCAGCAACTCTGAACTCTGTGATGTTGTGCAGGCTATAAATTAAACAAGAATTTGGCCTCCTGGCAATTTTCTCCCGTGATTTGTTGCTGGCAGGAAATCCCTTGTTTTATTTTGCCTTAAAGTTTTAGTCAAGTATGTTGATATTAATTGTAATGCACAAAAAGCTATATTCTGATATACAGCTATGAGCATGAAGACAAAATCACATATAAATAAATATTTAGAGGCTTGTCCATAAGTGAGTTGTTGATCTCTTGTAACACCCTGAAACTCCTCCAACCTTTTGCTCTCCCCTCTCCCATTTTCTCATCTGCAAAATGGAAAAAATAAGGCAACTCTCTCTCTTAAGAAGAATTAAACATAAATATTAATAATTTTGAAACATTCAAAGCCTCCAATGTAGGTGCAAGTTATATCTTTTTCCAACTTTTTTGGTTTTGTTGTTTATATTTGTGATCTCTCACAAAGTGAGGACAAAGGCAAGAAAATTACTTCCTACTTCACATCACTAAGAAATGATCTACAGAAAATTAAGGTGTCAAGTATTAGAAAGATTGAATAATTAAAAAGGTTACAAACTATGGAATATTTAACAATATAGGACAGGTAAAGATATGCATTTACCAGAAATAAATAAGTTTAATTTGGAAAGAGCAGGAAAAATATCAGTACTTAAACATAAAAGAAAGGTTAATTTATTATTTAAATCTATTCCATGTTATTTTTATCTATGGAGCACCAGCCTATGTATGAAAAAAAAGTCCTTCTTTCAAATTATACTCTTTTTCAAGTGTTGAGAACAAATAGATCAGTTACTCTTTATTATATCATGCCTGATTGACCTGCTTCTGAGCCCTGTCTGAGAATCAACTGTTTCTTGACTGACAGTGGCTCAACCAATGTGCTACCCTAAAATACTGCATCCCCAGGAAACACAGGTTAAGGTTTATCTAAGCAATATTTTAACTGCAACAGTGGTTATTATTAAATGGTGTGTAGGTGAGAGCCCCCAAATTCCAGTCAGAAACATCAGATAAGAGACTGATATTTTAAATGCAATCTTCATTTGGCAGAAAAGGTATATACAGTATAGCCACAAGAAAGTCACTTGTCCTTACGAAGTGAGAAATAACCACCAATCAAAACATCATATTGTCTGTGTCAATCACCTGCCCAGACATTAGTCAGTGAAAATCAAAGTGAGAAGTCATTTTACTGTTACCTGTAGTTGTGAAATAACACAAGCCAGTTTCATACGTTTGCTGAGTTATTCTGAATCCATGACACCTCTAGACTGATACAATTTATGATGTTGAAAGTATAACATTTCCTATTGCTCATAATTTGATCATAATAATGAGTATACACCCTAAAATTACACCAATTATTCAATCTTGTGAGGTGAACTACAGATAAGTTAAATATAGCTACCTTTATATTTCTATTTATGTAATTTTTATTCCTTGTTTGGTGTTTGTCATGTGAAAAAGGGAAAATTACTCAAATCCTTCTGTCAGCATTCTGGGAAAGCTGAGACTCTTCTGTTTGACCAGTCTGTCAGTGTACTGTTAGGGAAACCTTCACTGAGCAGTTCACTAGATCAGAGGGCACTTTGACTAACATGTTCAGGGTGACACACCAAACAGAGAGACCCCTTCCTGGTCTCCACACCTATACTCACTGCCAGAAAATGCTAGTGCCCTTGAAGGATTCACATTAATAGTTTATGCAGTGATACTCTTTATTAATGAAATTGTGACAGGTTAAGGTTCAAGGATTGCCAGTGAGAACATATGACTACAAAAACATATTCAAACAATATACTAATTCATAGCAACATACAAACAAGCTCTAATCCCCAGAAAAAGCTAGCTTGAGATAATCATTTGGTGCACAGAGTGTGCAGTTCTTACCCAATAGGCATCCTATGGAGGAGAAGACAGGTGCAGCCTGTCAACTGATCCCAGAATTTAGGCTGGAGTCTTCCCTAACCTCTCCCCATTTTTAACTTACTTTTATACTCTTTCTTCACATTTAGTTGGCGCTTGAGTGACTTTAGTCATACATCTTACTCAGTGAGGGATGGTCAGTGAGGGACAGGTCTCTCAGTGTAGTATCCGAGATAACCTAGGGATGGGGACATGCATCACTCCAAGGAGAGCGATTGCCCCATCGTTGCTGATTCAACAGCAAGACATCTTCCTTTATCTCCCTTGGTTTTCAGCTGATGTGTATCTTATCAGCTAAAGAATAATACTGAATTTTCTCCTCTGCAAGGGTTTCCACAGAGCCTGGCTGCAGGGTCTCTACTCTGATCCACCTTCCATTTAGTTCCCCTTAGTTTGTATTTTGTGGGGAAGGTTGGCTATGCGACCACATTCCACCTAGGAACTAGCAACTATATTGTCCCCTGTAATTTCCATACCAATATCTTTTGACCCTCAGTAATTTTCCCACAGTGCTGATGGAATTTAAAAAGATTTAAAAATAATAAGAAGAAGCAACTTTATGATGCTCTCAGTGACTGTGTAGAAGGACAGGAATACAAGCTCTTGGAAGCTACTTGGCACTGGTTTGTATCAATTACTGCCAAGAACTGATGTAGAGGTGTGTTAGCTACCGTGTCTTGCTGAAGCACTAGTAATTATTCAAGCAGATTTACTGAGGTTTAAGGACAGTGTAATAATAGTGTCTGTATATTTTATATGCAGCCATTGTTACACCTTATTAAGTTGACTGGTAATGATCCATTGCTATTTAATTAATATGTAATGAGTGTAATATTAAATCTAACATGAAAATTAAAGGCCAATTTAAGTAACTAAATTTTAAAGTGTGATGGGAAACTTCTTTTGACCTAGATGGCCTGTGTTTATTTCTTTATTTGGCTCCCTTCTGAAATTCAAATGATGTTGGGCAGATTCTAGAAAGACAAAAGGGAAAAGTTTTTATGATCAGAAATATCAACACAACATATTAAAAACAGTCCCATTCTTGACATTAATCAATGGGCAGAAATTTGGGCAAATTCCAAAAATCATATTTCAGAGTATTCACACATGATTCAATATCATCTTTAATTTAGAAATCACTAATAATAGAAATATATGATTAATTGTGACAAAACTTTGGAAGTAAAATATCCAAATGCAGATGTTCTGATAATTATCTTTTCTAAATTAACTCAAGATTTAGGACAAAAATATTTAAGTTAGATCCTTAAATAACATTAAAAAGGATACCAGTCGTAAATTTTACAAGATAAAACACCAAACCAAAAGCAAACAAACAAACAAACAAACAAACAAAATCAAAAAAACTGTTCAGTACTAAACGCTGAATTTACTACTCTTCATGATCATACTGTTTTTAGAAAATAACAGAAGTAGAAATAGGAATATTAGTGGATGCTATAAAAATTTCATCATTATAATCAGAGTAGGGAAAGAAAAGCAACACAAATCACTAGGTCCACTCCTGGTTACGTACACTTGAAATTTGGAAATTAAGTAAGAGAATGGATTATATATGACAGAATCAGAGAATGGACAAGTTTAGAAGGGACCATAGTGTGTCATCTGGTCCAACCTCCCTGCTCTAACAGTGTCATGTTAGAGTACATTGCAGAGCATTGCATTCAGATGGTTCTACAACCTCTCTGGGCAATCTTGGTCACCTGCACAGTAAAAAAATTTTTCCTCTTGTTCAGGTGGAATTTCCTGTGCATTAGTTTCTGCCTGTTGTCTCTTATCCTATTGCTTGGCTCCATCCTCTTGACACCCTCCTTTTAGATACTTATATATATTGATGAGGTTCACTCTCAGTCATCTCTTCTCCAGACTGAACAGGCCCAGTTCCCTCAGCCTTGCCTCATAAGAGAGATGCTCCAGTCCCTTAATCATCTTTGTTACCCTTCGCTGGACCTAGTGCAGGAGCTCCATGTCTCTTTTGTACTGAGGAGCCCAGAACTGGACGCAGCACTCCAGGTGTTGCCTTACTAGGGCTGAGTAGAGGGACAGGATCACCTGCCTCCTGCTGGCAATGCTCTTCCTAATGCAGCCCGAGATACCATTGACCTTCTTGGCACTAAGGGCACACTGCTGGCTCATGGACAGCTTGTTGTCCACCAGGACACCCAGGTCCTTCTCATTTCTTTTTACCCTTAGTTGGATCTATGTAACACCTCAAATCATCTGTAAACTAAATCTTCTAAATAACATTGGTAAGACATGAATTTGTAGTATTTTTACAGTAACTGAATTGTCAGAACACTATGTCTTATGAAGAGATAATTTCTATCCAAATACTTATGCCTTATGTAGAGTGTATGATGGCATCCAGGCAAAAGCTCTTACATAGATTTAGTGGAGTTTTTCTCACATAACCTGCAAAAGTCATAGCAGTGCCTAACAGAATTCATCTATCCTTGCACTCTGAATAATGAAAGTACTGTAGAATGACAACCATATAAAAGGAAATCTGATGGCTGGTTTTTTTCTATCATAGATGACAGATTTTCTAAGAAACATGAGTTAGCAAGCAAATTTGCCAGGCAAACCTTTCAAATTGGCTTTACAAGGAAACAGCTGCCATCCAGAGTTAAAATATAACTATTAATTTCTATTCACCAGAGCTAAAGAACACAGTTCTAAAACACATTGACTCTGAACTTGTTTCTCAAGAAGAATAAAGTCTTCAAAAACATTTGTCTAAACTGTTAAATAGAAACAGCACTTACTATTACAATGCATTTTTTTCTCTCATTTGCACTTTGATATCTAACCTTACTCAACCTCATTATCTTAATAATTCCAATTGTACTGTAGTTTGTTATCATATCAGTTCCTTGACAGACTTATTTGTGAATTTTCTTTCAAGTGAGAGAAGAAACTTTCAGAAAATCCTTAAGTTTTTCTCAGGGCTCAAATACCACATGATAAAGACAATGCTGAACTTATTAGCTGCTCTGATAGCCAGACAACCTCTGAGCAAAACCCCCCACAGTTCTCTGTCTATGGGCTGTGGTAGCTGGTATCTGTCTACTTCCCCAGATATCAAGATCAAAAAAAAAAAAAAAACCCTAACTTTTTGTCAGGATAAATATTTTATATAATATTTTATTTCTATAGAAAATCTTTTTCTAATATTTGAAAAACAGGAGTGATTATCATAATTTTACAGAAGAGGAAGTTGAGCCACAGAGAGTTTTGTTATGAAAGCCAAAGAGCAAGTAAAACTGTGAGACAGGGTAACTGAGGTTCTTCTTAATAGATCCCTTGGAGCAGATTACAGTGAAACAATACTAAATGATCAGTGTATACATACATACATACATATATATATATATATAAAGTATATTTTAGAACATGTTTGTTGCAAAGGAAAGGAGGTATGTAGCCTCCTATCTGAAGAAATATAGCAACATAAAAGTATGAAAATATCAATTAAGAAAATATCATCATCATCATGGCTAGGCTTCACGAATGAAGATTTGGGAAGGGCTCTATCCACGCTTGCTACAAGTGCGCTGATGGCTAAAAAGGCCAATGCGAGACAGACAAGTCTGGTTGCAAAAGGCACAGCAGAAAGACTCTCCTGGTGATGTCAAGAAGACGCGATTCTTTCTGCGCTGTCTCTTCTCCTCGAGATTGATCCTGCGCGTGTTCTCAAAAGCAGCAGCAGCGTTAAAGATTGTGTGTCTCCAGACCTCCCGATTGGAGGCCAGAGCAGACCAATGGTGATGATCAATATGGCCAAGGCTGAGGGATTGTTTCAGGGAGTCCTTGTACCTCCTCTTTGGGGCTCCCCTCTTGCGGCAGCCAGTGGCAAGTTCACCACAGAGCACAATCTTGGGGAGTCGGTGGTCCTTCATCCTGGAGACGTGCCCTGCCCAACACAGCTGTGCTCTCAGCAGCATGGCCTCAATACTCGGGAGTGCTGCCTGTTCCAAGACAGACGTGTTGGTCACATAATCTGTCCAGTGGATGTTTAGGATAGAACGGAGGCAGTGCTGATGGAAGCGTTCTAACAGACACAGGTGGTGGCGGTAAATGACCCATGATTCGGATCCATATAAAAGGGTAGACAGAACAATGGCTCTGCAGACACAGATCTTTGTGCTTTTCTTCAGGTGTTTGTTTCGCCACACTCTTTTATGGAGTCTGCCGAAAGCTCTGTATACCTTTGCTAACCTGTTGTCTATTTCTGCATCAATCTTACCATCCGAGGAAATGATGCTTCAGAGGTAATTAAATTGCTGGACTGATTTGAGCTCTGAAAGAAAATATATAAGGAAAAGAAAATATATAAGAAAAAGAAAATAAGAGAAATATAGTGAAGAGGAAATATATCACCACCAGTGGATCCAGCGAAGAGACTTGATTGTTGCAGTTTAGATGTCTGTTCCTCAATAGCGATGGTCACAGTCATGATTCATGGGGGATGGGGGGAGCCCATACAACATAAAGTTCAGTGGTTTAGTATGTGTCCAGGTTCAGGTGGGAATACCTAGCTACCTCCCCTGTGGAAGGTAGTTTTACACTGTCTGGTGCAACAGTATGAATCCTGTGCAGTCCTCTGGTGGAAGGCCCAAGAAATTAGTCTGGAGACACTTTCAGGGCAGGGGGCTGAGTTTTAGACCTGCAGTCAGTACACCCAGGATTCACGCAGCAGATCAACCTGGGAAGACATGAAAAGCTGCAGCAAGGGATCAACCACCTGTGCCTCTGCATCTCAGTGCTTTACTTGACCCTAGCTGGAGGGTCAGTCTGTCATTTATGCATCAGTAGATTAAACTCTTAACTAGTTCTATGTCTGACATGAACTTACAAAGGTTGCTTCATTCACCTCTCCTTCAAGTCATTTACAGCATTGTTTTCTGGCTTCACTGCCATTTAAACATTTAATGTCTTCTTTTGCACATGCTGCAGTATCCTCCCATGTTTCATCATTCTTCTACACAGCATCTACACCTGCTTAATATGAGCATGATTCAAAAGAAAACTGAAAACTTAATATTTAATAAAGAGTGAAACAAATAAAATCCTAAATAAATCCATAAACCATTCCTTTCCTAGAATTATTTTCTCTGGTCTCATTCCTACTCTGTGTCAAGAGACTCCAATCCCGGGAGAGAGGAACTATCTGCAACTTCTTTGAGGGTCATTAGGACTTTCTGTCAGAAGATAACGTTTGGCAATTTGTGGAATGAATTCTTTACGCTTCCACTGCCTCAAATCTACTACGGTTCAAGAAAACTTGCTGTTATGCAAAGAACCCATTCTAACTCATTTTAGCTGCTTAATGCAAGTATCCTCCTGAATAATGGAAATTGGAGAGATTGAATAATACAAATTGGAGACATTCACAAACTACCCTTCACTACAGAGAAAGAGGAGGCAAAAAAAAAAAATAAATTATCCACTTAGTTCTGTGCATAAAGTATAATTAGGCAAACTGTAATAATTTTCCACCTTCTTGACCACTGCAAGTTTGACCCAATCAATACAGGCTGGAATACCCTAAAATATTAAATTTAATTCTTGAGGCATCCTGGCTTTTAAAAGCAACAGGCAGCAGTGCAAGAACAAGCAGTAGTATGTCCCAACAGGTTTTTTTTCAGAGCTCTTACAGTTTCTGGAGTCACAGTCATCAGTCAGTAGCTGACCTGTGTCTGTGTTCAAGATTCAAAGGATCAGGATTACAAAATATTCAGACATATCAAGTTGTAAATAAAAACAAAACAAAACAACAACAAAAAACACAGAATATATAAACTTTAACTGCTTGCTAGCCTGTTGAGTGCACCACCTTAAATAAGAGCAAACTGCAGGGAAAAAAAAACACAGAAGGCAGAATTGTTGTATAAGCCAGATTCAGACTAGCTCTAAGCTACTTTTATATTTCCTTTCCATTTCCTGGTCTCCATTTGATTCCTGCTTCTGTCCTTGTGCACTCAGTTTTCCGGAGGCTATTAGGTTGGTTGATGCTTGCTGAAGTATGTCACACTTCATTTCCACTCCTCAGTTTCTTCATGTCCTAAACATGTTCACTATGCAGATGGATAAAGGAATCCGCATTTACTGTTTTATACTGGTGCTTTTCAGACGAGAGTGTCGAGGATTTGGAAAGAAGGACTACAAGTAATTTTTCCAAACCATATGCTTTATCTATCTCCTTATTTATTGCTAATTGCAATAGCAGTGAAAACTCTTTCAAGCTATCTATTAAAATTTTCATTTCAATTTCTACAATAGTGAACCAGCAGACCCTCTTGGTTTTGAATGAATGATCAATTCTCCTCCCTTTGTCCTTCAACACAAAAAAGTATTTACTGTCCCAGAAAAAATTGTATTACTTCTACTCCCCTACTCCCTGCAGAACCTCTCTTCTTCCGTATCCCTTATCCTTCCTCCCTCTCTCTCCACACAAAGCTCCAGATTCTCATGTCAGTTACCACTAAAGTATTTTGCAAAACACAGAACAAAATCACAATTGTCTCATGACTTTCATCTTGAGCTAAAATGGAAAATGGAAAAATGTAGTGCAGCAGAGTCAGAACAAGCGATTGAGATGCAGCTTGCAAAGCTGATGACTGATCATTTTTCAGAATGCAAATGAATTATTTAAATAGAAGTGTCTAATTGTTTCATTGCCCTTCACTGTCAGCGGTCATTAAACTGCTTCTCAGAGTCAGTGCAAAGTGGCCCAATCAAACTGAGAATATTATTGGTATATTTAACACTCACCTAGCTAGAGCCCTCTGTTCTTCATTAAAAATCTCCCAATGTTTTAGTTATTTTACTATTGTGGGGTTTTTTCCCCTCCCTGGAACTTTCAATTCAGGGCTTCAAATCTTTGGTACTGTCTAATATGTAAGATATCAGCAAAAACATATCAACATTTTCCTATGTTTGAACCCACCGTTGTCCTTATATTAGAATTCCTTACATTCCAAAAAGGTAAGGGTGACTTACAGACTTGAAATTTCTGAAATTAAGAAAAGCCTTACAGAAGGCTATCCTAGCTAGTCCAAATTTTGGCTGTTTTATATATGGACTAAATACAATTTTGAAGGCAATGAGCAGGCCTAGTAATATTTTACATTAGCTTTTTTAGGTTTTTAACTGTTTTCAAGACCCTGGGCCTTAGAAGTAACTCACATGTTTATGTAATTGAGAAAAAATAACAAAAAGTAAGCCACCTGCTCTTATAGAGAAAAGAAATTTATGCAATGCCACATTTCAGGACTTACATTTTCCATTAAACAAGCAATTTCGAGGCACTTATGAAACACACTAACAAAGAACTTTATAAATTAATACAGTAACCCGAGCCATATAGGGAAATTAAAGGTTATAAATCTAGACCAACTATGAAACATAATAGTGATTTCCAAAGGTAGTTATATATGGAATGAAACATATGTTTTGACTGATGATATATCCACATAGGCATAAAGTGCATGTTGCACATGTCTGTTGGCAATAGTTTGGAAGGTTACCACGTACAAGAAATAGATGTCTTAGCAGTACTTGTTTTGCTATTGCAATATATATGTGCTTATAATCAATGTTTGTTCTACTTTTTAGAGATTATTTATTATTTATTTTAGAGATTATTTATTCATACTGTTGCATTTAGAATTTTATATCTTATTAGATGTTGAACAATACTGAGGATCAGTTTGGACATGCAAGTCAGTTTACTCAGGTGAGTATATTTTGTGTGTGTAGTTCAAGTATCAATGAAAAAATAATTAACTTTAAAGCTGAGTTGGCCTATCTTTATCAAACAATAATATTGCTGGCACCTAGAATCATAGAATCTTATGAATAGAAAAGGACCCACAAGGATCATCAAGTCCAGCTCCTGGCCCTGCACAGTACAACACCCAAAAACTCACACCGTGTGCTTGAGATCGTTGTCCAAATGCTTGAAATCTGTCCGACTTGGTAATGTGACCACTTCCCTGAGGATCCTGTTCCAGTGACTGACCACTGTATGAAGAATCTTTTCTTAATATTCAGCCTAAACCTTCTCTGATGCAGCTTTATGCCATTCCCTCAGGTCCTGTCACTGGTCACCAGAGACAAGAAATCAGTGTCTGCCCTTCTGCTTCTCCTTGTGAGAAAGCTGTAGAAGGTCTGTCATACTGATGCTTGTGTGAGTTTGGGATTAATTAGCTCTGTGCACTAGTACCTTTGCCTGCAAAAGGTAGGGATGACTTTCATGCTTGGAAGGTAATTTAAAAACTGTTGATGAGGAACTGTGAAGTTCAATAAGAATAAAAAATAACCTTCAGAATTTCCACTGACTTATAATCTTATTTAATCTGCAGAATGATAATATATACTAACAAGATATAAAAGGACAGTATATTTACATTCTGCTTTTGCCAAAATCATCAACACAATATCAAAGTTATATTACGTAGGGAATACTTACACTAGATGTTCTGGCAAAGAACAGTCAGTTCTAGATATAAGTGGAGGAATTCTTTACTGAAATATTTGCCTTTTTAAGGTTTTATCTAGGTTAACTTGAAAAGCTCAATATAAATTAAAATCACCGTTACTGCTGTAGAAAAATAGGATATCATGGTCCACAGAAATTATGAAAAACCATCATACTATCACTTTCATAAGTATGATGGAACACGACTTGTCCTCTCACTCACTTTTATTAGAGGATTGCCTCTGCTCTCATTGTACCTGCTCATTGGAAAAAAGGATCCTTTTTCTGAATTGTAGGGTAATAGAGAAGAACTTCAATAGGACTGCTTTAAATTTGCCCTTTTTTGGGGTTGTATTTTATTTTAATTTTTCTAAACATGATTTTTTCAGATAACTGTGTAAACAGATGATTTTTTTTTTCCTTCTATTTTTGTTAAATGATATGTTGATCAATATCTGAATTTTTAAGAACATCAAGATAGTGGCATAAAAAATTCAGGAAAACCAAGAGTTGAAATTAACATCATTAATTTTGTTTTAAAATTTAACTTCTCTCTGTGATCCCATGTTGTTTAGCCAAAGATAAATTACCTTTATTTAAGAGGGGAGTTTTCAATCAGTGTTCATGAGTTGAGGAATCTCCTTCCTTCTCTCTTTTTAGGTTTGTTTTTTGTTTTTGTTTTTGGTGGTTTTTTTAGTTTTTTTTAGTTTTGTTTTTTTTTTTTCAAATTCAATGCTAATGAACACATAAGCTTAGAAACCTCTGAGCTTAAAACAGTAGTCAGGAGTGTTTAAGTTCATAACTTTCACATTGGTTTTTGCTGGTTTCTCATGAACATTATAAGGCTTTATAAAATGTACAGACCAAGGATAGCCTAGTAATTCAGCTTTAATACAGTTTGAATAATAAAATTTTTCTGGTATATGTTTTCTGTTCTGTGTAGGAGCTGAGCTGTCTCCTTATCGCTTCATGAATTATAAGAAAAAAATTAAGAGCTTTTTGAAGCAGACAGGAGTAAGATAAACAACATTCTGGTGAAAGCAGAAAGAAGTAAATAACACAGAAAAAAAAAGAGTATCATAAATGTTTTTTTCCGAATAAATATATTATTTTGGGCTGTTTCCCATAAAAAATACCTGTTAAGGATACAAATGCAATAGCAACTATGTCATGTGGTAACAAAAATGTAAAATATTTCACTGTGAGACTTGGATTCAGAGATCAGCCCCATGGCAGCAACTTGCAACATCTTTCCTATCACCACAGGGAAAATGTGAATCTCCTTGTAATGTGAATATTTGTAGCATCATGAACTGCCCCAATGGAAATAAGGCATCTTTAAATGGAATCCCATCAAGAAAATACCAGGAGAAATAAAACCTATTCCTGAATTGCTGAGAACTACAGAAAGGACTGTAAGGAAGAGTTTCTCTACTACAGTGACATTTATGGGCCCCTACCAGTCTAAGCGCTACAGCATTGCACAGATAAAGCCACATGTCATCCCCACCCAGTCTTTGCAATTAAGACAGACAAAAAGTATTAAGAAGAGAGTATTATTATGACATTTATTTTACACTTGGGAGCTGAAACACAGAGGGAACATGAAATCTGGGACTCAAGCAAAAGGTGAAATGGCAACTGCCTCAGTTTCAGCTTTTTTCCTCTAAAAGCAGGTCACATTTATCAATATATGTCATACCGTCACATATAGCCAGAAAGAACTTAGCTGCTATGGAGAAGAGAACAATTCTTCTTCAATCAAAGAATCTTAGAATGGCTTGGAACTAGATGATCTTTGAGGTCCCTTCCAACCCTCCTGCTATGGGCAGGGACACCTTTCTCTAGACCAGGTTGCTTAAAGTGCCATCCAACCTGGTCCTGAACACTTCCAATAATGGGGCATCCAAAACTTTTCTGGGAAAGCTGCTTCAGTGCCTCACCACCCTCACAATCAATAATTTCTTCCTAATATCCAACCTAAATCTACTCTATTTCAGTTTGAAGCCATTCCCCCTTTGACTGCATAGCTTTATAAAATGTCCCTCTCCAGCTTTCTTGTAGGTTTCCTTCTTTCCTTCCTTGAAGGCAGCTATAAGATCTTGAAATCTTCCCTTTTCCAGGCTGAACAGCCCAAACTCTCTCAACCTGTCCTCACAGGAGAGGTGTTCCAGCCATGTGATCAAATTGCTGTCTCTCCTTCAAACTCATTCCAACAGGGCAATGTTTATACCCTGTCGAGGATCCCAGAGCTGGACTCAGAACTCCAGGTGGGGTCTCAAAGAGCAGAGTAGAGGGGAAGAATCATCTCCCTTGGCCTACTGGCCATGCTTCTTTTGATGCTGCCTGGGATACAGTCAGGTTTCTGGGCTGCAGGTGTACACAGGTCAAAATGAGCTCCTCATCAACCAATAATCCCAGGTCTTTCTTCCCAAGGCTTCTGTCAATCCATTCTCTGCCCAACCTGTACTTGTGCTTGGGATTGCCCTGACCAAGGTTCAGGACATTACATTTGGCCTTGTTGAGCTTCAATCAGCACTTTCCACTCAAGATATCACAGTGGCTAATGTCAGCTTTAAACCAGCACTGACCAGATTTTCTGACTTCCTGAACAATGTGGAGTTTTTAGCTTGTTTCTTAATGGTGGTGTGATGTCATCAGGAAGCTGCTGTGAGCACTCCCTGAAGACCAATAGCTGTGGGATTTACAGCTATGAGTCAGTGAACGGTTTTCAGCTTTAATGACTCAAAACTCAAAAAGGGGAAGTTCAGTGAGTTACGTCTCCTTGACTTAATCTAATGCTAGAAGAACCTTGAATTCTTTTTAAAGGAGAAACTGGGAGCATGGAAGTGCTGTGGCTTCAGTGTGGAGCTGAAGGATGAATCCCAGCTCCAAAATCCACCTTGAGTACCGTATTAAGATGAGCATTCTTTTGGTATTTTGTAACGGAGATCAACACACCACAGCTGGTAACCTTGGGATAGAACCAATTTACAAGAGACCACCACCACACTTAAATAAGTGAGCAGTAATTCAGGCAACATGCAAGAACCATTGCTCCTTCCTTCTGTGCCTCCTCCTGTCACAGATTGGCTTATTGCAGAGTGAACTGACACTCTAAATTTTTAATATGAGAAAGTGAAACAGAATAATTTCTCCTTCTCCTCCACCAGCAAACATCCAGCTATTTCTGGCTACTGCTGCTGCCACACCAACAGTGCCCAAGAAAGAGAGTAAAAGTTCCTAAACTGGGATTCAATCCCTTTAGTTTCTTAGAACTAATGTTCTTTTTTAATTATTCTCTTCCTTTCCTTTTAGCTTGATATCTGGACAACAGCAGCTATCAAGGAAATAACACCTATGTATAAATATGTAATCATTTTTCAGTAATAAAGAAGAGAGATGAATAAGTGCCTTAAAAATAATAAGTATTTCCAATAAATATAACTCATTCAACCTGGAGAGCTGAAGAATGGAGGGCACTTTACAGCTCCCTATTGTTTAATAAGGTAAGTTACCTAATTTTCTAAGAGACCATTCCTACTGAAAAAAAGGTATTTCAATAATCTATGATTCCATGAATTGTTATGTGGAGCAAGTCTCACATGCTTTACCACAGGCTGCTCATTTTTTTTTAAGAACTTTTAAATTCCACTCTCAAGATTTAATGCTGGAATGCTAAAAGTGCATGCCTTGTGAAGACATGATTCCAAATTACTGTGACATAAGTATAGCCAGAATCTCTACAAAAAGTTTACAGTCTGGGCCTTCAGTTTTACTGTGCTGAGACAGGTCAACAAGGATCAACAAAATGTCTTTTCAAAGAGTGAAGAATCTGTCTAATTTGTAATTTCTCAGATCAGAGGAGTTCAGTGGTCTGAGGACCACTGTTTTTCATGTCTGTGGTAGATATGGTGAGAGACTAGCAACTGGCGTGGATTGTACTACACCCTAAGTAGTGTACACTGGAGTTTATAAGCCCTATAGAATCACAGAATCATAGAATCAAGTGGATTGGAAAAGACCTCTGAGATCATCAAGTCCAACCCTTGATCCAACACCACCGTGGTTACTAGATCATGGCACGAAGTGCCACATCCAGACTCATCTTGAACACCTCCAGGGACAGTGAATCCACCACTTCACTGGGCAGCCCATTCCAATGTCTGATTACTCTCTCTGTAAAAAATTTCTTCCTAATATCCAACCTAAACCTCCCCTGGCAGAGCTTGAGACCATGCTCTTTTGTCCTACTGCTGGTTGCCTGGAAGAAGAGAACAACTCCCACCTGGCTAAAACTTCCTTTCAGGTAGTTGTAGAGAGTAATGAGGTCTCCTCTGAGCCTTCTCTTCTTCAGACTAAACAACCCCAGCTCCCTCAGCCTCTCCTCATAGGACTTGTGTTTGAGTCCCTTCACCAGCCTGGTTGCTCTTCTCTGGACCTGCTCCAGCACCTCAATGTCTTTCTTGAACTGAGGGACCCAGAACTGGGCACAGCACTCCAGGTGTGGCCTCACCAGTGCTATAGTGCTGCAGGGGGTTGTTGTGGCCAAAGTGCAGGACCCTTGGCCTTGTTGAACCTCATCCCATTGGAATCAGCCCAACTCTCCAGTCTGTCCAGATCCCTCTTCAGAGCTCTCCTGCCTTCCAGCTTATCGATACTCCCCCCCAACTTGGTGTCAACTGTGAATTTGCTGATGATGGACTCAATCCCCTCATCCAGATCATCAATAAAGATGTTAAACAGGACTGGTCCCAGCACTGACCCCTGGAGAACACCACAAGTGACCAGTCCCCAGCTGGATGCAGCCCCGTTCACCAGCAGTCTCTGGACCCGGCCCTCCAGCCAGTTCTTAACCCAGCACAGAGTGCACCTGTCCAAGCCATGGGCTGCCAGCTTTTTCAGGAGTATATTATGGGAGACAGTGTCAAAGGCTTTGCTGAAGTCCGGGTAGGCACATCCAGAGCCTTCCCCTCATCCACCAGGTGGGTCACCTGCTCATAAAACGAGATCAGGTTTGTCAGACAGGACCTGCCCTTCCTAAACCCATGCTGGCTGGGTCTGATCCTTTGTCCATCCTGTAGCTGTGGTGTGATTGCACTTAGAATGATCTGCTCTATGGACTTAAGTGCTGTTTAAGGCAATGTAGAAAGGGACCATGGTCATATTCAACAGAATTCTTCAGTAACGTGGGAAAATTTGAATTTGTGAATGATGCCAGTTTATCTCTGTGGAAATTATGTGTGTAAAAAGCTCTCTCAAGACAATCAGCATAGCTTAGTGGGAACTGTAAAGTGAGGTATGTGTGTGACTGAGTCTGGTTTCTGATTCTTGGGACAAAACCACCAAAAACTGAATCCTATATGTCAATTTACTACATACTCTCTGGAAAGAGACTTTCTAACTTGGATAACAGTTGTGACTGTATAACTAGTGAACATAGTAGAGAATTTCCTCCCCAAAAACACCTGCAAGTTGCTGATAAACTTGTCTGCACTGTGAAGAGAGAATAAAAAACAAACAAACAAACAAACAAACAAACAAAACAGTGGCGAAAGCCAGGATGTAGCAGCTCATCCACCTCACAGATAGATCACTGAAACGACTGGATTTGGGAATTTTGTCAAACTACACTGGCTGCAGTAATTCCACCTCCAGAGATATTTTGTTCAGTTTTCCCAAGTTAGTTTTTATTGTATTTCTTCAGTGACATTCTGTCTATTTTTAAACCTTTTAACTCACAGCTTACAAGTGGAAAGATATTACTCACCAAAAACATCTGCAAAAAGTAATCTGATTGGTCAGGGTCCTACAGAGTCTAGAGCCAATATCAATTTTCTATTATATAATCTTCGAAATTAAGAACTGTTCTTTTTACAGTCATATGGTGCCTGGAAGAAATTTTACATATGTAAAATAGTATCAAAAGTACAGAAAACAGCATGCTTGAATGCATAAGAGCTGATGATTGATGGTCACATTTGGTTAAGAGAAATTTTTCCTTTGTAATTACATTTCACATTTTTCTTTCATCACTGACCTTTCTACAAGCTTCCTAGTCCTTTTCAAGGCATCATTAATAAAAGCAGAAGTCTTCCAAGTTGGGTCTTTTTGATGCCATTTCTGGAAAGTAGCCTAAGGAGAAAGTTAACATTTTCCTACATCACGGACTTCACAAGAGTTGTCCCATTGCAGGAGAGTGAAGTGACCCAACCTTAATAAACAAGTAGCACATTTAAGCAACAAACCTGTACTGTCAAACTCTACCTTTGCAGAGCAAAAAAGATGTTTTCATTCTATGCACAACTCTACTGTGTGTGCTCAACTGTTTTGTGCTTTTATGAGTTGCTAAGACATGTGCAGAGTCCTCCTTACCTGAAATGGGATAGTTGGAGCACTCTAAACAGAAAAAGCCTCATTAGGGAGACAGATGTTATTTGGGAAATTTGTTTGGGAAATGAATGCAAAGAAACATACCTTCAAAAATAGTCATATATTAACAGAGGCACATTTGAGTAACTACAGATTGTGGCAGGTTCTGCTATTGAATCCATTCAGTTTCTGATTATGCCTCCTTTAATTACATACTGTATTTTCCAGTTCATTGCCACATTACATAACATATTTTTAGTGGAGAAAATGTGGATATTTTCCAACAAATCACAACACGCTTTCTTGTAAGTCATCCATTATTTATAATAAAGTCCCTGATAATTTAGATCCAACATGTCCAAACACCAAGAAATAGTGCCAGGATATTATCTGGTCAGTAACAAATATAAATGTGCTGAACAATGCATTCACCACTATGTTAATATTAAAATTTGTTTCCCCAGAGGGGAGTGCTGGTCCATAAGAGGGAATTAATATCTATTCTTTATAAAAAGTTTCACTAGCCTTTTTTTCTTCCATTTGAGCTGTTCCCCAGAAACATACTTTGCTTTGCAATAACTTGAAATACATCAAAATAAAGGTGATTGGAAAATGGTTGATAGGACATTATTTTGTTTTTCCAAAAGAAAATGCTGATTCCACAAAACTGAAACATTTTACAAGAAGAAAACTGATTTAAAAATAATCATAAAGGGGTTTCAGAAAGAGGCTTCATGGTATGGAATGGTTCTCTCAATGGTTGACTCAAAGAACAGCCTACTCAGGGTCAGATATTTCATGAGACCACAAGTTTAAGCATCTCTATAACCTCATTTTCACTAGAGACTAATAATTAGTTACCTAACTTCTGAGGTGACAGTCTTTAGTAGTAAGTGTGAAAGACAGTTTGGATTGGTGAATGTGCAATCTCTATAAGAAGTAAAACTGTTTCCACAGCATATGTTTCCTCAACCTAGTTTAAGGATACTGCTGGAGAAAATGCAGACTAAATCCCTTCTTTGGGAGGAATTTGAATTTTGATCTTACTCTGGAGTATTTTGGATAGTGTTGTACTCAGCATTCTTGGCCCTTTGTTATTCTGGACTCCTCTTTTTTTGTTTTGCTTTGCACAATGCTGGGTTTTCAGAATGTCTTTTTTTTTTATTATTTAAGCTTTGACTAGAAGAAATTAAAAAATCCAGCACTTTTTCTGAGTGGAATTCAAAAAGAACTCACTTCTTTTATATGAAAAGAAGCTTTTTCTAGTAATTATGCTTGATTCTGCATCTGAGGTGCTTCTATTTGCTCTGTACTTTCGCTACTTCTATATCTTTTTAGCTCTCTTGCTTTTTTAACAGAAGTGTGAGCAAAATAACACCCCTCATCAGCATTGGTGATAGCTACCAAGATGAAACTCCTGTGTCAGTACTAAATTTACCATTTCTAACTCACACATGCTTGAGACTTCTAAAAATTAGGAGATTTTGAGAAATGTAGGTAGCTTGGTCATCACCATTTTAACCTTTTTTTTAGATCAGATTGTAGCTTTATTTCCAAAATTAATTTTCATTTAAAAATCATTCAACTGGGTATTCTATATCCAAAAATTCAAATTACTAACAATTTTTATAAGGCTCTTTAGGAAAAAAATATTTGTTTTGTAGGGGCTTAGGGTAGATCTTTTGAAAAGTCATTATAAAAAGTAGCTTGTCTTACCTATTAATGTACTTGCTCTATAGCTTACAGATGCATGCAATGAGTCACTAATCTGATACATTCAGGAGTATAAATATAAATTATAGAATATATAATTCATTAGGGTTTTTTTACGGAAACACAATGTGCAAGTGTATTACACTTTTTTCTTCTTATCTCCTTTAAAAGGCTTAGGACAGACTAGTAATTCTGTTTCTGGATTCACATACAAAAAGAGGAAGATGTTGGATTTAGCACAGTAGTTGTCAGGCTTCATCTCTGAAGTCTATAAAACTAAAGAAATTCTGTGCTAGTAATTCTATGGCTTTACTTAGTTTTGTTTTCTCATTAGAATGGAAGGCAGTTCCAGATCTTTAATGATGCATCCAAGGAAAGGGAGAAAGTGTGAATGTGGCACACTTTATAAGAGATTGGCAAAATAAATGAACTCTTTTATTTTCCTTTGGCCACTATCCCACACAGTAATTTCTGTTAAATTTAGTTAGGGTTACTGACATGGTAATTTGCATCATTACCCATGATGACTTCTGCTCTTTATAAAGCATTTCCTTTTGAAATTGCCATAACTTATATAAGCATATCACTTTGTCCCTGTGGCTGAAGTATTAGCTTCACTGTGTAATTCCTGCAATTACTATGCCACTCATATCTAGTTGAATATAGAATCGTTTTCAGGGCTCTTTTTAAAGTATGCCATTGAATGTATTAGTTTTGATGATATCTCAAGACTGCTTATCTATAAAGACTTATAAATTGGTAACTTAAACTAATGCTTCTTCATTCTGTGCTGCATATCTTCAATGTCCAGCTAATTCTCATGGGTGAAAGCAAAGCAATCAAAGCAGAGACACTTGAGGAAGACAAAGAAGCTGAGACAATACTGTTTTTTCTGAATGTTTGACCTACAGAAGAAACTCTGACCCTCCGCATGCATTTACAAAGAAACATGATTTAGAAGAGGGTCTACTAGGAAAGGGAATCAAAAAGTCATATCAAAAAACTCTTAGGTTTTCCACTAGCTAGATGGAGTTACAATTTCCACAGCTCAGATGTTTTGTCTCCAAAATAGCAAAGAAATGTTGCAAATGTGCTGATGAAAATACCTAATCTCTGAATTTGAAAGCTCCATTATCTGGTATGAACATTTGGGAAGGCTAAGTTATTTACAGTTTACCAAGTAACTCCAGACAATGTGCTTATTGGTGATATTCCGCATTGCAAATATTAACTCAGTGTATTGGAACCTAATCTGAAACTTTTTCTTTGGATGGACTTTTTTTTTTTTTTTAATTTTTTTCCAGTTTAAATGAATGCACAATTCTGCATTGATCTAACATAGTAAAAAGTAAACAAATCAAAATATATTTATAATATTAGCATTGAACAAATTGTACAAAGAAAAAGAAAAAAAATTTCTTGTCTATAGATTCAGATTCAGGTAATACTGTGATACCAGGGAGCTGGATGGATAGACAACCAGGTTATAACTACCTCTTTCTCAAAATAACATTTAAGTGAATTTGAGAAAAACATTGGCTGTTAGGAAGGCAAAATTAAAATAGTTTAATTTGAACATAATTAAATTCTCTCAAAGCATGCTTATACCTTTAACAGAAACAGGCCTTCAATAATGACTGAATTCGGCTGCTAGAGCTGCTATTTCTTTTTAGTGATTTAATTTCTATTGTGTGTAATGAGCAGTCTAGCTTCTCTGTCACCCTGCCATTTCCACACAGACAGGCCAGTTCTAAATCACATCACCTCTTGAGAAGAACTGAGCAAAGCAGGGAGACAACTGCTTTGGAAGAATTGATTTGCAAATGGGGAAAGTGGACAGGCAGAATTGATTCATGCAACTCTTCTCTCTTGCTGTACCTGACTGCTCTGCTTCATAAACTTGCAAAGGGAAAGTTGAACAGCATCTGTCTAACTCACTTCAGAATGGTAGCAGATGCAACATGATCCACGTGTCAGATAAACTGGAATGCCTCTTTGTTGCATCTACAGTAGTTTAACGTCTCCTAGACTTACATGTCATTGTGCATGAGTAGTAGCACTGGGCTTTCCTGCCATCAGGAAATCTAAACTGCTTTGTACACAGGTACTTAACACCGAGTCATTGTCCCAAGTATTTTCTATCTGGCATTGGAAGTTCACAGATTTTCAGATTTTTCTAAATTTTGAAATGCGGTAATTATTTTGTCACTGGCTAAAGCCAGAAGGTTTGTTTTTGAGTCAGTGTTTTCCTTATTTCAAAGGTCCTAAGCTGCAGATGTTCTAGAATTGGGCACTTTTTGCTCTCAGGACCCTTTAGACATTTTTTCATCAGTAGGTCTAACAAGTAGCATTGGGACTATTTAACATCTATGGGATCACTCAAGGGTTAAAATAAATGGTTGGGCTGTAGTTGTAACTTAAAATTGTGTCAGAGGGTGATACCTGCAAAGTATTTATGAGAGGAAGCAATATGTTACCTTAGCTTTACTTTCTGCAGAAGAAATATAAAAGGGATAAAGGAGTCAATTCTATTAGTACTCATTAGTTGCTGTTCCTTGTGAGTGTTTTGTCTTTCTCAAAAGTCTACCCACAAAGGGATAGATTTGGAGCTTAAATGTTGTGCCTTCAATCCAAAGCAAACCCTTTCACTCAAGAAGAGCATGGATTTCCATCAGGAGATTCCAAAGAAAACAACTGATATGAACTTTTTTTGGCAGAGTAGTTAACGTAAAACGTATGTTTCTGAAGGTAACAAAATCGAGAACATGAAGGGATGTCCAATTTAGCTGAATAACAAAAATTAATTGCGGAGCAACTAAAAATAAGTTTTAACATTTTTTCTTATTGATCTCTAGACTCCTAAACATGCTTGGAAACAAAATAATATGAAAATATTTATAAATAATTTGCATTATCTCAATCTCAGGATAATTTGACATTTCATTTTTAATGTTGGTTTTCCTAATTTAGCTTTTTGCTTGAAATGCAACAAGTATATCTTGCACAAGGTTGCTGTATTGGCTGTTGGCATGAAAGGAAAGTTTCTTTTCCTTTTGTTTTGAAACTTGTCCTAGAAAACAGAATGTTTCAGGTTTTGGGGTTTTTTCCTTCTTCAGTGATTTTACTGTTTCAGAATTTATTTTTTTATTTTATTGTGTTATTTTCTTTTCTTTTTTTTTTTTTTTATTTAAAGAGTTTGTGCCTAATAAGTGGATTTGAGCAAAACATTTAATTTTATGACCTCTTAGGTTTTCTTTCAACACATGATTTTTAATAATTCTGTAACATTGAATTTGAATCTTGATCCTTTAAAAAGTACAGATAAAATGACTGAATATGTAAAAACAGTGTGCTCATGGCAACAGAGATAATTAAAATTTCTAGATTCAGTCCTACTTAGCAAAACACCAAACTACGTGCTGCAAAAAATATCAAACTAAATGTACCTAAGAATAGGAAAAATCTTATTGAAAATATATCACATATTTCTCTCACACATTGCTCCTTCTTCCTCAGTATGTAGCAAAATTCAATACAGCTGCTTTTGACAGTAACCTTTAAGATGGTGATCCTTTGGAGGAATTAACTTTGAAAAAATAATTTCATTCTTCACATATCTTGGCTTCTAGCATTTGTCATCATTTACTGAAGTATTTGAAATCTTACTGGAGGATGGGGACCATAGGAGGCTGAATGAATGCTAAATTTGCTCTGAGTCTGTGCTTATCCCATCATATACAGACCTGTAGATCTTCTTTAGTCTCCATAGCTACATTCTACATTTATCCATTAGTATGGGAACAACTCAATTATTGCCTCCATAGGGATCAGAGTATAACCCTCCTTTCTACAATTTAATAGCTACCATACATCATCAAGATCTAATTCCCAGGCTGAGTAGGATGTAAATGGCAGTAGCCCTCAGATCCATTTTTTAAAAACTTGAAATTTTTGTGACTTAATACTCTTTCTCAAGTCCAGTTGTATTGTGCATCCTGCATTTTTTCCTATAATTCACACCTTGCAGATTAACACTGTTGACTCTTTTGCAGTTACTTTATTTGATTTTTTGATACACCATTAACATAAAAAGGAAATAATTTGCTAGCTAGAATTTGTTTGAATTGTCAGAGGTTTATTATCCCAGAAAAGTAATAATTTGAGATTTAGAATGTTCTGTGTTTTGTGCTCTCATTGGTCTTCAACAGGATTATATGATCTGCTTATTTCAGAGAAGGCAGCTGGCAATTCACTGAAGTTCAAGATAAGTAATGTTCTTACTTACTCCTTTTTATCTGGACTCTAGAATTCACTCTTCCTTCTTAGTTTGAGGAGAACTAGAGTTCTATTTTAACTAGATATAGTTCACTGCATGGAGTAAGATGGAAACAAATGGCAAGAAAACAATTATACAGAAAATTTTCTGAAAACTATACGTATAATGCACTAACCATGAATCAATGAGCTCACACTCAGGCAATATAAAATAGAAAAGGAAAGAAAACCAACCCACTCAGACTGTACGCAGCCATATTGCACATGGAGAGTATTAAATACTCCTACTGGTTTATTGCTTTTGTCACTCAACATTATTAAAGAGTTTATCTAAAATACTCACTTTGGGTCTATGAATTTAAAACAAACAAACAAACACAAAACAACAAAATATAAAACCACCAAAAACCCCAAATCAAAACCGAAACCAAACACAAACAAACAAACAAACAAACACAAAAAAAAACTCAGCAGGAGCTTTTCCTTCTCATTACCAAAGGAATCATGCCCAAAGACATAGGACAAAAAAGTGAACAAATTGGATAAGGAAAAGAAAAAACTGAATTAAGATATGACAGAAGTTTTAAAAAGTTAAAATTTGCTCTAAAAGTAAGTATAATTTTTCTTGTTCACTATGGATAGAGTATCAGGGAAGAGGCTAAGAAAATCTCTGTTATTGGAGGCTTTTAATAAAAAAATAACTACCTAGAACAGCTTAAACTAGCTACCAGCTGGTATTCCCAAGGTCCAGAACTGAGGTTTCATTGTGAACTTTGGAAATGAACACAGATTCTGACTTCTCCATCAAATGCCTTTGGCTAGTCATCAACAATAAAGGTCAGATTTTTTATTTCCCATACAGTTTTTGGCTTTTATTTTTAATTTCTGCTTCTGCACTGGAAAGTTGGTCTTGGAGTAGAATCATAAATGCTAATAAACTCCTGGCAAAGTAGATTTCTCTGTACTTACAAGTGATTCTCATATAATATCAAACTTGATCAGAATGAAAGGCATTCGAAAGCTTAAAAATAAGCTCATCCATCAGTAGGTTTTGATAAGCCCTAGATAAACATGTGACTTAACTGCTCAGATTCAGTTTTTGAAGTTTACTTATCTTCAGTGATTACGGTGATTTTTTTTTATTTCTATTTTATTCTGATTGTGGTTAAAATTCCTTAGACAGTCCTTAGGCACATTAGAAGAGAAATAGAGAGTATTATGTGAATAAAATTAGTTTTAGTATTAATTGTATGAAGTTCTTTTTGTTTGTTTTTTGGATTGTTTGTTTGTTTGTTTTTTCCCCGGGTTTAAAAAGTCTTCTGCTAATAATCATAACCACATCAAGTACAGTTCCTTTCCTGGTAAATAATATTCTGAAGGTAGCAAAAGAAAAATACAGAAAAACACAGAAATGTCAAAAATAGGAAAAGGCGGTTGTTTAAGATCCACTTGAAAACAAAAGGTAGGACCATGAAAGCCACCTAGTAACTCCAGGCTAGTTGAGCTGCTTCAAATCCTACCAGTTACATTTCCTAGGAGGAATATGAGCAACGGTCACTTAAACAAATAGAAATCAACCAACCAAACAAACAAATATTATGGCTATCTTCAAATTCCCCTTTATGTAAGCTCATTACCTGTGACATGCATGACTCCAGTTTGTCCTACCACAACATTCAGAGATTGCCATCTAGCAGTATAATTTTTATGACTCCATCTCACTCTCATTTCCTTCCTTCTGAAAATTCACAGCTCTTCTTCCATCTTCTGATGGGCATCTTCACACAAAAGAACAGAGGGAAACAAACCTTGGAAAACATGATAAGAGGAAGCATACAGAAGACTTCTAGCCATTTACTGGTCAGTTGTTGAGACCTGAAGAACTGAAGTCTGCAGAGCATCAAGATGGTTACAGTTCAGATCTGGATGTCCTCTCTACTTTTTCTCAACAGGCCAAAATAAGAAGGCAATGGTGAACTCTAACTGTGGGAAAATTCTGTGTGTTTATTTGACTATGTGGAACAAATCACTTCCACTCACTGTGACTACCTGCCCATACTTCCTTTGCATACTGCCAGTCTGGTTGTACTGAATATGCACAGTGTGTCATGTTGTGTGGCAGAAGGTGGCAGCATATGGGCATCCTGTAACACAGAAATAATTAAATGTCTGGCAAAGCTGAGTATCATCGTTCCAGGCATTCATCAAAAACTACTAAGTGCATCCTTTGCTACTTCACAATATTTTCCCATTATTTTTTGTATTTTTCACTTCTTTGACTCAGAAGTTTATAGGGAACCCCATCCACTCATGACTACAGAACTCAAGCACTGCCACAAGATAATGAGTAATAACAGATGTCCTTCCCAGGACATCCTCTCCAGATTAGGATACAATGTTATTTGTCTCAAAATCTTTGCATGACTATCAAATTGTATATTATAAGTAGGGAAGCAAAAGTGGGAAAGTGTTATGATGTTAGCCAGCAGCATGATTTAGAGTCTTGTCTCCAGTTCTTTAGCTCAATATACTATGTGGAATTTGCTTTCAGTACATAATGTTCTGTTCCTCATTAGAGGAAGTGCCTATATGCCCACTTATCTCATATTTCAGACTCTGAATTCTACTTTAACATTCATTGCTTTGACTTTTCCACTTGGTTTGATTAGTTACATAAGTTTCTCACTCAAAGGGTCACAAAATTAGTCCTGATGATAGGTACAAATTAAGTTGCAAATTCTGTAACACTGGGCTTGCTACATATTGATGTTTCATGGAACATAATATTTTTTCTCCTTTGTGTTACTTAAATTCGAATTATAACACATTCTCAGAAAAATAATTTGCAGGCAGTTTGATATCAGATCCATTTTAATAGAAAACAATTACATTAATTGTTTTGAATTCTTAAAAAATAAATACCCCCAAGAAACATAAGTGGCAGATTACCTTTATTCTCCGCTGTCATCTAAGATTTTTGTGGGCAGAAATCCTTCTCTACATTCACAGCTTTATCCACAGTTTCCATTCTTAGTGTCCTTTAATTATGTCTAAGGCTTTTCACTACAGGAAAGGTCTTTGACTTGGTATGTTGCTGTTAAATGTGTAATGAGTATCTAGTGCTTGGAAATTTTGTTTTGTAAATACTTAGTAATTAAAATATATTACTAATGCTCTTGCCAAATGGGTTCCAAGATATACCCTAAAGGTGTTGCTAAGAGTGATGTGAGTTATCACAGTACACCTATAGCACAGTATACAAATTGAGGATTGAAGAATCATAGAACAAGTGCATGCATAGGTGCAAGACAACAGAAAAAGCTGGAAATGCAAACTATAGGAAGTCAAGCATGAAATCATAGCCTCAGTGAAGAAAATTGCAAATTACAATTAATTTCAGGGGGGACTAGGCTTTTACTCTAAGCACAGATGGAAAAAAAGAATTCTTTCCAGCTCCCCAAAGTCATTTGTGTAGGTGGTGCCATTTGTGCATAGTGCCAACTAATTTTTCCTTATTAAAACTAATGATCCATAATTGCTTTTGGAATGGCAGACCATAAAAAAGATTATAATGTGCAAATCTGAAAATGACTGGTTCAGTGTGGTGTCAAAATTTCACAGATAATATGTATATGGACCCTCTAAGACAGTCCAGAAATATCCTTATTATTAAAGATGTATTTTTGTAGTTATGCATGTTTAAGTATGTTAATGTCCCAAGAAAATACTTATAACTGTGTCTATGCAACAGGATTTGAGAACAATTTTATCCTTTAGGAGCTACATATGGGCTTTTGAAATATTCCAATTCCCTGACAAAGTGACATTACAGCATGTCCTATTCTCTGTATACTGCATGATGGAGACCAGGCATATGGGTCAGGAAAGAGCTAGGTCCTAGTCTGGGTTATCGAGGCATTTTAAATCTACATTATGACCACTCAGACCAAAATTACAGGCAATATGATAAAATGTTCTCTGGGATACATTTGTGATTTTCATGTTCTTTAAAATTCTTTTTCCAAGACAGATATTCCAGAATTTTTGTAGTGTTTCAGAGATATATCAAAGGTGGTGAAAACTATAAAAAACAAATTACATACAAAACAGGAATATTTCCTTTTTCTAAAAAATTCTAGTGTATTTCGATGCCAGGAGTCCTATTTTCAACAGAGGAGTTATTCCCTGGTTTAGTTTTCACCGTTACTGTCTTATTAGACATTGTTTGAATCTATAAGTAATAATAATAATGACATTATTAATTTTTAGTAGTAGTTGTAGTAGTAGTAGTAGTAATAGCAGTAGTAGTAGTAGTAGTAGTAGTAGTAGTAATATCAATCCTAATCTTCCAGTCTATTTAAATAAGTTTGACCAGGGCCTATAGACAGTCTAGGGAGAAAAAATATGCAACTTTTATCTCCTTTAATAATACCACTTTCATACATTAAATATATATTTGTTGTTGGAATTATTTAATCAAAATGCACAAACATAATTTTCCTGTGAGAAAAGTCCCATAGAGCACTAAACTGTTCAATCACCTTTGTTCTCAGTTTCACAATTGTTCTGAATTCAGGACACAGAAAGCAAGCATTTGTTACATTTTAATGGATAATTGCTACCAAATAATTTATGGCTGCAAAATGCTACACATAGCAGAGAGAGACTACAGCTACTCACGACCTAGTAAATTAAAATTAAACCTTCTGTGTGCTGAGTATGTTGCATAAGATTAATTGGATAATATTAGGCTGTGTCCATTATAAAGAACAAATGCAAGGAGAAGAGACATAAACTTTGCGTATATATCAATGTAACCTCAACTCAGCAGTTGCTGATTATTTATTGGGTATATAAACAGATGCACTTAATCCTGTTGTGGCAGCTATTCAGGATGACAAAGAGAAAAAAGAAAATTTCCAGCATGCATAACTGAGAATAAGATAAAAAATAGATCTTATGAAATGATGATTATCTTTGGCTCCTTCTGAATTCAGTGACTACTCAGCACTAGACAAGCAAGAATTTGGGCACAAAAAAATTATTCCCTCAATTTCCCTGCCCTTTTTGCTATAAAATGTGTTGGACTATAATGACTCGAAATGTGAAATTACATCAACTTATTTAATTAAAACAAAATTAAAAAAAAATTCCCTTTTTTTTTAGGTCCAGATTCTTATTTCAGACTTGCTTATAAATTGTGCTTTCTATCTACCGTACAATGAAAATTATTGTTTGTAAGCAATTTGGCAAAATTTATATTTTTGCAAAGAATACTTGTAGATGGTCAATGTGAATTTGTTTCTGGCTACTAAGATATTTATAATTTGATGTCACCATGAATTTGAATGCACTTAGGTGCACCATAAGCCTCCTTTCAAAAGGGATAAAGTCAGTCTTTGAAAATAAAAGACTGACAGGAACAAAATTTAACTACTAAATTCTTCTGTCAATTACACTCTTTTATAATATTGTCCTGAGAGGTAATATTAGTATAATTATAGCTGAAGATAGTCTCTATAGGACTTAGCCCAAACCTTAAAAGTTCAGTTCAAGCCACTCAAAAATTTTTTGTTGCCTTCGGTAGTGACTGATTTAGTCTTGCATAAACATCTGCTACATCATACCTTGCTGTAAGCCTGCCCCAGTACAAGCCAGTGGCACATTCACTACTATCCCACCTCTGCACATTGACTTTGAGGAAATTATTTTAAACATTATAAATGTCTTAAGCAACCTCCTTAAGACAAAGGAGTATTCCCATGGACAAGATTCTCCCCATAAATACACATGGCCATAAATTTGGAGCAAATTCTAATAGTGATTTAGTGGATTTATCCCAGTTTATCTTAAATCCAAATGTGCCTCTTGATCCTTGGTGTCAGGGTTCAACTGAATTAGAAAATACTGAGGAGTGAAACATTCCATTAGAGATATGTGGAATATTAGCAAGTGGAATATGATTAATAAATGCAAGCCTTTGGTAATTATTATTCCACAACAGCAACATTCAGTGTCTAAAATGTGAACATGAAATATATGTTGGAGAGATACTTTGTTCAGCTAGGAGGGCCAGAATTTAAGGAATATGATTTTAAAAATAAAAAGTATTGTTTTCTGAACAAATGCTGAGGAAAAAAATGTCTCTAAAATCTTCTATGAGGTAAAAAAATTAATATATGTTCTGTTTCTGACAGATGAGAATTTGTTATACTATGACCGATTGAATTACAGATGAAAAAGAAGAGATATTTTAGCCATTATTGATTACTTTATTTGAGGAAGTAGGTTTCTTCCATTTTGGTGAGAAAGACCAAGTGTTTTCTCTTGACATGAGTTATGCCTTTAAAAACAATATAAACTCTTAGATTTCTTACAGCTGCGGTCAGTCTACATTTTAACATGATAACTGAATTGTCTTGTGTAACAACCACCAATCATACGTTGCTAAGTAACCATTCACTTATGAACAGGCTTCTTTTAATTAATACATTAACAATCCACTACACGCTCTGCAAATTCTCTAATTGCTTGGCATGATTTCATTCCTTTTCCCACAAGTTTTACATGACAATTATTTTCATCTTGTTTGGAAGTCCTGAGTTGCCTCACTGGAAATGGTCTTCAAAGACATCTTAGAATAAATAAGAGAAAGAGGCTAAGCACAGTTATTATTGAAATATTGTTCATTAATCCTTCCTGGGGGACTCCAGTATATGGAATTTTTTACATATATATATGTATATGGCATTAGTTATTATTTATTTGCATTGTATACAAACCATCATTTGAAATATCTGAACTTTCAGAGAAAAATATGGTTGATTTATGCATTATATAGAATGTTCTTTTAAATTAATTAGTCCTAACAATGTACAGGTGATAATCCTGGAAACTCTGCCTATCACAGGAGAAAGTGTATTGCTTTCCCTTTCCTGATAATTCAAGGTTTCACTGGACTTTTAAAAGTGTTGTTTAAACAAAGCAAATTTTAATTTGGGGTAATTGTATTCTGCTTCCAGAGATTTTTGGTTTGGTTTGGTTTTTTTTTTGCACTGGTTAGATACAAATTGTGAGAAAAAATACTGTGCAGTTGACAAAATATGCCACACTGAATACTAAAACCAAACAACTATTCAAGTTTTTTACAATCACATCCTTACTTTCCCCTCTTCTTTCTACTTTCTCATCTTCTTGAGGATGTATTCTTCAATTATCTAATTGAGAGTAAGATGTGTTCAAGGTTTTGGTCAAAGAAATGTCAGGAGTACGTACCCAGAGCTTGAGGGCAGAATCAGGCTGAGCTGAGTTTAGGTTAGCATGGATTGATTCCTACAGTATATTGAAGGATAGGGGATACATACTGATAAGAAAACCACCTCAGGAAAAGACATGAATTCTAACCCATAGTAATTATTAGAACAGTAATAATGGTCACAGATCAGGAAAAAAAAAAAAATGAAGCAACAGCTTACCCCAGTTATAAAGGAAACTCAATTCTTGAACTAACTCAAAGCTTCTGATCAAAATTTCTTGATTTATCAGCAGTTGTTGCATCCCTCCCCCAAGCTTTAGCTTTTCCTTCTTTGCTCTATTTTACTGTTTATCTCTGTTGTCCTCAAAAGTCTTGGTGCTATCTGGAAAATGGAGGCACCTCTTAAACACTGTTTTTCTGCAGAAATCCACACACAATTCTGCGTGTGTTAGAAAACTGCATAAAGGTTTAGAAGGCAATGAAAACCACTGGTTTACTTTCCAAAGTCAGCCTAGACAGTGCGGTTTCTTCAGTTGCTGACATCTCATCTTCATTCACTTAGAACTTGAAGGAGGCAAAATCTGTAACATTATGAAATTAAAAAACATGAAATAAACCTGAAATCTACTTCAAAATAATCACTGCTATCAGCTCCAGTGGGAATGGAGCTGATTCTTTGAATCCCATTATACCAGGGAGTGTGAAAAGAAGTTAAATCTCCATTCTGATTGCTTTGCTCTGTCAAGTCTATTCAACATTTCATTAATTTTAATTACTACCTTTGTAAATAGTTTATGATGTTCTAGCCATGAGCTGAGCTCCTTTGCTTAATCAACAGGTTGCCAGTATGACACTCATTTCTTTTCCCTATGACATAATGAAGAAAATAAACTATTCAATTAGTCTATCAATTCCACTTTAACAGTCACAATTTAATTACTTGAATTTACAAGGTCTTCAGAGTCTTTCATTTCAATTTTTTTTCTTAGCTGTGTCTAACAAACATTACAACAGTTTGGCCAATCTTCAGAAACAAAAGGTGTAATATTGTGTGACAATGTCCAGTGTTGCTGTGTCCAATGTCAAGCTGTTGCTGTGCATGCAGATGAATCTAAATGCAACAGAAATCCAAGGAATTTCTTATGGGACACCACATCTATCAACTTCACCACAAGCGTTTAACAGTTACTAGTCATTTTCTAACACTTAATTTGGCAAAATATTTCCATTCCTATAGCAACAGCTGTCCCAAAATTCAGATTCATAATAGTAAAAGAAATTACCTAATTGCACTGAATGGGGTGGGAGTTTCTGTTTTTATATTGTTGTTAAAAACACATACACAAAAAACCTCATATCTCACAAAATTTTTAGGAAGCTACTTTCAGCTAATTCTCATTAGATGTACGTCTTGCTTTTGTATTTCTGGTTTTCTGTAGGGTAAACCTGTAAATAAATAGAGAGCCAATGGAAACATGAAAGAGTGAAGTTAACTTCCTCTGGCAAAACCAGTTAGTGTTGCCTAATAAAGGCAGGAGCCTAAATGGTAGATGAAAAGTGCTATGCATTCCTAAGGAATGGTGAATAATTTTACTGTTCATGCTGGGATAAAAAATAGGTTAATCGAAGTGGAAGGATATCTTTAAATATCTTTAAATATCATCTTTAAATATCTCAAAAATCTTTAAATTTTATAGAAGAAAATATTTATGAGCCAGACTTAAATTTGTATTCTGTGTTTCAGAAGGAGATTTGTCCTGCTTTAGGTTGTAATGAAGCATAGCTTTAGGGATTTTAACCCCTGCTGATGTTTTTGGTTGTGCTCTGTTTGAAAATAAAAGTAACATTTCAGTGAAATCCACTTCAAGTTCTTGTGTACTACCATATTCTTCCAGATTCTCTTGGGGTACAGGAGGTTGGCAGAGCACTGAGCAGGATTGGAAAACAAGCACTACAAAAGAAAAATACCATAAAAAAAATCCCACTTTAGTCCCAAAATGTGTCATTAATATATGAACTGACATATGGCAAGGATAGAAAAAATTCAAGGTCATTCAACAGCTGAAGTTAAATAAATGTCAAATAGTCTCTCCTTACAGCTCATGTCCCTGAGTGGACTTGCTTTCAGAAATGTTTTAAGCTTAACAGGCTATGAAAGTGAGGAGAAATGTTTTCCTGGTTTATATTCTTTATTCTCATCTTAATTAAAATGATTCTATTCATGTCATTATTCCAACAGACAGTGATGTTATCTGATGCATGTGGTTGCTTGTGGGAAGTAAGGTGTTGGTCTAAAATGTATTTCTGTACTTCACTGTGAACTAACTCATTTGCTAATAAAACCTGAAAACAAAAAATATAAAGGGAGATAATAGAGGAAATGCAAAAATAGGTAACCTAATCAATGAATAAGGTATATATTTTCTTCTTGGCTAGACTAAAACAACTCTGAACTCTGCTGTTCATCTAGGTCTCAGTCCACTTCATGTGTATCTCCTGTTTACACACGAGATTTGACAGTTCCTTGTTCATCCATGCAGGTCTCCTGTCCCTTTGTTCCATTTCTTGCCCACAGAAATTCAGTCTTCTTGAGTCTGATTCAAGTCATTCTTGAATATTAACCAGCTCACTTGGACCCCCCTTCCCCTCCAGGGCATGTTCCCACAGGATTCTGTCAAGCAGGTCCCTAAAGAGAGCAAATATAGCTCTCCTGAAATCCGGGCTGCAAACTTATTCATCACCCTTCCCTCTCCTCGCAGGACTCTGATCTCCATGATCTTGTGGTCACTGTAGCCAAGGCTGCCCCCAAATTTCATATCTCCAATGGGAGGTTCCTTATTAGCATAGGGTCCAACAGCACGCCTTTCCTTGTTGGGTCCTCCATCACCTTCATCAGAATGTTATCATCAATGCTCAATGAATATTAATCATAGACAAAACCTTGTTCAGTTGTAATCTAAAGAATTACTACAGAATCTAGGTTAATTTGTTGAAATTTTGCAACATGTACTCAAAATTTCAAAGCCAAATATGTTTACTTTCAAAACATTCAGACAATAATTGTTCAATCATTAACTATGAAATTGTATATGAGACCAATTTAGATCAGTTTAATTTAAAAAGGGGAAATAAGTAAAGAAAAAATAATTTGTGAACCAAATTTTGAGAGCTTTTTGAACATTTATATTGGTTTATAAGTTAAAAAGAAATTTCTTTTCATTTCATATTTTTTTATTTACTTATTTTTTTTATTGTCCTTAATTTGCTTCTATCCAGATTTTTTTGTCAGCTGAACTACTGATAAAACTGTGAAAGCAAATTCTGAATCTGATGCCTAGGTTTTCACTGCAGACCTACCCAGTCACAACAGATATATCATGATGACGTTCTCTGAATTAAATTATTTAAAAAAAAATCAAAAAATGATAATTGCCTTATTGTACTGCTTTGGTGAAAGGAATTGCCCTCTTTGATCTGCAGCATAATGAGATTTATTTTCAACATAAAAGTAATCTATAAAAACTGAACAAGGAGATGAGCAACTACATATTTTCATGTCCTCTGAGGAGCAGGGTAGGAATCAGCAATGCAAATTCCATTGGACGAAGGGACAGGCTGAAAGAAAATTAATCCTTGAAGAAAGCAGCTGAACTTTGCATTCTGTCACAGTGCAGTGAAAGACCTTGAACCATGTTTTTGTCTCTTACACTGTTATAAATGTGATAGAAATCCATTGACTGCCACAGACCTGATCGAAATTCCTGTTAGTGAACACTGGGTCAGAATCTAGTCCCTGAACTTAGTCTTTTCTTCTGGCTATATGATAAACAACTTCAACAGCTATACCTGGGTTCTGTATAACAGACTATTAATGCCCTTCACCTGTCTGTACCAAAAGAACCTAATATTGGGAAACAAACTCTTGCAAGACTCTTGAGTCTCATGTTGCCCTTAATCAACCTGTGCAGATCTCTACACAGCATTTTCATTGGCTCTTTACTAAGGCTTTCTATCCAGGTGTCTTTAAGTGTGAACCATTCCAATCCAGTAGTGGAAAGAGGCTCACAGATAAAATGTTTCAGCAGCAGTGTCATTTGACAAAAACATGTCATTTATTCCATCTACCTGTAAAAGACATTTTAGGAAAGAAATACCTGATAGAGCAAACTCTTCTTCCAACACTGGAGAGATTTATTTTCTTAGAAAACAGACAAAACAATTTGTTCTGAATATCAAAATGTGGACGTTTTAGAATATATTTCAAATTTATACAGTTATGACACATTCTTCAGTTTCAAACAGAATTGCATAATGCAGCACTATTTCAGCTAACAATTTCTAAAGGAAAGAATGTTCTTTCTTTTAGATTCAGATGTTCAAATTATCAGTATTTAAACTAATTCATGTGCCCTTCATTGAATCTTTTTTGCATGGCAAATGAAGAAAGTGTTATGTAGCACAGTAAAACTTGAAAATTTTCAGATAGCTCATCACAAGGGCACGATATTCACATAGAAATATCCTGTTTTCTTCCTCTTAAGTATTAGTTTTCAGTGGATCCTCTTGTGCTTTCTAAAAAGCATCAAGTATCCAATTCCCACAGATAGATAATGCTGAGTGTGCAGCACTTGTGCAAATCAGGCTATTCATATGGATTCCTAAAAATAAAATGCTGTATAGTGGAAATGCTTGGCTCTGTTTTTTGGGAGTAGGAAGTAATTTGGTTTTTTTAATATCTGTAAAACAGTGTAAGAATATGTCTTTGACATAGAAATAGATCAAAAGCTTATGAAAAAGGTCACTCACAAGACAAAGTTCATAGAAGTGGGTAAATTTTTAATAATTTTGATGGGGACAGAAGACATGCAACATGTTGCAAATATATCATACTAAAAATCATGAAAAGTTCCATGCTGATATTTTAAGGAAAAAAAAATCCAATATTTTCCAGTTTACACTGTAAATTTTAAAACATCAACATCAAAATTCATTACTTCTACCGAAAGTATTTCAATTATCTTATTTTTAAAATATTTTTGTTTCAATGGAAATGTGAGTGTTCCTCCCCTCCTCTCTCCTCCCCTGCTTTTCCCTCCCTCCCCTCCTCTCCCTTGCTATTCCCTCCCGTCCAGTCCCCTGTCCTCACATTTCCACATTTCCACAGAAAGATGAAAACTGGCTCCCTCCCAGCTCTGATAGGAATCATATAAATTTTAAAACTGAAATAATTTATATATGTAAACACAGCATAGAAAGACTGCAAAACTTGTTCTGTTGACAGCATTTCACAAAAATATATAAGGGATTATTTTTCTAAAAGGACGCAATCTTAGTTTGCTTGTTTAGCATCTGATATTTGATCTGTCATTAACTCTCATTAACATGGACACCTAGTCAAAATTTATTTATTAAGTTGAAAATATCTTGTAAAATCAAACATGTGAATTTATATAGTAACAGTGACATTCAGAACTGAGAAAAGGGGAATGGAGGCAGCCCATAGGAATGCCTTCTCTTGAAAACATATATGTAAAATTAATTTTAGTTCTGGAGCACTTTATTTGAATGCAATACTAATGTAGTCCTATTTTTTTTTTTTAAGTCAGGCTTAAGAACAGCCATTAGTTGGTGGAAGTACTTATAAGACCCATCTAAAGATCTAACTTAATCAAGAGCTTAACACCAGTTCCAATGCATTGCAAGTATTAACTGGAATTATGGATGAATATGACAAAATTCATAGATGGCATTAATTCCGATTTTTAAGGTAATTTTAATTAATGTGTATGTATTACTTAATTTAATGATGATTAGAGTTTACTCTGAAGACTGGTACTATATATTAGCCAACAGATCTTATAGCTAGGATTAGTGGCTGTTACCTGTTAGTATTCTTATACCTAGAATGACCTGCTTTTGGCTGCCACATTATAACCTCTGGCTCTGGCAATCTACCACCCACTTCACTCACTTCATGACGCAGCAGTGTGACGCTTAATGTTATGTTGAAGCCATTATTGTACATCTTGATAAATGCTCCCCTTCTCTGCAGGTCCGTAATGATCCTATTCTAATTATCTTGACTAATATCTAATTAGTCTTGACTACTTAATGAGGTTGCTGTCTCTCAGATTGCTGCCTCCTTTGTTCTAACTTCAAAAGACATGTATCAATGAAAAAGTCAGCCAGAAAAAAAGTGAAGAATAGTTCCTTTATAGCTGATAGTTGAAATACACTGAATATCTGCATTTTGTCCTGGCTCTTGCAGCTGGTTCATACCCAGTGCCAGGCAATTCACTCACTTAAAAATTTACTTCCTTGTGAATGTTCCTATCATAGTGACCATTAAAGATAATAGAAATTTTGCCATGAAGAAATTAAGATAATAAAAATTTGTAGCAATCTTGTGTCTTAAGGGAGACACTTAAAATTAAAAGAACTTCTGAACTCAATAAGACTGTCAAGAAATTTCGTAGACAGTTATGATTTAACCTACTCTGATAGTGGATAACCGTCATTTGTAAATGCCAAAGGTTCACATATGGGTATTGGTGGCTGTAACAGGAAAAGTTGCCTGCATATATGATTTTTGAACTAGATCCTGGTAATCTTTTTAAGAATTTTCTAGCAACAGTAACTCTTGTTTGTACCTTAACAATAAATATCCTCTCTTCTTCTAAATGACGGTATGATTTCATGGTTGCATGCACTTAGGGAAGATGAAAGAACACTGGAGTGAGAAGATGAGATATCTTCAGTAACTACAGTGGCCTTTATCCTTTGCATAGAGGGGAGATGTTATCTTTACAATTTAAGTTTTATGTATTCTTATGGAAACTTTCAGTTTGCCAAAAAATATTTTGTATCTCTCTAGGCTTTACATCAAGTCTCAAAACAGAAATCTATTTTAAAATTACTGTATGAAAATAAATTATATATTAAAAGTTATATATTAAAAGTTATTAGAAACAACTTATTCCTTATAGGAAAGTGTAGTAAAACAGTGTTAAAATCAGCTTCTGTTCATTGTTCACAGGTGAAGGTTTGGGTAATACAACTGAAAATGTGAGCATACTTCTGGTTGGTTTCTTTTTCAGTGCAAATTCTTCATAGAAGACTGCTCAATCACATTTTTGGTAGGCGTGGTATTATTCATTTTAAATTAAATGCTTATGAATTACAACACTATGTTTATGGTATAAATCACAGAACAAGATATTGTGGTTAGCAGGGAAATTCACTTTGGTGAAGATTGCATACAGAAGGTTCTATTGAAGACACATGGTGCAGAATCAGATCATTGGTTTGTATTATACAGTAATTTAATATCAGTTGATAACAGTAGACTTATAAGTATTAACTCATAGCCAGAACGGCAAAACAAAGATACATCCAAAAGAAATGCTGAAAGGATTTCAATTTTAAAAAATAGATATAAATATACCCATAGGCAAATGATCATTTTTCTTTTGAGAATTTGAATATCTTTCTTAGTTAAAATAAATTTGCGTCTGAAACATGAGAAACTGTGCATTCATTCATTCATTCAGAGAGTCATTGTAGCTGAAAATGTTCATGTAATAAAGAATTGGAGTAAAATTCAAAAAGTGAGATCCTCTTTCAATTCTTATTGAATGTAATGGTAGTTCCACAGTCTTCACTGGCATTAGAGTTGTCAGATTTCACACAAGAGTCAGGCAAAAGCATGTCCCCATATCCACATGTGTATTATGCACTTCTTCCAGCTCACATATATCTGCTCACTTTGTGTGATGAGGGTTCTCACAGTACATGTCAAGACTCGTATGCTGTGATGCCCCAGACGTCCCAGCCTGGTACCCCCCACCATGTACCCTTCCTCCCCAGCCCGGGATTCCATTTCAGCTTAGATCTGGCCTCAGCTGTGACAATGGCCAATATGGGGTCACCACTGGTGTCAGATTAAAACCTGAGGCAAGTAGGTGCAAACCTGTAACTGTTAGACTTGATCTATTTCAACAACAACTTAAAAGTGCAGATTGGCAAAAAAAGCTAAAAGAAGACTCAGCAGACTGAAAAAGGAGAAGTAGAAATCATTGGATGTTTTGGCAAATCTGAACACCTGAGAAAAGTAAAAGCAATTAAGAATTAAATGCATGCTGAAAGGAAACCAAGAAATTACATTATTTTTCTGATTAACTATGCCTTTGCTATTCACAGAGATTTTTGTGAAACATTCCAAAAAATGTTCCCAAATTAGGTAAATACTTGCAAAGTCCTTAAAATACTGTAAAATAAGAAACCCTCTGTATTTATCTTTCTCTCATTATTAATACTAGTTACAAAAAGTCACCTCACACCTCTCAGGAGTCAGGGTTTTTTTTTTCCTTATGTGGAATAATTATTGCATCCCATTAGAAATGTATGTCTACTCAGTATGTCAAAATGGACACTTCAAATGTTTTCTAGCTGCCAAGATAAAGATGTCCTAGTAAGTGTGGGCAACTGTCTGGGATTTACTTTGTCAGAGAGCTGCTGTAATAGAAACTCAAGCATAATTGAGACATTTAAGCTGCCCTAGTGCAAGAAATCCTCTCAGTACATCTGTGCTTCCTGGAAACTTAAACACCAGGGACTTCACTATAATTTGCTTAATACCATGTTCCTGTCAGTAATGATGTCTAAGAATTATCCTGTTAATCTTTCCAATGTCAATTTCACAGACAGTGGTCATCACAACTCTATTAAATTTCTGCAGGTAAATTCACTTTGCAGTAAGATCCTACATCACATGGACAAATTAGAGTGAGCAGGAACTGCACCCAGCTAAGAAACTTTTCTGGGGCAGGTGCCAGAGCATCTCTCCTACAGCCGTGTTCCTCTGTCACACACATGTGTGAATGAACTGAAGGGCCTGAGTGATAGTTCTGTACTGTTTCTCAGGTAAAGTTGTGCTGAAACAAGTCATGACACACGACAACAGTTGTCAGACCAGGTTGAGATCAGTGGCCACAGAATCAGCTCTGGTTCTGAAAACTAGATTTAATGAATCCAAGGAGTTCATTGTGGTTGTACCAAAGAGGCAGAACTACCTCCTAGATGTCCAAAGGCTACATTTGTTTTTAACAAAGACTATTCTACCCAAGAAGGAACAAATAAAGTCCTGGTTGCCAGTAGCTAACTTGCTTGTTGGTTTTACTAAAACTCAGCTACAAAACTGTACAGAAATTTCCTGGTTTCATAGAAATAAAAATGTCAAACTCCTTGTTTTCTGGCACATATCATACAGAGAGGTACAAACCTTTCTAGCCATGAGGTGGGATTAGTTATCTGAAGAGTTCAAAAATTATGATAAAAGAATGTTTTCCACATGTCCTTTTTCAGTCTTCAAAACTGAGGATGCTTCACACACTTTTCTCTGTCAAGAGAAATACAAATTATTCTATTCCTAATAAACATTTCTGGACAATTTACTTTACCATCTGTCATTCCCTCAAACTTATCTTCCTCATTTTTACTTGGGGGATCTACTAGTGGTGCAATATATAAACCAGGATTTCACTGGATGTTTCAGAACTCAAGTATTGTTTTCTACCTTTACACATGCATTGGTGTTCTGTGTGTGCTGCAGAACGGGAGCAGTCTTTAACTGTAACACTTAAAAATATGCAATTTAATAACAGCATAAGGCCATTTAAAAACATATTGGCTTCTAATACAGTTTGAAAGGTCCTTTGTTATTTAAACTGTGAAATTTCAGGTAATTTCTCACTTCTTCCCAGCAAAATGAGCAAATATTACTTTCATTTTCTTGGTCAAATTCTAAGTTTTTTCATCAAAATTTCCTCTTCAATATCATTGTATTCAATAATTCCATTAATGTTTGCACTGATTTGTGGCATATTGCTGTGTCCCACTAACTACTGCTATTTTCTGCCCACAGGGGATATATTTCTCATAGAGGGATGAAATCACATTCACACAATCGTTTTACTTTGTCAGATAAAATTGTTTGGCTGTGAAGTTTTCTGTGTATATGTACCACCAGTTGTCTTAAAAGACCATTTTAAAACGATCAGAGTTTTTTAAAAATTAGTCTACCCTTTAAAAATACTATAAATTATTGTGTGTGTATAGATCACTCAACTCAAGTGTAGCTATTTATTTGTTGTCTATTGTTTCAGTGGCATCTCCTAACAAAATTCTTTGTTGTCCATGGAAGTTTTTGAGAAATAGGAAATGTAAATGTGTGGAAGAAATTAGTTGACTGGCATGAACCTGGCAATGCATAAGCATCAACTACACAGTACCAGCATAAGCACTCAACCTGACAGAATCTGTTTTCTGTAAGTCCCATAAACTGAAATATTATTGCACTTGTATTTGCAAAGAGGTGCTTTTATTAATGTTACTAGCAAGTAACCCCATCTCATATGATCTGGTTGGCAGCAACCTGAGCCTCAGATGCTGTGGGAAAGAGGATGGATGGTTAACTCATGAGGTCATATGTTGCATTTTTTCCGTTAAACTGATGAATGAATGCCTGGATACAGGCTATTCCACAGGTATTACTTACCTTTGTTTGTCCAATATTATACTAATTTTAGTAAGATTTGGTTTATCCTACTGATATTCATTCAGAATACCTTTCAGTTTCTCCACTGGAAGAGGTAACATATTAATAGTTTGTCTCCATTCAAATTGCAATGCTGGAGCACAGACAATAGTGAAAGTTAAACAAGGTGCTCTGATAGTCTTAAAAGAAAAGCAACCTATTTGGGCACACACGAACCTGCATCATCATATCTGTGGCCATCAAAATAAGTGCAAAATTTGATCATAAATTATTCAGCATATGTAATATGTAATTTCACATAAAGTGGAAATATGTTAACACTGAATTGATTTTGTTATAGATGCATTTGCAAAGTCTTTCCTGTAAAGTTCTTTCAGAGGCAAACAAGATAGCTCTACCCAATACCAAAGTAAACCAAACTCTTAACTCTTGATATAAGGCTTAGGTTAGTAGTATAAGAAAAGAAATGTAGATGATTAGCCTCTGTCAATCTAGTTAGCTATTGCTATTTACATTTTACTCTTGGATGCATTTCTTTGAATTTTTATCAGTAATCTGTGACAAAAGAAATTATTTACCTTTTTTTGGGAACTTAATAAAAATGAGAAGTGATTATATGGACAACATGGATTGAAATTGCACAGACAACTGTACACGTGAAACTGTACAGACAACATCTATTTTGATGAAGCAAATTCAAGGTCAGAATGTGAGAATGAAGAGCAGGAGCTAAGTACACAGGATAGAATAACCCATCGTTGCAAGCAAGAAATCTGAAAAATTATGAAATGGGTTAAAACCTTTTTATGCCTGAAAACCAGTCAAGGCCAAAAAGTAATTTGAAAGTGGCAGATTACATGCAAAATACACATGCAAAATCTGATATATTTCCTTCTTTTTTTCAACCCTTCACCACAGTTGGGTGTTTTGATGACATGTGATACCTTCCCTTCCAGATTATACAGAAAAATTAAAGGTGTTTCACAGCAGAAAGACAGGAGGTATTAAAAAATAGAGGCAATATGTAAAACAATGCTTTCTGAAAAAACTTTTATTTTCAGAAATAACTTTTCAGAAAAGTTGGGAAATGAATGTTGAAAATAGTGGGTTTTTTCAACCTAATACACAAATGTAAAAAGATCCAAAAGGTGGTAGTTATAAACAGAAGAATGCAAATGAGACATTAGATTCATGTGTAGGAAGAAGAAAAGTGAGTCACCAATACAATTTGGAAGGATTACAGGGAATTTTTTTGCACTGAATACTTTTTACAGCGAATTCTTGGTATTTCTTCTAAAAGAAAATAGCTGTAGCTCAACTCCAGCTATTAGACTTACATCAAGTATCAGTCTGCTCATTAGTAGCTCAGCTTAAATTTCAAACAAACTAAACTATGAGTCTAGTCATCTCCTGTAATGTTTTTAATTCTGAGAAAGTATTGAATTTCTTCCTTAGCCTTACAATGTCTCCAAATTCCCAAGCTTTTAAATAAAACTTATATCAGTGATAAATTCTTAGGAATTTTTTTAATGAGGTGAAATTATCTCAAAATATTTAATCTCATGTTTTATTACTGTTTTGTACTGTTTCAGCAGGGAATTCATAATCTTTGTCAACAGATAGGAAGAGACTGGGTCTCAATTATCTTTGAATTCAACATGAACAGATGCTATCAATTTTCAGAATATTGTGAACATTACTTGTGTTTCTGATACACTAAAATTAATTTTTAATCCAATTCAACAAACATTACATTCTCTTGTCAATTAGTTGCTCTTCTCAAGTTTCAGTTATACAATATCATTCTCACAACTTCTCTATTATTAATGAATAATGTTAATTATTACTTGTGCTACTCATGTACTGCTGAAGTTAAAAAAAAAAAAAATCCCAAAACTCATATAGACCATACTTTTTTTCCTTTCTGTTATAACAAGCTGAAGGACACTTGAAATAGATCTCACGAAAAAGATGTGAACACTGTATTGTTAATACTTTGAAAGTGCATCATTTGAGTGGATAACTACTGCCAGATGATAAGGTCAAACAAAAAGAGTTTGGGGCTAATAATGTTGTCATTCATGGCAAGGCCCCTTTTATAAGGTTTATAGAGTAAGCATCAAGTCATCTGAGCAGAAAAAAAGGACTTGTCATTTGTTTTTTACTTCTAACATGTTGACTATTCAAGTCAAATATCATCAGTCCAGCTAGAGCAACAGAAAAACTTCAAGCAGAACAGGTCATTAGTTATGCAATAATAAAAGAACACTTAGGTATTCTCTGACAGTGCAACTGACGCCTAAAGATGATATTGGGGCAAAAGAAAATAAAAGAACATATAAATTAAAATGCAATCTGTTCAATTAACAGGTTCTAATTACACATCAAAATTCATTGCTTTTTAGATTACTGAAAAAATTTTTTGTGTAGAACTTTAATGTAAGTGAACCTAAAGTTTTCAAGAATGCATAAAGAAACAAAAACATTGTCCATTATTACGTTACTGACATAGCTGCAATGAGATTAAGCCTTTAAACATTTATTAGTAATAGTTGTAAGAAAGGAATAATATCTTGAATACCTGCCTAAGTAATAGTGAGACCTAGCTGTAAGAATAAACCTCAAGAAAAGTATATTTTTTCCTGTTTGTATACATATGATTGAAAAAATATTAACAGATGGCATTATTGCGAGCAATCACACACACTCCATTTACTTGAAGGTGTACATGTTTAGATGGTGAAAATGCTTTTATTGTTGGTTTTGGAGTTGCCTGTTTCTTTTATGAGAGCAATACGTCAGGAAAGCATTTGAATCTAGCTGCCATCTCACCTGGTGTTACTTAAAAAGGAGCTGGTACCTATCAGATTGACTCTCAATGAAAGGGGGGAAAAAAAAAAACAAACCAAACCTACACAATGTCAATAACTTTTCCAATCACTTTTTTTACCCTTCTTGCTTTGTGAAGGCCACTCTAGTTTCAGGGGTTCACTAACAGAAGTAGGGGATGGGTTTTTTTTTCTTGTAGATTAGCAGCTCACTGAGGTTCATTCACAAGATCTAGAGAAGGTTTTGCTGCTTATGTACCTAAAGTTGATGTGTAGCATGTAATTAACCAAATCCTTGTCCTGGCTGTCTTTTTATATTCTTATATCTTTGTAACTGCAGGAGATATTTACTGTACCAATAATATCTTATTTTTTTAATAATCCTTGTGTCAGAGTACAAAATCAGTATATCGAATTATTTTTAAAATCACTGCAATCTGTTGGGTTTTTTCCTTACATCCTCAAGAAATTTAATTTATAACTAAGGTAATTTAAAAATTATTAAAATAGGTTTCTCAACTGAAATGATATGTGTTGCAATAAAAGGAAGTAATCCACGCAAATAAATTTACAATCAAAGTGAGAAACTAGTGAAGCAGTTAATGTGTTGAAAGCATTCTGTGATTTAGACTGTGAAAGTTCAGTATTGTCTCTAAGTCCAGTATCTGAAATTTTCAGCCTCTGACCCATGTGCATTTCTGTTTCTTAGCTGTGATTTATTAGAATGATTGTATCCAACATCCTTGATCAACTATGTCAAGGAAAAAGTTTTATTCCTCATTTTTATTTTATTTTATTATTTTAGATATTTTATTACATCTAATCAAAGTGTCTAAGTCCTCCAGCCAATATCTCCTAAATATGAAGTAGAAAATAATGCGTGGCACGGGGAGTTGAATAATTCAGCTATAAGGAATGATCCCATATAAGACCTTTATTTCAGGCAATATCAGATCAGTTGATTAACCACTCAACACTCCTCTGCTGAGAGCTGGTACTGGGAAAATCAGCAAGAGAAACCAGGTTGCTAAAAAATACCCTAAAGATGTGTCTTGATCAGAGTGATATGGCTTATCTGTGCACCAAGACTGAGGTGCACATGATCAATGCACCAAGACTGAGATACTTACCAGAAAAGTGACTTTTGTTATCATAAAAGCTGTATTTCAGAAGAACAAATATTTTCAATTATTAGACACCCTCAAGTTAGACAAGCAAAGATTTGAAGGATCTAAACTTCAGATTTATGCAGCTAGGTATCTTTATCCTGTCTACTTTCAGTAACATCTCTCTGCATCTCTTAATTTGAAGGAATGTTTCAAGACAACTGTCTGGAAGACTGAAAGTATAGGTCAGGTAAATATTTAAAGGATAAGGAGTTTTTGCTATTTTTATCTCAACAGCTTACCCAGTTCCCTAAAACTGCTAGTGCATTCCTTTCAGTGTACTGGTAAGTCCCCCAGAAAACACACTGAAGCCATCAGACACACATATACACCCAAACTTGCCCTGTTCTCCCTGCAGTCTTGAATAGATTTGGTTTCTAAAAGACTGTTATTGCAGTTAAAAGGGTTACAAATTTCATAAATTCTGATTATGGACTTGTATTTCTTTTTATTGATCTTTTTGGGGAGGCTAATATAATAACTTAGATGAGGATGTATCTGCATTTGTTGGGAAAATTTGTTCAGAACTATGAAAATGACATTGTGAGATGGCTTAACTGGTCCTTTGCCAGCATGCTTCCCATCAGGATATAAGCAACAGAGTAAGAATGACCTCAGATTTGTTTCACAATGACAAAATAGAAGGTAATAATCATGCTGCATAGTTTACCCTTTAAAAGATTGAAAATATGAACAATCTTTTTCTAGTGCTATCATAATTATACATTATAGAGCTAATGTTTAAAGATTTCGGTTTCAAGAGGATCTCAGCATGCAAGGAGTATTGAATCTGTAGTTTGCTTCCTTGCAGGTTATGCAATACAGCACATGAGAGGATATATTGCCAGAGTACGAAAAAGTTCTAGGATATAATAACTCTGGGAGAGAATGTGCTGTGCTGGAACCTGCATTTTATCCTCTGTTCTGCCATTTGAGCTACATCTGACCTTTGTCAAGTCGCTTAAGGCAGAGCGACAAATTACGTTGCTGTTTAAATCCAAAACTAATCTCAAAATCCTCAGACAGGACTCATTGCAATATTAGAATTCCCAAAGATATCTCAGTCTCTTCCACTGGACAAACCTAGAAACACATCAGTTTCTGCACAAATTGGCAGCTACAACCCATACTTTCCCCTTTTTCAAAGACAGTGCAAAAACTCCCTCAAAAAGCAATCTGAAGCAACAGTGGGAAAGACTGAGGGACTCCTAATTCTATCCAGCACAAGTCTGTCTGGATGATGTGAGTTTGGAACCAGGCAAAGAGGGAAGGATTATCTGCACAATTAATCCAACAGTAAGGCTACTGCAGAAGAAACAAAGCTTCTGTGCCTGCTCATGGTGCCTGCCCACAGTTCCAGATTGTAAAGACTTATGAACCTGGTAAGAAGATGAAGCTGCCCTACTCAGAGCACCATGAACTATGAAGTACAAATACTATAGGCCTATTTCATGCTTTTCTCCTTGATTTTCGAATTATTAAAACAAAGAACACTTTCTAATTATTAATTTCTGTAGTTCACCAATAGAGTGATTTAAAGCATTCATTTTTCTCCAGGATAACATTTTTGTTTTCTCTTCTAACAGAGGCATTTAAATATATAATAATTACAGAAATTGGAAATTTGTGTTAAATAAAACAAACTGATACTTATCCTAGAGTTCCCAGCATATATAGTTCCCATGAGGTAATGCATTTCAGCAGTTCTCGCTAATAATCGCATTAGGCACAAGTACTTCTAACTGACCAGCATGGTCTTTACTGCTCAGTTGGAATCTTATATTTTTCCTAGTTGACTCCTGGTTAGAGATAGATATAAAATTTAAATGGCTAAGTCAACACACTTCATCCTTCAATTCCTAAAATAACCTTGATTTTGACCAGCTTGAGAGCAAACCAAAGTTTCTAATGTCGTGAGTGGCGGCTTTCACAAAACAAAATCACATCCTCTCCTCCAAAGTTTGTCCAAGAGTATTTTTTTCTAACATTCACTTTTGAATGTTTTTCTGTTTGTTTAAATGTTTCATGAATAAAGATGAGTAAAAATAGGCAATAGAGAAAGTAAGAGGTCTAAGGAAGGCTTAGGAAGAATTGAGATATTTACATGCAACAGTTTACTGTATTAAAAAAAATTGTGAAAAAAAAAGTCTGTGCATTTGTCTAAGGATGCTTAGCATGGTTCTCATGAATGAAAGAGGGTTTTTTAACCAATAGCAATTACAGCTCTTTTTATATAAATGTAACTAGAATTAATGTTTTCATCTGAGAGGGAGATTTATTTGCCCTACTTGCAACTTGAGCTGGATGGCTCTAAACCTGTGTCTCTCATTTTGTATGTATTCACAGATATTTTTTTCAGTGGAACATTTCCAAAATTAGTAAACAATTTGAATGGGTGTTTTCAGATTTACTAAACTCTGATATCTACTAAATTCTGCTTATTACTACAAATTTCTCTACATCCCTTCTCTTTTTGCTACAGTAGCAGGTTGAAATGTAAAGCCAGTCTTTTCCTAGAAATTCCCAGCACTTTCCAAATATATTACAATCTCTTTCCATTAAACAGTAGATGCTTTTTTATATATGAACAAAAGCATTTTACCCTTTATCATTATATTCTTCTTTCAATGTCCTCTATCAGAACTTTTTAAGTGCAGAAATTTTTGATACATAAATAAAATATTGTGCCTATACACAGAAAAAAGGTCAGAATATAAAGAAATATAAAGAGGAATTTCCTAGCTTTTGCTTAAAGGACTGCTTCCCTAGCTCAGGCAATATTTATTTACAAGGGCAGAGCAGATCAATGACTTAATTCTGGGAGAATTATAATCTACCTCTGCTACAGGAAGGCTTTTCTTTGATTATAGCTCCTTTTCCTAGCCATCTGCAAACTGCTCTGCATTTACCTTGGATTGATGCAGCAAAACTTTGGAAGTCTGATTCAAAATTAGTATAGTAACAGCTGTCAGACCTGTAAAAAGTCAAGTACGGATTTGTATTAAAAATCCAGTAGTGCAAGTACAAGTATATTTAATTCTTGCTGGGAATTAGATAAATATAGGTTATTAGATAAAGATAAAAGGAAAAAACACTCTTCTGATTCTGAAAGATTTTAGTCCACAGTAAACATTGAGACATTTACATGTACAAATGGATTTAGGCTTCACTGAATAGCTGACCAGAACAGTTATAAACACAGCAGGCAAACTGTTTGTTGATAGCACTGGTTAGTTCAGAGGCACTATGCAATTTAAAAATGTCATTACTCAGTGCTTCATAAAATTTGCAATAAACAATTACAGAGTGATTCACCCACATTTTTAATACCTCTCTACTAAGCACATTAGAAGATTCTACATAATTTAATTTTTCTGAATAGACCATTTGTAACCTGAATACAGCACACTGTCTTTTTGTTCTTTATGGAAGTAATGCAATCAAACCTAATCACCATGTACAAGGGGTGGTATCAATAATAATGTTAGGTCTGGGGGTTTTATTACAATTATTGTATTCAAGTGGAGATCAAAAGGTTAATTCTCAATGCGTTCCACAGTTATTCACAATTTCAACCTATTGACTGAACTATAGATCAAGGTAACAGTTTCTCCCTGGCTAAAAAGAAGAGAGTCTTATTTATTTCCTCATCATTGATTAATCCCGAATGAAATTAATGTTTAATAGCTGCATTGTTCCAGTACATGTACATTTTGACCTTCTTGTTAAAATAAACATGTACTTTGATGGTATTATCAATATCATTTACTTGAAGAATCTTCTTCTATTTTAGAAATAGGAGTGTGTTTCTATTTGCTAACAAAGAATTGGGTTTTGACCTTTACAAAAGCAGTTTTTGTTCCTATGTAGGTACAGATTTATTCAAAATCATTTACAAATTTTCATTGTTAAGTGAGGAGAAAAAAAACTTCCTCTAAATATGGAATAATAACAACACCAACACCGTTTGTGCAGTGACACAAATTTAATTATTAATGTATTCTCAAACAATAGACAGGTGTAAACTTCTTTGGCGCCTCAAATTTCAAACAAAATTAAATAGATGACCACCAACACCTGCCCTTATTGTGCTACATGGCACAAATATTAGGAAGCAACATTGCTCTTCAGCAGCTGGACCCGCCTCTTCCTCAAGGGTTTGATGAAAACAGGTGAAAACTCTCACAGGCAGAAGGACTGTGATGTTAATCTGCCTCATGCTTCCAATCAGCCAGGAATGAATAAATTATGTGCAAAGCGTTTGGAACTCATTTGAAGACATATGAAACATCAACATTTTGAAAAGACACAGATGCAGATCTCAAAATATCTGAGAAGACCACAGTAAGGCAGACAGTATTGTACCATTTATAATAAGAATAGTCTTATTCTTAATCACAGATCAGACCAGTCTTCCAATGTGCAGACTAGAATGCACCAAAACCTGTGGTGATCTAAACCAACCTCTATCCATTTGTGAAATAATATTCCAGCTAAGAAGAAACCTGTCTTCTGGCCTGTTTAATTAGCCTAACACTACAAGCACAGATGGCATTTGGAACCAAAGTTGGATAAAATGCAGTGATGGATCTCTTTCCTCATGAAGCACTGGACTAAGCTTTTCAGCACATTTTACATCTCTCCCAAAACTGGCTTCACTTTCTGTATGAGCTCAGAAGCAGTCACAGTAGGCATCACAGAGCTCTCAGTCCCATAGTCAGAGTAGGATGATGGAATACATTTCTAAGCCATCAGAAAGGGAGATTAATTTTGTGGAAGTTCCCTCTGACTTACAGGCTTGGGGCAATAACAAAACACAAATACTTTCATAAAACAATTAGGACAGGTGTTACTTATGAATTTCCACCCATACCTGTCTTCAGGGGTTCATTCATAAAAGTACAAAATCAACAAAATATTTTCCTTCTGTGAATAATACATTCTTTACAACTCTTTACTCTTGAAGCATTGCCACACTTTTAGGAGGTAATTATGATTGTTCCCATATTACTGCTGGAAAATGATGCATAGCTCCCATGATTGACTTTGCCAAGGTCAGGAAATGATTTAGTGGTGCATCTCAAAATAGCTTATTCCAAGTCCTCTGTTATAAACACTGGTCTCCATTTCCTCCATCAGGCAATTACCTCTAGGGAAAAGAAGATTTGAGGATACGGGAAGAGAACGATGCACACTTGGTAGTCAATACTGATGAAATCAGGTAATACTGCTCTACACTGGTTAGAAAACCTGCTGTGCTTATCTAGATGCAATCATCATCTAACAATTATTTCTGGCAGTATCTTACAGTATTTCTGTCACCTTTCCACTGACAAAGCCTTTATTTCTTATTATTGCATTACTTATAATGTCTTTTGCCAGCCCACCCAGCATGCTTCTTAAATAATTATAAGTTGTAATGTATTTCTGGCAGCAGAGACAAAGAACTCTACTTCTATCAGCGGGAGATTAGCAATCTCCTTCATTAACAACTTTAAAGAATATTCTATTACTATGAATTACAATTTTTATTACTGTTATTATTATTTAACAGCAAGCCACATGCACTGGCATGTTTGAGATGACAGAGGTTCCATTTTCATAGTGAGTCCTGCCGTAAGAGCATTTCAGTGATGGGTCAACATCCCTGTATCTGTGTGTTTGGATATTTAGAGGTACACTTCACAGGGCTCTCTGAACAATTAATAGCTACATACTCCGTGAAGAATAGTCTGCCAGATCCAGACAGATTTTCTTGCTCAAACAGACACAGATAAGCTCATCTCTTCTAGTTGTTTGTTTGGGTTTTTTTTTTCTTGTATGTGTGTGTGTGTGTGTGTGATGTTTGTTTGTTTGTTTGTTTTGATTTGGGTTGGGTTTTGGTTGGTTGGTTTGGTTTTGCTGTTCCTTGTTTGCTGTATTTGCACACTATTTGTTTCTAGAAAAATTCTCGCAAAGACATGAATCTTCATTTTTCCTTAAAGCCTTCTGTCACCCTTGAGATGACAATAAAAAAAGGGGAAGATGTACTTTAGAAGATTTTGTGAAGTAAGGTTGTTTTTCCTTTCACTCTTATTACACATCATTGTCACAGAGGGAATTTCCTTTAGTGGCAGGAAGTTTTTTAAATCTCAGTCAGTTCTGTAGTCTAATCACCCATGCCTAATCACCAACCTCTAGACATAATGAAAGGAATGGCATAGGGGTAAGGAAAACTGGCTGGGGTGGGATTATAGTGGGATAAATTCATGCTACTAATAAAAGAAATGTTGTGAGAGTGCTCTTTCCTTTGATAATGATAGCTTGCCTAAGTTGCCTCAAAAGGCTGAAACACTTTAAAATATTTGTCCTTCTGGCTTTAGTACATTCTTAAGTGGTTTTGAATGTAATGAAACAAGGCAGTAATTTTAAAACATCAACCTTCTGTGCCCAAAACAAAACTTAAGCTACTGCCTTTCCCCTTGTTCTGCCACAGGGAGGGGCTCATACCTGCAGGCAGATCATACTCAAGTGGTTGAGATGGTTACAGTTCTCCATTGTTGTTCCAACCCTTTTGCAAACATTTACTAGCACTGCAGCAGAGTCTACTGAGCACTTCAGCAAACACATTAGGATGCCAGATAGTGGCATTTTCAGAAATCATCCAGATCTCTGTCATTTAGAAACACTGATAAATCACATTTCTTTGTCTCTCCAAAGGGGTTGGTAAGCTGCAGTTGATGTTTGAAGCAGACAGGAAAGATGGTAACCATTTCATTCAGCCTAGCTATGTCTGATGGTATGAGTTAGAAGTGCATGATGCTGATACAAAATGCCTTAAAGCACAGAAGTGTTCTACTGATGCAATATACAGGAGAAAAATAGCCTTCTTAGTCGCCATAACAACTGGTAGTAGTCACCCACAGAGTCTGTACACAGTTGTAATTCACTCTCATGGCTGATCACAGCTATTTCTGAACTCAGGACTGTCATCAAAGAAGTCCTAGGGAGAGAATTGCAACCTTGTGCGTGCAGTAAGTGGCCATCCATTATTTCAGTGTCACAGGTTTCCTGGATGTCTGCTTCAACCACCAAAATTATTTCCACTCCTCAACAAAGACAGAAGAAGTCATATTTGTATAGTAAGGTATGACACTGGATCCGACAAGCTGTTGTCAAATTAGGCCCCATTTTCACTAATCCCCCTACTTAATCTAAAGCAACAGGGTCTATTACAAGTAAGAAGCATGTTTACAGAGCTGGATACAGATATAGCTGGGTCCTCTGCCTGCATGGGAAGCTGGCTGGTCACAACATAGCTGATCAGGAAATTTTACTGTACACCCACCCATAGGAATAGCAGTACAGGCTATATCAACACCTAGAAACATGGAATTTAGAACAGGAAAAGTTTCAGTGTGGCTATTGGCTGTTTTTATTCATTCTACGGTAGATAATACCAGAAATTTCAAACTGAATTTCCAGGAACCACAAGATGCAATTATACAGAGCAAAATCTCATCTGGATTATAACATTCTCTATCGATTTGTCATGTCCAAAAAAATTGAATTTAAACTGATATAGGCTCTGCAATCAAACTTCCTACCTTAATATATATATCCAGGCTTTTAAAGGAGGAAGTATTTCAGGTGGTGGATCTACTGCTGCTTGCATACATATTTAAATTACTATAGCATTCAGCAAATTGGATATTGTAAGGTTTCTAGATAGTCTTGTATTTGGCATAATACTGTTCTTGTAATGTGTGTACTCTTGTCCTCTACATAAAAATGTATTTTAGTTGGTGTTTTGTTTCTAGGAGGAAGAACTTTGACTAAATCTATTTCAAAATTCTTTCAATTCTGAGCTTAGGGCAATTGAATCATTCCTCAATTGAGAGACTCAGTGTTATTCAAGACAGAAATATTCTCTTTTTCCCACCTGTCACCTGTGCCTGAAAATGTAACATCTTACTTCTTAACTGACAGAAGCATGTAAAAAGATTAGACTTTCAATAGCATTCTCCTTAAACTTTTTCAAAAGTTTTGCATACAAAAATGATAATTCCCATACTATGTAGAAAAGGACATTTGACAGGTTATCAACAAATAGCATCACAAACCTATTCTAGTTTCCGATGTATGCTAAGTACTATAGTCCCATGCCCAAAGACAGAGGATGAAAAGTGCCTCTAATCTGGTTTCTAAATTTACTGCTAAAGATTTCACCAATACACCATGAAATTTTACAACTTAATAAATTATGCTTGAGAACAAAGAACTCCTTTAATCATTGAAGATGTAAATCATGACACTTAAGAGACCTTGAGGATTTTTTCTTGACTACTAATGGGAGTTCATTTATGATGGTTGCCATAATGGCTACTGAAGCTCTGGTTGGAGTGACAAGAACATCTGTTCAAAATAGATGGTCTCTGAGATAAAGATCACAACCAGACACTCAGCAAACAAAGAGGTAACAATGTTATGGAAGAAACTATAAATAAGAGAAAACCCACTGTGGATATGTGATTTATGCTGGATAACATCTAATCCCAGTGCAGCTTTCTCTGGAAAGGATTGTTCATTTGTTTATTTGCAACATTTTTGATTTGATCATCTGCCTTTGGTTGATTTCATTGCACATGAGAGCAGACCCTGTGATACTACACAGAGCTGTTTGCTATGCAGAAATCTGTATTAGTATCAACTTACTAATTTTTACTTTATAAAAAGCACTTTGGAAAGGACAGCTTGTAATGTTTGAAATAACAGCAAAGGCACGGCCAGTTCATCTCATTACTCCTCTTTATTATGAGTAACTTATGCAGAGTAATTGCTTGGTCTAATGCCTATGACCCTCTAAGTATGGATCTAGGCATAGGAGGTAGCAAAAGACTTAAGGGAATTTCAGCAAGAGAGACTGTGAGATTTGCAAGGCTGCTCCACAGAAATAGAAACCTCACCTAAGAGGTGATGTACACGAAAAATTGTAGATGTTTCACAATTTAATTCTCTGTATCACAATGTACTGTTTCTTCAGTCTTTTAAGTATATTTTCAAATGCAGTGTCATCTATCATCTGTATAGTGGGAATAATTCTCACTCTTTTATCTGAGAAGAATTATCCTGACTTGCACATTGACTCATTAAACATACTCTGCTAATGAAAGAAACTCTTTGAAGTCAAAGAGAGGTGAGAACCTAATAGAGAATGTGGGACAGTTTCTTTTGGTAGCACAGGCCCAAGACAACTTTCAGTGTTTGTGAACGGCTGCTACCAAACTGAATTACAGTTCGAAAAGTCCTAGAGTTAGAGAACCCCCTTCTTTCTAAAATATTCAACAAAGTCAAGATCTTTTTGACTGCTTTAAGGAGGCCTCATACTTGCATGAGTTATGAAGGCAGAGCTAAGGGATCACCATCACCTTAGGGAATGACAAGTATGTTACCACCTAATACACCTAATGCAGGAGCTCCAGATGTCAGCTGTCACAGCATGCAGTCTCCTGTAGTCACCTGCTAAGCAGCCAGGTCTCAGATAAGTCATCAGTAAGTCTCTTGATTTCTTCATCATCTGCTAAAAGGAAGTGATAACACCTGCTCACCACCTACTGGGTATTTGCTTCTCTTTAGGATTTCATTAATCAGTTAATGGCTACAAAGCAAACAGGAAATATTAACAAATGTTCACATCAATTCAGAGGTGCAAATTGGTGTTTACTAGTAAAATTTTCTCACTGTACAACACTTTACTTACCAAAGTCTGTCACTGGATTCTATTGCAGCTGATAATTGGGTCAGTCTCACCAGGAGTGTTCCAGTGTTTCAGATAGGCTTTCCTTGGAAGTCTTTTCATGCTGAAATATGTTATTTTGAATACTACTGATGAGTCATTTTTTAATCTTTTGTGTTTCCTGCATAATCCTCAAACCACTCTGAAGATTCTGCTTTAAGTACAATGCCAGCTTGGGCCTTAGATTTTCTGTTATTATTTTTTCCTGGCATTAGGAACTTAAATCAAGACAACACTTTGCCACCTACAGAATTTTCTCCTACTCTTACCTTAGGAGCAGCAAACAAACAGAAAATGACTATCAGTGTTACTCCTTTTTGCAAAATCCTTCTGCATTCTGTGGTGAATACATTAGACCACTACAGTTACCTCTCCTTGCTACAAGGCTAACCCACTGCATAATTGAATTGTTATCCAGAAAAATGAATGTGTAACTAATCCCTACAAGTAATAGCAGATTCATCAGGGGAGACCGATTAAGCCCATTTTAGAATTACCCTGTACTTTTGTGGAACAATAGGACTGAGTATCCAGAAATCTTTTACAAAGGAAGATAGCTGAACTTCAGTCTAAATGTAGGGTCCAAACCACCTTTTTTATTACATTTTTTTTCTTTGCATGTGCTTAGAAAATGTCTTCTAGATTAAGAAGACACAATTCATTAATATTTTGAGTACCTATATGGTAAATGGACTTTATTTTTAGTTGGTGAAGAAAAATACAGAACAAGTAGAAAAAAATTCTAAAAGCTGAAATTGCTTAAGTAAAGTTATGTTATAATGGAAAGTGTTTTGTGACAGTATATGCTTAAGGTTTTACCACTCTCATATTAAAGCTTGCATTCTTGTCAGCCGAGTTGACAGTTTTTTGAGAGACCTCTTTGTGACTTAGTGAGAGGGCAGCTTATCTGTCTCCTAAAAAAAATAAAGCAAGTTTTTGCAGTTAAGTCAGATGAATTCTTTTTTACTGCATTGCCCTTCCAAGAGCTGTGGTTTTTTACAAGAAGGAAACAAAGAATGAACAGATTGTGTTATTTATAGATACAAAATCAAAGAATGGTTGGGTGTTGTAAGGGATCTCTGGAGATCATCTAGTCCAACCTCCCTGCTAAAGCAGGCTCACCTAGAGCAGAGCAGGCTGCACAAGCTTCCAGTGGCTTTCAAATATCTCCAGAGAAGGAGACCCCACACCCTTTCTGTGTAGCCTGTTTTGGTGGTCTGTCACCTTCAAAGTAAAGATGTTTTTCCTCATATACAAATGGAACTTTCTATATTTCTGTTCTTGTCCATTGCCCCCTGTCCTTTCCCTTCCCATGGTATTACTGGAAGGCCATGGCCTCATTCTCTTGACCCTCACTTCAGACACTCATATACATTGATAAGATCCCCTCTCATTCAACTCTTCTTGAGGCTAAATAGGCCCAGCCCTCAGCCTTTCCTCATAAGCAGGTGTTCCAGTCTCTTAATCATCTTTATTGCCCTTCGCGGGACCCACTCCAGGAGCTCCATCTCTCTGTGGAGCCCAGAACTAGACACAGCACTCCACTGTGGTCTCACTAGGGCTGAGTAGAGGGGCAGGACCAAACCCCACAACCTGCTGGCAATTCTCTTCCTAATGCAGCCCAGGATGCCATTGGCCTTCTTGGCCACCTAGGCACACTGCTGCCTCGTGTTCAGCCTCCTGTCAATCAGCACTCCCAGGTCTCTTTCTGCCTGGCTGCTCTCCAGCCACTCTGTCCCCAGCCTGTAGCGCTGCAGGTGGTTGTTGTGGCCAAAGTGCAGGACCCGGCACTTGGCCTTGTTGAACTTCATCCCATTGGAATCAGCCCAGCTCCCCAGCCTATCCAGGTCCCTCTGCAGAGCCTTCCTGCCTTCCAGCAGGTCAACACTCCCTTTCATCTTGGTGTCATCTGCAAATTTACTAATGGTGGACTCAATCCCCTCATCCAGATCATCAATAAAGATATTAAACAGAACTGGGGCCAACACTGGTCCCTGGGGGACACCACTACCGACTGGCTGCCAAATAGATGCAGCCCTGTTCACCACCACACTCTGGGCCTGACTCTCCAGACTCCTTTAAACCAATCCTCCTTGACCAAGGGTAAGTCTTCCTTTCTCCATACTTACTCTCTTGCTTCCAGGGTCTAGGATTCCTGAGGGCTGGACTTAGCAATAAAGACTGAAGCAAGGAAGGAATTCAGTACTCTGCCTTCTTTGTATCCCTTGTCACCAAGGCACCCACCTCATTCAGCAGCACCTACATTTTCCCTAGTATTCCTACTGCTACTGACATACTTGAAGAAGCCCGTCTTGTTGTCCTTGACATCCCTTTCCTAATTTAGTTCCAAATGGGCCTCGGCCCATACTTTTTCATGGTGAAGTATGGTCTAAATCTTTTTGGTGAATCCAGTTTTACAAAACTTGCCTGAGATGGCTCAAATCATTTTTATAGACTCCAAGGGTATGAACTGAGTACTGCTGATTCAAATACCAAACAATATTCTAATAATTGAACTAATTTCCCCCCCCATAACTCCATTTATAATATGACCAACTATCATGGTTTAGTTGTAAATCTCATACCATTCAGTTTTCTGAAAGTTCTCACTACTCTTATTTTAGTAAAATAGATTTCTAGCTTCATCCCTCTAACTTCCTTGCTTCTGCAGATACTAAGAAAAAAAAAAAAACCCAAGGATGCATGCAACTGGGATGTATGTCTGAGGAAGTCAAGGTCTGGAGGAAGAAACAGTGTCTCTGGTTTGAAATGGATAAATTTGAAAACTTGAAACATTTCAAGGCTCTTATGCTAGAATCACTAAAGCTCCTGTTTTTGATCAGCATCTCAGAATTTCACATAAAAGCAAAACATTGCTTTTAAAACCTCTTCAATTATGCCTTCTACTGATTTGCATCATCCAGGGTCTATTCTAAGCACAATTTACTCTCATCTTCTCTCCCCATCCTATCATTAAAAATTTCATCCTTCTATTCACAGACTGAGTTTTCTGGTTTTCAAAATGTTTTCTTTCTCTTTATTATGAATTGTATATGCCCTTCTGCTAATAAAAATCCCTTTCCTCCAGTCACATGACTATGCCCATTAAAAATCATATGTTCCTGAGGAGATGATGTACTTACATTGTTTTAGTGTGAAAATATCAGTTGTACCTCAGGTACACAATGCAATCTGCTCAATAGCTTGAAGCCAAAAGACCTTGTTTTCAGGTATTCAGTGCTATTACACTGATTACCTTCGGCTTCTGTTGTTGTTTGTGTTGATTGTTCTCATCTGTTTCGATTGCAGGTGTGGCTATAAAGTTCTTAGGGAAGCCTGTCCAAATCCCAGCACGAAATCTATTAACAGCTATTAAAAAGACTCTTTAAAAAAATCTGAGGGTATGGTTATGGTTTGGATTAGTTAGTATCGTATGCACATCCTTCAAAACGGTCAGTGTTCAGAACCCCACTAACAAGTCTCATTACCTCACTACCTTCTCATCAACAGTCATTTGTATCCTAGTGTTATTTTGGGAATCTCCTTTGTAAAAAGAAAAAAAACAAAAAACACTCAAAAATTAAAGCAAAAATGAAAACAGAAGACCGAGTTCAGTTTCAAAAAAAAAAAAAAAAAAAAAAATTACAGCAGTTTAACTCCATTGATCTAGATAGAGAAAGATAAGAACTCAGCCCAGGCACTCGAGGTACTTGTATCTAAATCACCCTGCTCCTTGTGTTGCTGTCAGTTTTCTTTTGCTTATTTGTGTGGAATTCTTTATCCTAGCAAAATACGGAGAAATTTCTTGTTTGTGTGCAACTCATTATTGTATTAAAACACTGTTTCATAAAAAGGAAGCCTGTGACTAATGCATTGAGGATGTTTCAATACTGTGGAATTATATTGGATATTAAGACAAGGATATAGCAAGAACAGTTTAATGGAAGTGTCAAAACAAAAAAATATCATATGCATATGTCTATGGTTAAAACAAAGAAGAAAGAGGAAAAGCTCAGCTCGACAGTTAGGCACTGAGAGTACACTGGGGACAAGACACTTTTTTATAGAGGCAGGATTGCCCACCAGAGGTCTGAGGTTTCATGGTGTACATTTGACACTCCTCAAGCTATTTTCTGCTCTGTTTCTCAGAAGAGTTCTACTGTCTTTTCTGATGCCAGTGGCATACGATTTAGTACAATCATTCAGTCTGAGGTTCTCAGTAGTCATTACCTCTTTGTAAATTATCATTACTCTTCTCTGAAACAAGTTTATCCAGAATTTCATCTTCACTGCTGATAACATATGGTTATATATTTCATATAGAGATAAGCAATATATTTTTGGTAATTGTAAAGTATTACATTAAATTATATAAATAAAATTCACCCATTGAGGATTCACATATCACTTTGACCATAGCTCTGCACAAATCTGTTGACTTTTTCTTCAACCTTTCTCACTGTATAAGTTTTATTTCCTTAATTTGTACTACTTTTCAGAGCTTGTTTATTTTATAAATGTTCTTTGTTCATCCATTTGATGAATATCAACTGATGATAGCAAAACAAACCAAAACTGGGGAAGTTACATTGTCAACTGTTTTTAATTCAGCTCAGGATTGAGCAGGAAGTTGCTTTATTTAATGAGAATTACTCCACTCAGAAGGAGACAGGAGGACAGATTGCACCACTAGGAGGGAAAAGACATGTCAGCTATAGCGCAGGGGGTAAATGAAATGTTTCCCTTGTCTACTGGTAAGACAGTCTGCATGTACAGTTTTGGGATTAATAAAGCCTAATTGCAGACAAATTGTTCTTATTACTCCCCAAAATTCACTCTGCTTTTGGAGATTCTGCTTCACTGATACCCAGTTCTCTAAAATACTTGAAATTGAAGGATGCAGAATTCTTCTGTCAGGCATACAGGTATACTTTTGTAATTTTCCTAGATCATTTTATGAATCTCTGTATATAAGTGTACGTGTCCATTTATGCCAGCAAACGTACGTGTGTGTGTGTGTGTGTGTGTGTGTGTGTGTGTGTGTGTGTTTGAGGGCTTGGAAAATGTATGCTTGTGTTTTCATACTTTGGAAATAATCTGTGATACTTTGTTTTTCCTCCACTTCCTTAGTAGTTTCTTGGAAACTTATTTCCTATCAGACAACCTAAATCATCATCTTCTACAGAGACTGTGTCTTATGATGTTTTACATGGTAATTCACTGCAGTCAGCCTCCAACTTTATCACAGCAAGTGGACTGTGTTTCACAATGCTGTGCATTGTCCAGTATCCATTCAACTGCTTTCTCTGTTACTCCAAGTAATGGAACCATTTTACATTTCCCTTATTCCTGTGGCTTCATTCTCAACATGGGTTCAGAATCTGTTTTAAAGATTCATATGTAGGTACACATGTGAATAAGTACCAACAAACATGAAAAGTGGACCGCCAGCTGTCTCCATACCTCAACACTTATATCACACAAAAATTGAAAATAAAAAGGTAATATGTTCACAGTTAAAATAGCTCAGTCATATATACAACTAATGCAGATTTTCACTGGGACTAGAGTTTTGGCCGTAGACCATGCTCAGTGCCTAATGAGGCAGTAAGTTCTTTGTCACGTGATGCACTGCCTTTATCTAGGCAATTCCCATTTTACCTGAATATATCTAACATTTACCCATACAAACACTGTTCATCCAGAAAATGCAAAATGGTTTTACCTTTACGCACAAACATGCAGTAAAATGGTACAGTGAAGCAAAGCAGCGCCACAGAGGCTGCACCCATATAGCACACAAAGTACTAACATCCTGGAGAGACACACACACACTTCCCATGCAGACAGAACTGGCATTCTCACAAGCTCCTGAAAAATGCATAATCCTCGGTTCACAGCTCTGGCAAATGGGTTGCTGCAGACATACCTTGAAATCCATTTATTATCTTATGCACACATTTTTCTTTTAAAAATTGCTATGAAGATAAAGGGGGCTATTCATGTGTCTCTCTCAAGATTTTTAGTTCTGGGTTGGGTTTTTTTTAATTATTTTTCCTCATTAATTTTTGATTGTTTGTTATTCTTCAAAGGCCAAAAATCAATATGTAAAAATGCTTTTAAAAATATTAATCAAATTCTAATGTCAAATTCAATAAGCTCAGCTACCACATTCACATCACATAACAATATAAAAAGAAAAGGTAATGATGTGCCAAATTTCTACTATTTTCAGAGATGCTCCAAGTTGAAAATTAAGGATTAGTTTTACCGAAGTGCTTAGAAACCAAATTGATATTCAGAAAATGGACCTCACATAATGATTTTTCCATCCAGTTTATTTATTCTGAATCCTACAGCAATTAATACACTCTAAACTCCAGGGAACCGAAGGCACAAAAGCGGAGTTATTTTTCTTATTTAGTTTGCAGGGAAAAGCTGAATTTCAGGTCCTCATAAGGTAACACGATTAGTTATTGTAGTACTGTAGAACTGTTTCTTCCCATAGCTTTGGTGCATTGCATGCCTGCAGGTATGGCACAGGGTGAGGGTCTGCTTGAAGGGGACACCACCAGGAAACACCATCCCTGGTAGGCAAAGCTCCTCTACAGGTTCTCAGCAGCTGAAAAGATAGCTTTGACAGCTGCAACCCCTTGCGGATTCCAGTGCTGCTCTAGGGCTGGTAATGTCCCACTCCAGGGATGGTTGGCTGTAATTCCTTTACAGGTGAAATGGTCCACGCAGTCTTAATATGACTACTCAATCCCTGCCAGTAAACCTGGGCAAGCAATAAAAAAAAATCAGAGTGAAGTGATAAGTGCTGGAGACTGGAGGACAGGTTTTGATAAAATGGAAATGGGTTAATTTGAGGTTTTTGCAAATCATTGTTTCATTTTCAGAGTTAATGTTTAATGTAAGAAAAAGATTGCTTTTTAAGAAAAAATCTAATAATGAATAATTTTCTTCCCCCCTGTGTTTCCCATATTAAATTTTTTAGGATTAAATTCCTTTCACTTTAGATATTGAAAGATACATGTTGAATCCTAAGCCTATAAACAAATCCTGCAATCAGGAAGATTCATGAATAAAGCAAGTACTGTCTGGCAAAAACCAAAAGATATTATTTTTAAATATCATAGGGCGGGATTCATCTAAGTCAAAATTAGTCTAGAGAAAAAAAAAACTTTAGATAACTAATTTAGAAAGTAATAGATTATTTCCTAAAGTTCTCTATTTCTTTCTTCAGTGTCTATAAAGGGAGCCTAGAGTGACTATCTTACTGTCAAATGTGGAGCTTTTAAGATATCTATGTTAGCACAGGGGTTTTCCACCTTTCCAAATTTCCATACTTTGCTCCAATTTTTTTAAGGCATACATTACTTGTAGAATTTAAAGATTACTTTGTTCCCCCAAATCCTGTTTGTACTATATTTCACTTCAGTCAGAACATTTCCTCTGGTGGGTTCATATTCTTATCTGATGCAGTGAAGCATTAAGCATCTGATTAAGTCAAGCCTTGTGAATATTTCTACTCAAACGCAAGAACTACGCTACATAAAGTTCACATTTGTAAGTTCTTTGCTTAATGTTGTTTATAGCATGGATCTTTTTAAGAAAACAGTCCTGACAGGTCACATGTTGTTTTTGTGTGTTTTAATTGGCTCTTACTCTGGTACCAACATGTATAGTTCCTTTATGTGTACTGCTCTTTCCCATAGTGGCTAAACAACTGTTAAGTGTCCTAAAACAGGACGCTTTGAGAATGAAGCATCCAGGAATGAGTTTTGTAAAAAATATTATGTTAACATTGTCAGAAACTGGTTTTATTTTGCTCTCTCGATATAAGTGATATTTTTAATTTCAGTGGTCTTAGTTCTGAGAAGTATGAAAACAATAAGATGTGAATAACTGTATGGTGATACGGTAATTGAATTAATGTTTTACCATAAAAGAATCTCCATCAGTCATTTGAGGCTGTCCTTTATGTACATTCCTTCAACACTTTTTCAAACTATTTACATGAAATAATCAACATTACATAATTATGTTCAATCTTTGGGAAATTGCTATTTCCATACCAGTATTCTTGAGCTTAGGTAACAAAAGCCCCACCTCCCCTTCTATATTTGATTTTAGTGTCTTTATAGCAGATGACTTGATAAAGAATTGTACAGAGAAAGATTGTTGTGAAGAATCCATATTATAACAGTTGGATTGTTTAAGAGAACACAGACTAGGGCTGAATAATTATGCAAAAGATAAATCATCTAGCCATGTAATTCATTTGGAATTACTATGACAATAAAGGTACAGTTAAATTCTTATTGATACATTAAAATATGATAAATGTTAATATATTTAATTGGTATTTAACAAGATAGCTGTAGCAAGTTAATTAGATATCCATTTACATACTTCATAAATGTCAGCATTTTTAACAATTAAGCCTACTTCTAGAATACAGTTCAGCCTTGAGTATTGCTGGATACAACAGGTAAATTAAGTAGCACTAGCTTCATTTCCCTTCAGACCCTTATAAAATGGTCAGAATGAAATTAGTGAGAAGGAAATTTCCTTTCCCCTTCCCCTTTTTTCTCACATTAATTATCAGGACTTAATAAATACAAATTACTTGGTCCACATCTCTGACAAACTAGACAAACTGGATACTAATAGCTACTGCACAATTTTGATGACAATATCTCTGTACCTACCCTTCACATCTGTAAATGAGTGATAATATTCAAGCTGATGGTTTACAAAGAAAAGGTAACTGTATTCACCATGATTATAACATGCCCTGGTAAATTTGTGAGCTGATGATGCTAGAAAGTACAGAGAAATTAAACGCTGAAACTCTGTAAGCCTTTAACTAACTACCACACATAAAAAGCAAGAATGTAAAAAGTTATGCATAAGAACTTGAGTCACTTTAAATAGTCAGCAAGCAGAAAATGTCAAAATAGTTTGTCAAATAAGTTTATAACACTTTTTCATTTTCAACAGAGTATCTTAATCATAAGCATACATAAAAATGACTATAAAGATAAGTAGATCTACTTTTTTTTTTCTTTTCTTCTCCCTTTATTTTTTCTCCCAGACACTAAGATAAAAGGAGACTGGCAAGGTTTTTAAAGATATCATTAAACAAAGAGTGATGATAGTTCTCTTAGACTTCCTTTGAAGAACATATTATATAATCCCTGAATTACAATGAGAGAGATAGAGACACTTGGATGGGAACAGTGGAAGATTGAACAGGAGACAAGAAATAGAGGAAAGTTAAGATGGATGAAAATTCTCAATTAGTCCCAAGCATTTTTATCTGATTTAGTCTCACGTGACCTATTTGGAGGCTGTTTCCTACCAGAGATGCCCACTATCATGGGCAGGATTTCCAGACCTATTTGAGATTTTAGTGAAAAGGTGGCTAAAAGTGTTAAAATGGTATAATGAAAACATGCAAAATAATGGTCTGCATGTTTTCAGAAAGAAAGCTTTTTTATTTATTTTGATATTTTATCTAAAACAATCACAGCATGCTTTCACTATATTTGGTTGGGAAGACAATGCTCTCCCACCCACAAGAGTGCACTGGGCTCTTTTCTAGAGTTTCCAGGAGCTGGATTCTTGCACCTATTGTTCTACTGGGCTAGCAGTTAATGCTGAGTAGCACTGAGGAACAGGGAATTAAATTGGTTTGCTTTAGGATGCAGGAGACTCACCCAAATTCTTCAATAAAGCCCACATATTTTCTGTTAAGAACTTCAGTGGTTTCCAATGGCTTTAGCACTTTGAATATTTTGGACCTATTTGGCAAGAAAAAGCAAGAGTACATGATTTATGCTAGTAGTAAGACAGAGCACTTCACATATAAACCAAACAGATCATATTAATAAAAAGTATTTATCTCAATAGTACTTTCAAAACCAAAGGAAATCACAAGATTCTTCTGAAAGTTTCCCAAGATTAGTTCAGTTTTGCAAGTATTTCTAAACTCAGAGAAACAAAATTCAACAATCGCAACACTCTGGCCATTAGGATGTTGACTATGTTTTTATTTTCTTCTTCTTTCTCAGTCAGGTTTTAGTCCTTAGTGGCTCAATGGCCATTCACCACTTCTGTTTAGAAAGCATTCAACACATATACAAGTCCCAGATTTATAAGATTTCACCCAATATTTCCTATATATTTTCCCATTCTTAAGTTTACTCAAAAAAAATTATGACCCAATTTGTACTTGGAATTTTTACTACCCTTCTTCTATCAAATATTTTGAAACCAAAATTTTAGCTACTAAGCACCATCTTTTCAACTAGCTGTGCTGTAGTAATGCCGAACATGTTGATTTCCATTAATCTTACTTTAATTGTTCCTTCAGGTTCATAAAAATTCTTTATGTACTTTACCACGTTTCCCTAGATTCTAAGTATCATTTGGATATCAAAGAAATTATAGAAATTGTTATCAGTGTTCTAGAAAGTAAATGAAATTCTACTTCCTTCTGAAAATCTATAAATCTGAACAATAAGTCGTTTGCTATTTGATTACTGACACGCATGAATTTAGTCCAAATTAAAGCCAAAGTAACTGAGAGTAGAACTGTCTTTAAAACACATTCTAAGTAATCAAGGAGTAAATGTACTAACTTGGATTATTTTTTGTGAATTACTGTACCAGTTCTATTTTCTAAGTCAAAGTGAAAAACAATAAAATCAGTAAAACCTAAATATGTATTTATTTCATAAGAAACACTTAAAAGCATCCAGGATAAAAAGAATTGTGTATGGTCACTAAAAATCATCAGTACATATTTACAAAAAAAAATTATATGGACTCTGCAATTAATAACTAATTAATAAGAGTGTCATAGACATATACATTTGACCTCTGTAGCCTATGGTCACACTTCAAAAGAGCTGTGATCAGTGCAAATATCAATTAGGCGATAATCTGCATGAGGACAGGACATATTCAACCCCATACTTTTCAGGTAGACCTGGTCCTGTGCTGTGATCTTGTTACTTCAACAAATCTAACACATACTGGTGGGAAAGTATTGGAACTCAAATGTAAATATGTTTCAGTGTAGTAAGAGCCATTTTTTGACTATTTCAGAAATAATTTTCTATTGAAAATTTTATGTAACACAAAATTGTAATTTCATGCATTTAAAGATAGATAGATAGATAGATAGATAGATAGATAGATAGATAGATAGATAGATAGATTAATAAAAGGCATATCTATAGACTAGTATATATGTTCGGTCTTTTTAGACAATAGATCCCTATGATATTGTCACTGAAGTTGATATTTGGTTTATCTATGTATTTCTCTGTACTTTAGGAACACTTGATACTTTCAGTTATTGGGTTTTCTGTAAATTCAGAGGACAATAAGAAAAAGAGGAGATAACCTGTATAAAGAGTACAGTTTGTGCATCTCTCCTGAGCTTACATGTTATGAGAACTATCATACCTTCTGAATCAAACCTGGGATCTTGAAAGGTACCAAGATTTTTCCTATCCTGGACCTGAATGGTGACTGCACTCTGTAAGAGTGTTTAGAAATGTACTGACTTGCTATACAGGAAGCAAGACTCCAGTAGCCTGCTTCTATGTGGACTCATGGAGGTTGAATAATACAGTTGATATTTGACTGCTACCTTTCAAAATTGAGTTTTGGTTGACTATCTTGACTATCTTATAACTGCAATCGTCCAGTAGACTCAGAAGCCAGGGAAGAATCTGGCAGATGTGTACAAAGGAGAATGATTACAAGGACTTCCTCTGCCTGGAAATATGAAGAATCAACTTTTTTTTTTTTTTTTCCTGATCAGGTGTAAAAGTGCAGACGTGACACTTTCCTGAGGTACTTATTTAGGGCATTTACTGAATATAAATCCTTAACACATTTACACTGACTTTGAGTAAATTATTCTTTGAAAAGGACACTTGTATACTTAGTTTTCTGTTAGCCTGTGTGATAGAAAAAAAAAGAGATCCACATTACAGCCCAGATACTGTAGGCTTTCCTTCTAGTCAATGGAGAAAGATCAGCATTTTAAGAGAGTGAGTTACATTTTGAACAAGCAGATTCACCTGCTAGGGTGCTTCACTCTGCTGACAGTGCAGGGAGTTGATAACCAATCAACATACTAGTTCAGTTTTTTCAGATAAAGAAGTGAGAATGGATGAGCCCAGCCTAGAAACCAGGAGACTCAATGCTTCTCAAGAGCTTATGCTAACAAAAGTTTCTGACTCCATTTCAGTTTTCCAGGTTCACAGCCCACAGCTGTAGGCAAAAACAAACATTACAATTTGCAATTGTTTTAGTTTTTGTCCTAAATAATATTTACACCTCTTCAGAATTCTCTCAGAGAACATCCTAGTCAGCTTGTGGTAGTGGTCAAGATTCAGAAGGATCATTGCTTAGGACTGGTTAAAAGAAGCATTCAAAATTCTAGGAGACTTCAAATACTGTTGAAATTAACCAGGGTTCTGATTAGCCAGGGCGTGGTTATCATAAAAGTTTTCTGTAACTACATATATGCTGGAGAAACCTTTTCTTCCAACAAGGTCCCTCAACCATTTTTATGCAACCTCTCTGTTCTGTTTAGAAAAGGCATTCTTGTGAGAGAAAGTAAAATACCCAATAAGAACTGTTGCTCCTGTACAGTTCAACTCAGTTCTTATGGTCTTGTCAAATATATTTTCTTATAATTTGTTTCTAGATTTTTATTTACCATTATTCTATTCTCTACATATTTGTAAGTATAGAGAATCATCCTTTTTCCGACTGTAACTGGTGAGTGGAGTTTTTGATCTGGTGCCATCAGCATAATTGAAACCAGGTGGTATTAAACCAATTAGATTTTTTTAATTGATTTTTGCATTTTATGCAGTAAGGGAAATTTATTGATGTTCATTTTGGAAATGAGGTAACAATGACTTTTGAAACATTGCCAGCTCACAAAATGTAAAGTCAATATCATTTTATTAGCAAATTAATGGGACTGATTTCATAGTAAAAAACTAACAACTGCACAGCTGGCAGATTTGAGTTAGTAGTTATTCAGAGCATCGCATTAAGCTGTGAAAGCCAAAGAAAAGTTAAAAAATAAATAGATTTTTTTAATCAAGAGTTTTATACAATCCTCGTGAGTTTAATATTTTTCACCTTAAAAAGAATTGTGTTACAATTACTTTATAGAGTATGTATGGAAGTTTATATTATACTTAGTCTGTGTCTTTAAACACAGGCCTAAATACAGTGGAGTGAGCAACCACATTTCTAATTGAAAAAAAAAATCAAAATAGAAATCATTTCAGGACGATCACTTTTTTCATGCAGGAAGGAAAAGTTTTCGAAATAAAATGTTTAAATGAACTGTTTGAGGTTTTTAAAGTTGATAAATAATGGTTTTGTTTGAGCTTTTTTCTGTTTGTCTTTTGCAAACAAAGACTCAATTCTCGTTATCAAACTGGAGTACAGTTGGAATTGCAACATCATTTTGAAATAGCAAATGGAAACTCCTAGCATTTTTCTTGTTTTCTACTTATTTTTCTAGCTAAAACACTATGAAAAATTCAAAATGAATTTGTGAATTGTTTCAGGCAGATACATTTTTCACTGAGAAAATCTTTTGCCTGAAGAGTTTCCCCCAGCTACAGTCCTGAATAATGCATTACAGGTAGCTTTGCCCATGAGATCACAGAGGCAATTGTACATTTTACTGATGTTCCTCAGGAAATAATCCCTCTGGAGTTCTCTTCAGAAGGAAATCTCACTGTAGTCCTTAAAAGCTCTGCATGTTCTATATCATTGCTATGTTCAGCAGCTACGCTAGAGAATAACTGAAACAAAGGCTTCTGCTCTTTCTAAGTGCTTCTTACCTTTTTTTTCAATGGAACAGAACTATTTAGCCTCCAATCCTAACTCTTGTCCATCCAGCATGATATATTGTTATAAAAACGGGATTCTGTTTAACTTCTCCCATATAAGCATTTGAAAGTAGTAAAAAGAGAGCAAATCTGTGTCAGGACTTTGAAGCAGAGCCAACCTTAGTGCATTTCTTTTAATGTAGTCACTTGTGGAGTATCAAAACCTTTTTCCTGTCCAAGCCTGGCCACCCTTATAACATCGATCACTGTACTTTCATGTAGCACATGAAATATCATTTAGGTTTTTCACTTGTGTAACCTATGTCTCCTCTATTTCAGTGCCTATCTACAAGTGAAGGCATAATTTAGCTTTTTGATTTTACCTCCAATTTCAAGTGACAGATATTCTTCTGCAGTATTTCGGATATTCTAAAGAAAGTACAAAACTTCTGGAAAACCTAAATGCATAAAAAGATTGTATTTGGATAAGGATTACTTTTCTGATTATTCTATGTGTCATTGGAATTGTTTCAGTCAAAGACGCCACTGAAATGCTTGAAGGATTAACATTATTATATCTATTAGAATTTGGAAAAAGGCAAGGTTGTCATTAATATTTTACATTCTTCCATTTATCAATTTTCAGTTCTTAAACATGAAAATTTATGGCATATCCAGGTATTCATTCAGTTCCCAGTACCAAACCATCTTACTTGGAGGACCTTTACTAGCAGGACCTTAAAAATTATTTCTTGGGCTTAAATTTCATTTAACAGACTCTAGAGGAACCAATAGGTGAGGTTAACCTTAAAACAAACAGAACCCTGATCTCCAGAAGCATTTGGGTTCCTATCTCAGATCCATGTTGCAGTATTTTCAAGGATATGAGCCTTGAAGAATATATTGACTATTTCTAGATAAAGAAGAACATGAAACATATCCTGCTTTATTTAGAAATCGTGCTGCAGAGCTGCACTGTAAGGGTTACTCCAGAAAGTTGATGGGTGATAGGCAATTCAGGATTTTCCAGGCACACCAGGGATATTGACTTTCTGAAGCTGACTAGATGATGTGAGCTACTTCCAACAATTCAATCCAATCCATTCAGAGCACAGCCAGTTTATAAGGGAATGTAATTTGTACAGGACTGTTTCAGGGTCACTGTGCTACAGTCCTCTTGACACAGCCAAAAGAAAGTCCTGAATAGAGGATGAGAAGTCTGATTGCTGATTAGCTTCAGTGTTATTTCAGTCAATTCCCAGAAGGAAGTTAGCAATCTGCCCAGCATCCAACAAAAGATTGCTATTAAAGGACCATTATGATGGGAACACTCAACTCAGAAAGGTTTTGGGGGTTTTTTTTAGCTTTTGATAAATCTGGAGGGGTTTTGTGTTGGCCTTTTTTTGTGGTTTTGGTTTTTTTTATCAGCTCAAGTTCTATTTAAGGACTTCTTGATTATAGGACTCTTACTGAATTTATGCCTGTGAAGTACCTTTGTTTCATTCACACTTACTACAGCCAAACTGCATGGATTATTTAAAACTAAATACTCAAAGGAATTTTCTCAGAGGCAGTCCTCCTCCCACAGATAAAGTGCTGCTAAATTCAATTGCTTAATGAACATGTTATGATTTCTTTTGAAGCTAAAAAGATCAAAAGGGTATTATATCCATTTTCATAATAACACAAAACATCTTTAAGTAGACTTACCTTGAACAGTCCAGGTGTTCCTCACCATCTGAATACACAAAGAAACAAAAGCTTCTTTCACTGTGATTCAAAATAAACCTTTTTTTAACATGAAAAAATTAATTAAAGAAGAATGGAATAGCCATCAGACTATTAATATGAAACATATTGATAGGAAAAGAGTAATGCTTTTAAATTCAAGGAAGATCAATTTAGACTAAATATAAGAAAGAAGTCTTTTGTGATAAGGGTAGTGAAACACTGGAACAGGTTTCCCAAAGAAGTGGTCAATGACCCATTTCTGGAACCAGTCAAGATCAGACTAGACAGGGCTGTGAACATCCTGATCTAGTTTAAAATGTTCCTGCTCATTGCAGGGAGTTGAACTAGATGACCTTTAATGTTCCCTTGCAACCCAAATAATTCTATGATGCTGTGATCCTATGAACATGGTAGAGGAAGCAAGCATCCTGATTTTCTGTTTACTGTTTAGGAAAATATTTAATATTTTGACCTTGCTTTTATTCCCCCAGAACAGCAGAGAGCTATTACCTTCCTTCCCAGGAGTGTGAAAAAGATTAATGCATTAGTATATCAATACACAGAGACATTCAGATACTGTGGCAATATAAGAAATATAAATAATCTAAATGATTAGAAATATTTACAACTTCAAAAGTATAAAGAGACCTGATAAGAGTGCAGATAGATTCAGTGTGTGCATAGTCTTAAACGTGTTATCTTGTACAGTTCTATATTCATTTCCTCCTAGTTGTGTTGGATCAGATTAACACATTCCAAAGGTAGAAAGCTGACCTTTCTAATTAGTGTTGCAGACCTGGCATGATGGTATCTGAATATCTAACACTGGTAATGAATCTGAAATCACTGCTGATATTGTTAGACCCCCAGCTGAAACACAGCAAACTATTTCATCAATGATGTCTATAGCAACTTTAACATGTGTAGCAGTTCTGAGCTACAAAAAATTTCAAGAATCGTTTTTGCTAGTACAGAGAGTAACACTAACTTGAAAATATGGAAGTAAATTATGGAAGTAAATTATGTTGAGCCAGAAACTGCTCTTTTTCTGTTACTTCTCTGTTTCTATTTGTATTGTATTTAGAAATAAATAAAAATACATGGTCAAACAAGGAGAGTCAAGAGCATGCTACATGGGGGAAAGGGGTTTAAGGGGAGCTGCAGTATAAATGTTAATGTGATACATAAGAGTTACACTCATAATTAAGTATCATGAGGTATAAATACCATCACTGAGCCTTACTGCCTTTCAAAGCCAGTAATCAGAAAGAAGTGCTTGCCTGGGGGTGCCTGCAGACTCCGCAGAGGCTTAACCAACTCTAGTTATGGTCAGAAGGACATTTGGGTGCTAAGCATGATGAGATTTTAATCACATCCAAAACCAAGCAAGTTTTGAGTATCTAAATGATGGACTTGAGTGCCCAGAATGGCTGGTAACCCTTAGATGTATTCTCTGTTTCTGTTTATGCAATTGCACACATTAATTGACACCTGAGCTCTTTCTGGAGTTTTCTGGGGGAAATTGAAGTACAGTCACAATAGTTACAACAGTTTCACTGGTACTTCATCCTGTTGACAATACTACTATGATTATGCTAGTCTAGCAACAAAAATCTTTCTGTTTCAGGTTTTTTTACCTGTCACATAAATAAAATGTTTTACTGTAAGATCATGCTGAAGTTTGAGTCATTAATGTCTGCACAGTCTAGTTAGGTGCTAAGAATAAAAACACTAAAACTGTTCCAAAAAGTTATATTGCATATAAAAAAATTGTACTATAAACCTTTTACAAAGAGTCTTACACATTGCTACGGTAAAAGTGTCACTTAACAGCCACATTTAAGAGCTAAATGTTAGCTAGCAAAAAAATATCTCCCTGAGCCTTCTTGTACTGGGTTTGTGACAAACCAACACAAAATGCAGACATCAAAGCTGTGGGATCTCTGGTTGCAAATGAAAGAGTGTTTGTGTGTGTGTATATGTGTGTGTGAGTCAGTGGGTCTGTGTGTGTTCAGAGACATTTTCCATTCTAGAGCTTTGCATTCTTGATACTTCTTCATCTATAACTGCCAGAACTCTACATATCGGGAGCATTATGAACAAGTCAGCAAATGAGAAGACGAAAGCTTTTCTTGTTGTTAGTTCAGCTGAGTTATTCTACTACAGGTAAAGGATTTTTGAAGGTATTGAAAGTTAATTGTGAATTATGCAGAAAACTATATGAATATAAGAATTAAACCACAACTGAAAGTACAATTGAGTAGTATTCTCAAACTGTTTGAACATCACAGAACTTGTTTAATTATTTATAGTCAAATGTTTGATGGTTTATGAAACAGGAAACCGCTACAGTGGCTTTGAATTATGCACTTGGATTGAAAAAGAACGTGTCATAGGTTCAGGGGAGTGAAAGTTGCATCCTCTGTATCTTGCTGTTTCTGATTACGCTTACAGTTATGCCACCACAAAATTAAACTGCTCAGACTCTTCATTATAATTATTCATTAGCACATGACTCTGGTGTGTAACAATTGCTTTTGGAGGAAGAACTTTTGAAACAAGGGAGTTGCACAGAGGAGAAAGCGAACATCTGTGCTGTTGTCTAGAACTGAGAACTACAAAAGACTGTAGTGAGTTGACCTTGGCTGGATGCCACGTACCCACTAAAGCCACTCTCTCACTCTCCATCTTCAACTGGACAGAGGAGAGAAAAAAAGCAGCTAAGGTATCATGAGTTGAGATAAGAGCTGGGAGAGGTCACTTACTGATTACCTTCAGGGCAAAATAGACTCAAAGTGGGGGTAGTATTTAAATTTATTACTAACAGGACAAAAGCCAGAGAGTGAGAAATAAAACAATCTTAAAACACCTTCCCCCCATCCCTCCTTCCTTCCATGTTCCCCATGTCCCCCCTAGAGGTGCAGGGGGAATGGGGGTTATGGTCAGTTGTTGTTTCTGCCGCTGCTCAGAGAAAGGAGTCCTTCCCCTGCTCCCCTGGGGTCCATCTGCAGAGACCTGGACAGACTCCATCATCAAAGGATAACTCCATGAAGTTCAAGTGCCTGGTCCTGCACTTGGGTCGCAGCAACCCCATGCAGTCATACAGGCTGGGGGAGGAGTGGCTTGAGAGCTGTTCAGCAG